>KZ805302.1:61845-647320 GCA_003073855.1 Periconia macrospinosa
AAAAGCCCCCCAAACAAAAAAAAAAAAAAAAAAAAAACGCTGGTCAACTAGTTGGGAATAACACCAGCCCCGTTCCACGACATTGTGGAGGGGGGGGGACACAGTAGCAAAACCGTATGCGCGATATCCTTTCCTACCCCGTTTTCATTTCTAACCAGCAGAACAACCATCCAAACTTCAGAAATAAACCGTATAATTAATTAACCATTAGAAGGCATTTTTTTATCAACAATCGACATGAGTTTGAAGCGTAGCTACATACATACATAAGTATATCAGTCTTTTCACCAGTCGTTGCGTAAATTGCACTTTGAGACTTTAAATCACGAAAGGTTGATGCAAACAGACTGGTCTTAGTAACAGGGGGGATAAAGGAAAGCTCCCGTTTTTGTTCTTGGAAGATGTGTATGGCTTGTAGAATACTTCAACACTCGTCTACCCCTGGAGAAAGGAGTTAGCTAAATAGAAGAAGAATTAAGCGTTGTCGCGAAGTACCCTCCTCAGCATTTTTTTGGGAAAGGGGGGGGAGGAGGTAATTGTATTTATAAATAAGCTAGGGGCTGAGAAAAGGAACTTTGATCAAAGCATGCATACCTACCGTCGACCGTGGTACCGTCGGGAGTCTGGTCGCGATACGGACGCGTGATCACGTGGTCGATTTAGTGTGGCCAGGATGTGGCGATACGGTGGATACGGTGACCCCCCTGCCCATTGAGGAGAGATCAGAGTGCTGATATAATCCCAACAGGGGAAAAATCAAAAGTTGTTCTTGATGAACGTTTGGACAGCCAGCATAGGAAGGTGTGTAAATGAGGTATTTCTAGATCCGCGCTCATGTTACACGCACATCAATTCATCATCATCCACATAAATGGAAATCAATATCTACAATGTAGCGACGCCAAGAAGGCATAACGATTGATGTGGATCAAAACGAGTAATTGTATAGAAGATAGCTGGGGATATCTAAGCAAACAAGCAAGCAAAGCAAAGCAAGCAACTGGACAAGACTTCTGACAAAAAGACCAAGAGAGAGAGCCAGAGAAAGCACAACGTATCGCCAACTGCCGCGGGGATGATCTATCCCCCTGAAAACCCCGTGTACCCCATGTTATCAGATTGCAATAAAAAGAGAACATAACTCTTTCAGGACAAGAAGGTGAAAAAAAGGGAAGCCAACAAAGCTCTCTTGTTTCTTTCTGCTCAAAACTCACTAGCGCGAAGAGAGAAACACATCATCCTGATACAAGAAGAAGGGGGGGAAAAGCAGACAACAAAATTCGCCGCAGCAAAATGCGTCTAAAGACCTTGAATTTTCCAGAAATCGGATCTTTCTTTTCACCGTTTTGGAGGGAAATGGGTAAACTCACAAACGCATCTTTGGCAATGTGATTTGACTCCAGGTTGCTCCGTTTGAACGCTAATATAATACATGAATGTTTGGGTGGGTCCGGTATTTCCCCAATTATATGAGAAAAGAATCGAGGAATAATAAGAGGGGAGGAGGAGAGAGAGAGACATGAATAGGTGGGTATTCGTGATATGTTGAGAGTCGTCGGTCGTCACAGTATGTTTGGAGCGAGAAAATGTGAGTTGGATTGGTGCGGGATTATGAAGGGGGTGTGACCGGGTGCTTAGGGCCCATGCCGTTAGGGCCCAGCATCGAAGGAATAGGCTTACGTCGAGCCTTTGCCGCGGGCATTCGTGGAACACCTTGAATAACTCGCGGCTCTTTCATAAGAGTGGGATCTAGCTTAGCCGGTACTGTGCACATGTTAGTATTATGAATTTAGGGAGGAACCGATGTACTGACCGCGAGTGATTACCGAGCGGTAGTCGCCCGGAAACCTCGAATTTGGCGGAGTAGCGGATGCAGTACGCCAGAGATGGTCTGTTGTATCGGCCAGAAAGTTGGTTCTAGGTTTGCGGAAGAACCCTGAACCACCGCGGTTACGTTTGGCGAGGATGATTTCGTCAAACAATTTGATCGAAGGGTCATCTGAGCGAGTGCTTTCACGCTCATGGATGAATTCATTGAAGCCTTGAGTTTGTTGCAGCATCTGCATGTATTGCATATTCTCATGAGGCATGCTTTTCATGAACTCTTCCATTTTGAACTGGTATAATAGCCCCGATTTCTTCCGATCGCCGGCTGCGGGGACCAGATAACGTCGGTACGTGTAAAGCAAACTAGCAAAACACCTAACAAAGGACGCGCGGACCTGATCGGGCCGGAAAGCAGTTGGGCACACTATGCATATTGTTTCGACGCATCTACCATGGGCAAAAGTGCCACAACCTGGTTACGGGTCAGATCATTGTCTTTCTAATGTTGTATGCGTTTAGATCAGACTTACTATTGCAGCGATACAGTCCGTCGTCGGACTTTTCGTCGCATATCGTGCACGTCGCTTTGTCTTCATGCGGCCGCCATTGCATGCAATGTCCTTCGTGCCAGCGCGTAGTTTCGCTGTTGCGCACAGGCTGCATCGATAAACCTGGCATAATCGTTGATGCGGCTAAAGTAGACTGCGCATAGACCGATGGCGCATATGAAGAGGGCGCACGAAGTTCGTAACTTAGCGATGAAGTCGACCCGGTGGATGAGTGACCCAGAAGCCCCTGGCTGGGTCTTCTCATCATTGGAGGTACTCGCTCGTAACCAAACTGTAGATCTTGTTAGTTGCAATTCTACAGGTTTTTTTTTTAACGCAGACAAATCACTCACTGATGAACTCCGCCTAGAAGATGTCTCGAAATGGCCCGACCTCTTCTCGCGAAGATTTGCTTGAAGTGCATAACCGGAATCGCTACGTGAAATGGGTGTGCTAGGCATGGGTGGAAAGGCTGCAGAGACTGGGGATATTTTCGGCGAGGGTGGGGAGTTGCCCGCAGTTTTCACTGTCGATGCCGTTGACGGTCTGTCATTCCCGCGACTCTGCGCGCTCGATTGTAGGAACGCGTTGTAAATCAACGGGCGCGAACTGGATGGGCCAGAAATAGATCCGAAAGAAGTCGAGTTAAGGCCGACATAAGTATGGATGGACGATGGGGCGGCCCTATGTGTAAATACGCCTGGGTTTTCCGAGCAGAAAGCGTCAAACGGAAAAGATTCGATAGCATACGCGGGAGGTCCAGTAGGAACCCCATATCTAGTGTGATGAGGCGCGGAATGCTGCAACAGAGATGTGAGTTTCCGGCGTTGTTGGCGAGGTAACGGAGGCGGAGCAGGGCCATTAGACCCCACACTATCACTATCCAAGTCGACAAGGACATACTCATCGTCGGGGTATTCAGCCGGCTCGTATCGACGCTCAATACCCACGATGTAGGGACAAGGTGCTTCAATAGTTTGGATCAAGCGGGCAGGCAATATAGGTATGAACACGCCAGCCCACTTGAAGGGATAAAGGAGATTAGTAATAGCCAAACTGGCTAGATGCAACATGGCTGGATGTGATGACAGCAGTATAATCTTCGATTCTGCAAGGACATATTCGAAGAGTGTGACAATGTTGGGGATTGAAAGACAACGGAAGAGAGCATAAATGTCGATGTTGCGGGAACCTGGAATTTCGTTCAAGGCCTCTTTGCGGGCGTACATGCGTAGTTCTCGTACGGCGATCTCAACCTGGGTGACGGACGTTATGGGGCTGAGGGCTTCCGCACACAGATTGACGACATAACGCTCCAGGGGTTGCCACATGCCGATCCGCGGAGAACTGGGTGGAACGCGAAGCACTGTGCCATTGGACATGGGAGTCACTACTGCTTTGAGCCATTCTTTCCAGAATGGTGTCAAAGTCGCGTCGCGACCCATCACACCATATGCGCGTGGAATCCAGAGTCCGGTCTCTCCATCTGTAAGTCCTTCAATTTTAGCGGCAGCACCGTGCCTCACGGGCCGGAGCAAGTCTGTCATGAGACCAATCTTTTCCTCAACCGCGCTAATCTTCTCTTCGAGCTCCTCTCGCTCTTCACTGTCAGATTTCATGGTCGGCAGTTGTGCCAAAAGAGTCGACAACTTTGCTCGTTCCACAGCCAATCGCTCTCCCAAACTGCTGGCTAGCTCGCGCTCTTCTTGGTTCATGTGAAGTCTCCTCCATTCTTCGCATTGCCGCTCCAGCCCATCCGCTGCAGTCGCGTTCAATGGCATCCACACTATCATGCATATGCCGTAAAGCTTAGAGCTGTCGCTGGAAGTCATGGCAAAACCGTGCCACAATGTTTTGGGCCGCTCATCGGATGAAATTACGCTGACGTCGTTGGGAAATGCAAACATGGGTACGTAATCAGGAAAAGGGTTTCTCCGTTTCAACTCTTCTACCATGTTTTTGGGTGGATAGCGGTCTAACAGAACAGGTTCGTATCGACGGAGGAGAGGATGCATATTCGGTTCAGGATTGAAGGGCTGCGGGGCCGGAATAACGGAATTGTAACCGGACATTCGTTTGGACGTTCGAACAGAGGCTGCATCTTAAAAATTAGAAAAAAATGAGTTTTGACAACAGGAGAAACCAAATATCACGTGCGATAGGAAATACGAAGTCCCTGCTTCTCTGCGCGCTAAACACTTACCTTGACGTGCCATAGACGACTGCCTTTTCAGACTACTCTGCATAGTAGATATGCGGCGCCGGATACTACCCACACCAGATCTGAGGTTTCCACTGCCGTCGTCATGCTGCTGAACACGCTGGGGTCGAGGACGCGCTTTGGGAGTTGGCCGATTCTGTTGTGCGACGCCAGCTGTAAATGATATTTCTTCCAGGAAATTCTCCCGCTCCGAGGCGAATTTGCGAAGAGCATGCTCGAAATCGGCATCGCTGAGCCCGGAACCACCCAACTGTACACCTTTGATGGTGGCGCTACTCCTGTTACTGGCGGTCTGTTTCGAATCAGGGCCGACGATGGTACTAGTAGACAGACGGTTTTCATATGTTGAGTGTCCCGACTGGCGCTTGGAGTCCCCGTTGGGTAGGCCTTCTTGAGATTGCGGGCGGCTCGAAGTCTCTAATGCTCTATCCTCTTCTATGGTTTCGACATCAACAGGTGCAGAAGCAAGAGCGGCCGGTTGAGAACGTTCGTCGTACACTTGTGAGGATTCGATACCAGAAATGAAGAAATAATCGGCCAGAGGTAAAGAAGAAGGGTCGATTTGTGGGATTGTTGGAGCCATGGCTGGTGAGGGCGGGGGGCACAGAGGGACCAAAAAAAAAAAGAAGAAAAAAAGAAAACAGCGCAAGCAAGCAAGGAGGGTCTAGGGTGAGAAAGCGGCAATGGAGAGTAATTTGGCGGGCGCTCGATCAAGGCATTTGGGGGAATTGGACACCAGTTCCAAGCGGGTGAATGTTTGCAGTATGCGAGTGTCGGGGAGTAGCTGCACGAGGTGCAGGGAAATGATGCGACAGTACGACGGTGACGGACAAGTAACAGGAGCGGGGAGCGGTGTCGCGATATCGAGGTAGTACGGGCGGCGGTATGTGGGACCGTGGACGCGACGGATGGAGGATTGTAGGCGGAGGAATTGTGGCGGGTGCCGTGCGCCGTGAGTTGCGGGTTGAGGGCGGGAGGAGGGGTGGGTTTGTTTGGTGGAAGGGAAGGAAGAAGAGAAGAGAGAAACAAAACAGGAACAACGAGACCGGGGCGATGGGATTACAAAAAAGAAGGGGGACTTTTGGTTGGAACGGCAAGAGGGCGAGTGGAGAGGCAGAGCAGAGTGACAGTCAAAAGAGCGGAGAGAGATTGAGCGGGCGAAAAGGTAAGTAGAAGGTAGGTAGGTAGGTAGGTAGGTATGCAGGCAGGCAGGTGTGCAGGTATGCAGGAGTGACCTGGTGTATTGTACCGTGTGCGGGTCGGCTCAAGGCTCAAGCATGGGTGGATTGTGGATGGGTGTGGGAGGGCAAGGTCAAAGTGCTGCTTAGTGCGGACAGGAAACTCTCTAGCCAACACGCCTGATTTGATTTCGCAGTTAGCGCATTGCCTTTCTGTCTCCCTCCATCTGTGCCCCCCCTCCCGTTTTTTGCTGCTGGCTGCTGAGATTTGGCCGTGGCGGCGGCTGGCACGCTGATGAGATTGTTGATGTAGGGAGCACGGACAGACGTGCATGCCTCCAGATGCATTGGGATAATTACACGTAGGTAGGTATACATATTATATATACGTTGATGGCTGCAAGGCACAAATGTCGCAAAAGTCATCGCAAGACAGACAGACAGCTGGCGCGCGCGCGCGCGCGTCTGTTCTGTCCTGTCACCCTACACAAGTACGCGTCAATCGACGTGCCACCTGTAACATAATAATATAATAATGGTGCGTCCATGGATGTACTCTGTAGGTACATGTACGGGTGCTTAACCTTCACACGACAATGCGTTGGCGTGGGATAGCTTCCATGGCATGTGCACAATACTGCATGTGGGAAAATAAACTGTTCATTGAGCATTACCGGAGACCGTCTGAGACTCGCCATGACCTGAGAGGACGGTATGAGGTATCCAGGGTATCGTCCATGTACTGTCGTGTCGTCGCCGCCCCGGAGAGTTTGAACGTTTCAAGGCGATGAACCGCTCATCGCAATTGGCAAGCATGACCTCCTCCAATGAGTCCAATCCCCTGAGTCCTGACCCTAACGTCGCAGTCACTCGGTTCACGTTCACCCCAACCGTGACGCTGGCAGCCGGTGCCGGTGGTGGTGGCGCCTCATCTGTCCACACAGAGCAATGCTCAACATGTCCTGTGCAATCTATCTGCGCGTGTACGAGACGACTTGGAGAGGCCAGGCCAGCGATTAGTCATTCCATGGCCGACTGGACGTCGTCGGTATCGAAATTGGCTACCGCAGTGACTATCGGGGATTGGTCGGCCTAGTTGATTTTCCTACGAGTCTAGAGACTAAGACCCTTTTTTCGAGGCGCCTTCCGGCTCACCCCATGCTCCATGCTCCGTGCTCCATGCCCCATGCCACCGTCCCAGTCCCAAAAGGGATCCCCCCCCCTTGCCGCTCTGGGCCATCAGTGCCACCTTATCAGGGGCATGCCACTATCAATCCCATCTCGTCCCTAGCACCTCCTGTACATTGGTACCTTAGTCTTTGACTGACATTTGTCGTTTCCCTCCGGCCTCGTCCTTTACCAATCACCCACATGCACACTATTGTCCGCCAGCCGTGGTGTGTACCAAATATAAATAGATGCGCCGCCCTGGGAAATTATCTCCAACAGCATATTGCGGCATGCAGCCTCGCGTTTTAGCATCAACAAGTCCAATAAATGCCATGCACCTGTCCATGGCATACGTGCCCCGAGATAGGGGCTCTCGGATACCAAAGTCACCTAGTCTTCCTCATCTACCGTACTTCTCGCGTTACATCTAACACATAGATCAACCAACAAGGACATTGTCATTTCTCGCTGCTCCCACCACCAGATTTTCACTAACTCCACACCGCGGCTGTCAGTCCATTAGCATAGCCACTGCCGTGCAGATCAATAACTAAAAATCCCCCTCCCTATTTAGCCCAAGTTAGGAGTCATGCAACACAGAAGAGCGCCACAATCTCGTTCGTCCAAGATGCCCACAGCAAATGACAGCAAATTAAAACAAAACTCCCGATAACAACAACTCTGCTCCAACATCCAAACGCGGCAAGCCATCGACAATGGTTCGTGTAGCCATGTCGTTCATGCATGCATGATAACACGGCAACCATGCTGCTGCAAATCACCAATCCTCCTCCACCCCCCTCGTTTCACCTTGACAACCCAGCCCAGCCAGCCAGCCCCGAGCATCGCATCACATCGCAATCCACAAGCCGCGCATCAAAAAAACAAAAAAAAAATAAACAGACCCTCAACCCGTTCTTTCCCCCCCTTTCCCATTCCGAGCGCAAAAAAAAAGGGCCAGGGGGCTAGACGGTGCCGCACAAACCGGAGTATTCCCGTTCCGATCTAGCCCATTTCCCCTTCTCACCTTTTCTAGTCTTCCCTATTCTCGTTTCGTGTGCGTGAGCGAGAACGGGGAACGTCTGGACTCTGGACTCTGGAGTCTGGAGAAGGGGAGCGCGCCACGGCAATGGCAGTGCGCAGTGCGCAAGCATGTTCCGGAGGGAGAGGCTCGCACGCACCGTACCGTACACACCTTCCTTTCTATCAAACTCCGACGGATGCGCATCGTCTTCCTTTCTAGATCTATTTAGTTAGGTGCGTGGCCGAATGCATGCCTAGGTACATTCCGAAAACACATGGTATGCATATTTAGGAGTGTGTGTATACGGATCTCAGAGTCCGATGACGCCCCGACACCGAACGGACGGACAATTGGTTTTTTCGATATATTACGTCATTTCCTTATTCCTCTTGTCCTTTTGCCCGTTTTTCGTTAACCTAGCCTGTTCATACCTGATTCAGTCGGCGATGATATCCAGACATTAGAAGCAGTGGTGCATGGCGTGATATTTGCAGTGTTGCAGTGAGGGTATGTATTCGAATGTTGTTGGGCCAAAACATGCGTACGAAGGAACGACGGCGAGGAGGAACGCCACACCGTCGGGGATGATTACATGCTCATGAATTGATTGTTGTGGTGACACTAAATCCTAGTGATTGGTGTGGCTCTCACATAATACTCGGCAGCCATGCGTATGTAGACTATTGTTTCCTGATCGGTAATTGCCCTATTAGGACGTGAATATGAAGTATGCTGAGGTATTAACACCATCAGTCCATTCTTGAGAATCCCCGCCAAGATAGAGGAAGAGCAGTATGCCTTTTCCGACGAAATCCAAGTTCTTTCCCCAAAGACTAATGTTCACCCGTTTCTTCAAGATAGTCTCTCAAGCCGTTGTGGCTCCCTCTACACCAACACATTGCCAGACGGTCGCAGTCGCAGCACAGTTCGGCTATGCTCTTCCAAATGACCTTTGATCCAGGGATGAACGAGCGCATCTTCCAGCCCCATACGCTTCTCGGCATCAATATCCAATAACTACACCAACGTCAGCATGCAACTCTCCCACCCACATTCACCCACACCAAAACCAGGAGACAACATACCTGCAAGACAAACTCCTCCGCCGGCTTAGACACATGAGACGGAAACTTGACCTTGCCCGTGAAATTCGCAATCTTCTTCTGCGTCGCCATCTCCGTCTTCGTCTCAAACGGCGGCCATCCCACAAGCAACTCGTACGTCAAAACCCCCAGTCCCCACTGATCAATCGCTTTGGTATACCACTGCTTCGCCTTCCCCGGCCTGAGCATCATGAGCACCACCTCGGGCGACAAGTAATCCAGCGTCCCGCACACCGTCGACCGCATCCCCGAGCTCGAATGCACACTGTACCCAAAGTCCGCGAGCTTGATCTCGTTGTGCAGACCCAGTAGGATGTTCTCGGGCTTGATGTCGCGGTGCATGATGTTCTTGCTATGCAGGTACCGCAGCGCCTGCGCCATCTGCGAGATGTAAACGGCAACTTCGCGCTCGCTGAACCGGCCGCGCGGCTGCTTCCTCAGGCGGCGGTAGAGGTTCCCGTTGGGCGCGTACTCGAGGACCAGGTAGATGTTGGCGGCGTCGTCGAGCCACGTGTGGAAGCGCAGGATGTGCGGGTGCGCGAGGTTCTGGTGTACTTCGAGCTCGCGGCGCACCAGGTTCTCGCCGCCCCGCGAGGCGCATTGCGCCTTGGAGAGCGTCTTGATGGCGCAGATGTAGTTGCTTTCGAGGTGTCGGGCGAGGTAGACTTTGCCGAATTTTCCACGCCCGAGGGGGCGGCCGAGCTCGAAGCTGGAGATGGTGAGGCGGGTGCGTGGTGAGGGCGGTGGGATGCCGGAGGGTTCATTGGTATGCCGTTGGGTCGTTTGTGGGTTGTTTGTTTTTATCTCGTGTTGCTGCTCCTGTTCTTCTTCCCCTTCCTCTTCAATGATAGAAAGCTTTTGAACCTCTCGCTGCGCGTGATGTTTCCGCTCGTTCGGTAGGTCGCTCTGTGGGACATGGAGGCTGGCTGCTTTTCTGTGGCTATCGGAGCGGAAAGCACGGATTTTAGCTTTTGTATTAGACATAGAGTACCAAACCTTTCCGATGATTGACTCCACGCTTGAAGACAGGTCGTCCTGTCGGGACTTGCTTCGAGTGACACGCTTGTTAGGCGGCGACATATTTATGAACAGTGGTGTGATGGTAGAGTCCCGACCTCAGAGAAATCCTAGTCCGAATTTTTTTGTGGGTGAGAGGCAACTGAGGTTGAGTGCTTGGGTGCGAACGTATATATACCGGGGATAATGGGTTGTGCCGTTTGCGCTGCAGAGGCAGAAGAAGTCTTGTTCCTTAGGCAACGCTGCTTGCTTTCCCTTGACGTCAAACAAAAGCGTTCTATCATACGTTACCTACTGCCAGCCCCAGTCTATTCTCAATTACTTCTACAATCTTTTTCCAATCTTTCATGGCACCACCTCCCACATCTCCACAAGCCAGCTCCTTTTCCATTGGCCGCAGTACTTCGAACCAGCCTCCATCTTGCACACCCCATTCCTCTTCTAGAACCTTGATCTGTTTTTCCGTTATGGGCTGTTTCCACATAGCCGTATTCATAGACGGTGCAACAACTATTCTCTTTTTCCCGATCCCTTCTTCGCTCTTGTCGCCCAAGTCCCTCACAGGATCCAGCTCACCAGTAGTGTCCCATGCGCGGACAACCGAAAGAAGGAGGTTATCAGACCATCCTTGGGTAATTTTGGCAAGGGCGTTTGCACTCAAAGGCGCTATAACCATGATATCGGCCCAGCGTCGCAACTCAATATGCAGGATCTTGTTACCCCGGGTCCACGGTTCCCTCCATTCGTCTTCGTCAAAATACACGCCGTCGACATTAGGTAAAGTCTCGACCTCTGCGATTGAAGGTTGCTCGACGCTCTGTCCAGATAAAAAGTTGGCGGAGGACTTTGTAAAGATGAGACGGACAGAGAGGTTAGAATATTTTGCGAGTGATTGAATTATGTTAGGTATTTTGATCGTAGCGACAGAGCCGGTGGCGCATAGCAGGAGGTGTATTTTTCCATCTTGCAATGGCAGCGCGTAAGGATCCTCGCGCCGCACTGGTTGAAGATGGAGTGGTTTAAGGTCTTGTACTGTAGCGGACATGCTATACCAAAGCCTTGTCGATGTCCTCAGGTGAATGTTGTTAGCGACGAGAATAAATACCTAGGTAGTCTCTCGTTGGGTGACAAATGTCTTACAAATTTGCTGTGGCGATGCGATCTTGTGTGGCGGAATTCAACCAGTGCTCACAACGTCACGTAATCAACATGTGCTTGCCGCCTCAAGTCTCGAAGTTAATGGGCGATTGATGCTATTCCCAGCGTACATAAGACGATGTGTGCAAAGAATAGACCAACTCGTTTGCAAGCTGCGCAGCTATTGTACACACCGTATGTAGTCAAAGATCACAAGCCCAGATCCATGCTTTATCCGGATTTACTCCGGGTCAACGACTTTTACTAACCGTAAATCCGATCATCAAATTATCGACCATGAGAAACAAGGCCAATAGAGACGAGGTCAGAATTGAAAACGATCCAAATGGCACACACGGAATTCCGCTCGAGAGATAAACGACTAAGCAACCTCCGTCGATTGCAGTATGGGGTTGAAGCCCCATAAAAATTAGACATTCTGGGCTAGCACCGCTACAAAATATTATGCAGTTCCTGCATCATATGTGATGTCTGATTGGTGCAAACAACCGACTACTCGACTACATGTACAAATCAACATGCTGGTGGAATTCCGCAACTCCCTTAATGATTACAACAACTATCAAAAGAGAACAGAATAATGCTCGAGTAGCATGTTTGGGAAAGCATACGATCCAACGGTAGTATCTACCTACCAGTACGGCGATAACGCGGGTTTTGGTATTACCATAGGGCATGGTCCGCCCAGGAAGGGAGTGAATACAGCAGCGTCGTCATTAGTGGCAACAAGGAAAATATATAAACAGTGATCCCCTCTACCAGAATGAAAAGCAACAGGCGAACAGTTTGCAACTACACAGGACCTTTAAACTATACACGCATATTCAATATCATATTACATACTTGTTCGATCAAGCATCATGTCTCTCCCAACGGCACCGCTCGGAAAAAATGGCCCTGAAGTCACCAGAGTTGGCTTTGGTCTCATGGGTCTCTCGGCATTTTATGGCACTACCAAACCTGACCACGAGCGTTTGGCACTGTTAGATGAAGCTTACAGTACGTATTTTCGGGGTTCAAAGAGCAGTGAAACACCACATACCGTCGCATTAGACGTTCTTGGAGAAGGCGTTGCTATGCTGTCCTATGAAACCTTGCTGACTGTCTGGTGTTCGTACATTTAGGCCAGGGTCAGCGCTTCTGGGACACTGCGGACGTATACGGTGACAACGAGGATCTGCTGGGAAAGTGGTTCAAGGCAAACCCAGATAAACGGGACTCCGTTTTTCTAGCGACCAAATTTGCAGTCCGCTTCCGAGATGGTGATTTCTTCATCGACAGCAGCCCTGAGTATGCTAGAAACGCCTGTGCCAGAAGTTTAGAGCGCCTTGGTCTGCCCAGTGTGGACCTCTACTACTGCCATCGTCTCGACGGGAAAACACCAGTTGAGAAGACAATTAAAACCATGGTCCAGCTAAAAAACGAAGGCAAATTCAAATACCTGGGACTCTCGGAATGTTCAGCGGAGTCCCTACGCCGTGCCCACAAAATCCACCCAATCAGCGCCGTGCAGGTTGAATACTCTCCTTTTGCGCTCGACATTGAGAGCAAGCAAATTGACCTGCTCCGGACAGCTCGCGAGCTCGGCGTTGCTATCGTAGCATACTCCCCCCTCTGCCGTGGACTCCTCTCGGGCGCTCTGAAATCGCCTGATGACTTCGAAGAAACCGATTTCCGTAAATACGCTCCCCGCTTTTCGGCAGAGAACTTCCCCAAGAATCTCGAGTTCGTCGACCAGTTGAAAGAGTTAGCAAAGAAGAAGGGCAATGGCGTTACCCCATCTCAGCTAGTACTCAGCTGGCTCTTGGGTCAAGGTGAAGATATCTTTCCTATTCCGGGCACGACCAAGGTGGAAAGACTGAAGGAGAACAACGGTTCCATGAAGGTTGAATTGAGCAAGGATGAATTGGACTATATTCGGAAGTTGGCTGAGGAAACTGACGTCAGTGGTCACCGGTATCCCGAATCAATGGTTAGCCAACTTTTTGTCGACACGCCTCCTCTGTAAATGGAGATTTTGGATTCAAGGCAGAAGCTTTTTTTATCCAAAGTACCATGCATAGCGCTTGTCCATAACTCATCACAATTCACACCATAACAAATTTTTTGGACAATGTCATATTCGATGATAGCCAATAATTACACGGGGAAACAAATATTTGGTACTTCTGATATTCGTTGTGTTCCCATGACATGTTTGCTGCTCTTGATTGCTATGCGTAATCGTTTAAGCTAACATATGTGGCCCGCCTTTTTGGTTATATGGTCATTTTTCTTTGTTTGTTTTCTGTTTGGGTCTAAGCCCTAATTTACCACATAAGTTTATACAACCCAAAATCACTTGTTTTACGTGTTAACCTCGCACAATCATTTCACGAAACTATTTATATATGCAGTCCTACATACAAATCACCGGATTCATCATATATATGCTTTGATAAGTAATTACAATACTGAAATGTGATCATATTCTTTCCTATTCTTTTGCCCGATATCCTATATCATGAAATGTCATTCACTCAAGTCTGAGCTGTCCTCCTATTCGATTTCTAGCCGGAGTGCTGCGAATTGGTTATTCCCATGGTTCACCGTGAAACTCAGACCCGGCAGCCCGAAATTGTCCACGACTTCGTAGGGCCCCCACCCATTCGAACACGCTTCGTCTTCGGCTTCTTTGAACAGGAGCTTCATTCCGAAGTCATCGTATACGAATGGGTTTTTCTCCCGAAACTGCCGAGTGTACTCCTCCATCATGTCCTTGATGTTCCAATCGTCCGCTTCCTGCATGGCACGCTGAAGCAGCCGATTAGTACGACGGAATGGCGGGTACCCTTGCTCAGCCCATTCGATCGGACCAACCATGTTATCCATCCCCCTCAATTCCATGCGGAATTGGAAATCGTACCTACAAAACCGGCATGCGCCGACGTTGCAAATAACGCATTTCCAATAGTAGTGCGGGGGCTGGTAACTGCAAACCTGACAGAAACCAGAATGGCGACTATGGAAAATATCCACACGTTGCCAGTCATGGCTGCACTGGGCTTGGATCAAGTTAGCGAGTGGGGGTCTTGCCACTACTGGCGGCTCCAAAGCTTCGGATGCATCGTCAACTTGGGATTCTTGATCGTCTGTCTCGTCAACAGCTTCACCAAGAATCTCCTCATCGACCTCGTCAGGCATCTCATCCTCAGGAGGAAAGTCGCCCTCCATGTCCGCTGCAGCCTGGTTCAGCTCAGCTTGTCCGAACTGGCGTTGCCCAAGCCTGTTTTTCCCGTTCCTGTCAAGGCCCGTCATGATATGGAGGCCTCGATCGTTCCTCTCGAAGCCTTCTTCATCATAGCCTTCGTCGGGATCCCCATATAGTTTACAGCCCTCATGCTGCCCATTCCAAGGAAGGAGGCAGATGAAGCAAAACTGGTGTTCACAGAAGCTGCAAGAGAAATGATTGCAAGCTTCCTTGTGTTCGAGGAAAATCTTGCACCGTGGGCACTTCTTGATGCGGCAATCCTGCGAATACTTGGGGAGCCAGTCCGGCATGTCGTTTCCAGAGTCTTCGTCACAACGGTGACCCTCATCGTGCCATTCGAGCTTGCATCCTACGCAGGTGTAAGTATCGCACTTTGTGCAGATTGCAATGTCGAACCACTGTGTGGACGTGAAGTGCCTTTTCGACACGAACTCAGAACATTCAGAATTGGAGCAAAAGACGCGGAACCTCAAAGGAGTGAAGTGTTGGGCAGCTCGCAGAGTGTACTGTTCAAGAACTTCGGGAGAGAGAAGATGGGCGTATACCTTGTGATGGAGATTGTTTCCACTGCAGCACATTGCCGGGAACTCGTCCATGTTCGACAGCGATCGCTCGAAGACGAGTCGAAGGCAGTCGTTGCACATTACATGCTCCATACATGTTGTTGATGCGTCGTTGAGTGTCACTTCTTCAAGACACGCAGCGCATTGGTACGTCTCTGGATCTTCCGGCGAAGATGCAATCGTTGGAATGCACTGACTAACTGGGTTTCCCGATCGTCGCTTGAGTGCCTGTTTCGCTTTCCGTTGTTGCTTGTTGCTCATGATGGGTGCCATGGCGGATGTGCTAATATCTCTGTAAGCCTTTTGTGTTGTAAGGTGTTGTAAAGTGTTGTTTTGTAGTGTGCTTGTTGTGGGTAAATATGAACTCGTAAGAGGCGATGTGGTTCTGTTCAAAAGACAGTGAAGGGGATTTTTCGAAATTTGATATAGCAACTCGAAAGAAGAATTATGTAGAAACAACGTTTAGCGAGTGCTACGTTGTTGACAATGATGCAGTTGTTGGAGACGGCGAAAGTGTGAGAAAATGAGACTGAACAATAGTTGTATGGCTGAAGTTAACGAATAATGTGTGGATGAAGCTTATGGCTGTGGAGCTGGTTGGTGGAATACGAGGTGAATGAAAATATTATAGCCTTAAAGATGTATTCACCCAGACTTATGTTTAAGGGTACAAACCTCCGTAAAAGTGTTCGGTTGTTCCCATGTATAACCAAATGAAACTTCTGTAATACACCTTGTATTTATGCTCACTCCTGTGATTCGTGTATCATTTAAACCTACGGCGGCAGAGAAATAACTGGTATTGTAAGTGTGTACTTAGATACCGTTGGCTTCTCATAAGAGCGAACTATTGTGCAGCCATCTGTGTGCAAAAGCATTATTCCGGAGTCTGTCGAGAGTAACCAAGTACCAATGGCTACCTAATGTGAAGATATTGAACTATAATCTCGGTTTGAATTTTGAAATTACTTTGTGTACGAGAAAAAAAAGAAAGGCACAATAAGCGTCGTGTCTAATTTCGCGCAGAGTCTATTGCTCTATTGTCTTATTGAGCAAACATGTATTTCGGATTGGAATTGGTGGAAACATGCAAGCTTCACCTTCAGAAGGGAAAAAAAATATTTAACAAGGCATGCGTAAATGCAACTGACCAAATTCGCAACCCGTTGTTTTCGTGGCCTTTCTTCTAGTTAAGATTAGTTGATAAAAGATAGCGCACCGTTCAAGTCTGAGATCTACCAGCTTTCATTTGCATTGGACTGTAGCTATTGGTAAGGATTGTTTTACGTCTTCCCATTTTACAATATGAATCTGCCTATTTCTTTTGTTCAATTTATGAAATGTTCTGGTAAACTATACAGCATCTATGTGTTTTTAAACGCATTTTCAGCGAACGATTAATCGACACGGCCACTTGGTAAGCACAATTCTTGTCGATAAATTGTAGAGTTTTAGTAAGCGCGTTCACATCCGTAAATATGGGAGCAAGTTTTGCGATCACAGTACTTCCATCTTAATATCAAAGCCGAGGGGTTCTGGAGATGTTTTCGCGAATGACTTTTCATGTCTCACTTATCAGGCAGGAGGGTGCGCTTTGGAAGTCTTTCATTTAAGCCTGCCACTAATACATATCTCGTGACGCCATCATAGATTCACCGGAGTAATCTGGATATGCCAGGTAGCGTTACAGGCAGCCGATGATCAAACCTGCCGCAGGAATGGGAATATGCATGATCCGACCGCTGATCCCTTTTGAAAACCCCGCAAAGGCGAATGCCAAAGAAACCGAAGAAAGGAAGATATTTAGTCGAAGAGACCGAAGCCCATGTCGTCGTCTGACTCCTCCTTCTCTGTAGAATAGTTAATCTCTGCCTGCGCGGATGGAATGCACGACACCTACCTTCCTCCTTCTCCTCCTCAGCGGGTGCTGCGCCAGCGTCAGCAGCACCTCCAGCGGCAGCACCACCGGCAGCGGGAGCGGCACCACCGCCTGAGCCAACGTTCAAAAGCAATTCCTTGACGTCCTTGCCCTCAAGAGCCTACACTTGATCAGAAAATGCCTTGTCATGCCAATCCATTATCCGCGCACCTTTGCGAATAGCGATGTCCATATGGGCTCAATGTCTTCGACTTTGGCGGCCTTGATGAGGGTCTGGAGCTTGTCGGCCTGGGATTATTAGCAGCCGTTGCATGGTCGGGGGGCGGCACTCCATACAGTGATTTCGGCACCGTCATCAGCGAGGATGAGGGCTGCGTAGGAGGAGGCAAGCTCTGCGGTAGACATGGCGACTGTGTTTTGTCGAGAAGTGTCGAGGGATGATGTATGCCGGGTCGAGATGTTGAAGAGGTTCACGATTCGTTTTTGGCACAGCTACAAGTTTGTGTCGGCAAAAAGTTAAGCGAGATCCGCTGGGTCGGTCACGTGCAGAGGCGGGGGCCGAGACGGGAGGGGCGAATCACGTCACACTCTTTACCATCCCCCGCCATGCGGACTGGGCGTGGGCTCTCATTCAATAACCATACGGTGATTGTCTTCCTTTTGCTTCGTCCTCCGTTCCGGCTGAAGCTCACTGAACGCCATTTACGCACCCACCACCTCGCAGCCTGACATTACATCCTGTTCACCATGTCAGACTCGCCTGCAGTGCGTATTCCGCTCGATCCGAAAGAGCAACCCATCCTCGATACGCTGCTATCCATCCGCACAAAGCTCGAGCTGCTGAAGCAAGACCGGTCAACATACGTTAAGAGCCAGGATGTCATCGAGCTGTACGATCAGGTGATTGCGCAAGTTGAGCAGGTGAACCAGATTCGGACGACAAAACGCCTGGAGCAGAATCGAGGTTCGTGTTGGCATGATTACACGCTACAACATAGCGCTAATTACATCGCAATTGCCAAACAGTGGATACGGTTTTAGATGATTGCTTCCAACTCATATCACTGGCATATATGACTATAGGAAAGACCCATGAAGCTCCAGCGGTGTACGTCCACAACACACATGCATGATATCCGTGGTTGATTCGTTGCTCGAGCACGTGCTGACTGCACTTACCTGTAGGTATGCTTTTATTTCTACTGTCAAAGTGAGTTGAACTGCACTGTCTTTCACTTCCTTTACGCATCTAAAACTTACTTTTTCAGCGGCTACTTGATCATCTCGAGGAGGCCCACTTCTACTCCAAGAAAGATCTGGAATCCATAGGCACGCAGCTCAAAAACGCCAGGGGCTACATCGACAAGGGCAAGGAGTCATATAGCCCTCATCTTCTGACCCTTCTTGATGCACGCATTCAAGTATGCGAAGAGACGCTTGCCAGGTTGGAGTTGGCGCAGTCACACCTTACCGAAGAACTCCGACCAAAGTACGACAAACTTGTGTCTATTCTTCGGTCACTTGCTGGCTGCAATACTCGCTCCAAGGTACATATCTATGACCGCAGCACCTCCCATATACTAACACGCATCGAAGTTCCCCCATGACGAGGTCGACGAGTATCTGGGACAACTCAAGGAACTTGCAGAGGAACTCAAACCCTACGGAATAAATGCGTTCGAAAGTACGGGAACGAAAGAGGACAAGCTTGCAGAGATGATGGAGAAGGTGCAATTTACCATGTCTCACCCCGAACCGGCACCCGAAGCCAAGATCATCCTTGAAACTCTCCTGCAGCGGAACTTCCTTTGGGTCAATCTGATCAAAGAGAAACAAGGACGAATTGCACCGGCGTTCAAGGAGATCTATGACAAGCTGTTGGGTATCCGTAATCAACTAGAAAAGTTGAGTTTGACTCAGGCGTGGTCGCTGCGAGAAACGGACCTTTGGAATTATCAACGACAACTTGACCGTATCGATGAAGCACGAGTAGACGGTCAATTTATTGATGCTCTAGGAAGACCTTCTGAGATCTACGAGCAGAGGACTTTGCTCTATCTGCTACGCAAAAGCTACGCGCTCATATATCACCTCATTGTTTCCTCCGAGCCGGTTTCAGAAGCGCTATTGCCCATATACAACCAACTTACGACCTTACGCAAATGTCTCCTGGAAGTAAAGAAGTTGGGCGGTGTATCATCTCCTCGTGAACTGTATCCCTACAGTATGAAGGTGAGTCTTAATGTGTATCTATAGTTGTGTGAGCACGGCTGACCACTAAAAGCTCAATTCTATCGACAACTTGCGGGTAGATGGTAAGTTCATGATAGGAGATGAGATACCGGAAGGTCAAGGCAGCGTAACGCAACTACTATCTGAGTGTTTTGAGCTTGCATACGAGCTCCGCAATGATGCGGAGGATAGCAGTTCGGCCGATCAAACACCGGCAAGCGAAAGCGGACCTGATCCTGAACCTGTCGCTACATAAGGGGCGCATCTTCGTGTTTTTATTTTTGTGGTGATGATTTTGAAATGGTGTTGCAGGCGCTTTGATATTCGCGGGGTTGGTGTACTGTTTATGTGCCGGTAGCGCGCATTTTGTTTGTTTCTTTCCACATCCGATTTTTTTCCCATGCTTTGTATTTTTACCGGCGATTGTTTCTTTACTCCAGATGTATCTGGTTGAATTGCTCCAATTCTTCTTCGGGTGATAGCGGGCTTGGAGCATCTACGTCTTTGAAGGTCAAATGGTTCCCATAGGATATACCTATAATCAGATTAATTCGGTGACGATTTCAATGGGAAATTCAATGCATGCTTACAGAGTTCCTCGCCAGCATGAATGTCCCGGATTGAGCGGTATGTTATGATGAGACGGTCCGTGTCCCTTTCCCAAACAACATTCTGCTGCTGCGTAGAATGGTTGAACATGGAGCCTAGACCGAGTATCACGGCTTGGGCGACTTTGATCTCCCTATTTTCGCTTGTTGTTGGCCAATTGCTAACCTAAGATTAACATATTAGGAGTTGGTGCGAGCAGTTGTACAACGTACTATGTATAATGATAGAGAGAAGTTTTTTCAATGTGATCAACATTCTCTTGCAGCCCTAACACTAGGACAGGGCATATATCTATGATTGTTTTTGCGGGAATGTCTTTGGTAGCAAATACCCCTCTTCCTGGTACATGCCCAATCAATATCTGCGATTGAGTTGAATGGTTCAAGGAAACACGAACACGAACCTTTAGGTGTGTCGCTTTTTATTACCAGATCCGCGCATCGTTGTAAAAGAATTTCAGACGAACTATGCATGTTGCCCACCAGACCAGAAATCAGTTACTCCAGTGATGTTTATCCGGTATGTAGGTCAAAATAAGCATGGAAGATTTATGCAGGTTTTGTATAGCTAGATACTTAGGCTGGTGCGTTGGCCCGTGCATAATTTTTGTGTTGGGGTTGTAGATAGGTGACGTGCCCCACCGAGCTCCGTCCCTTCGCTATCGCTACTTTACACAAAAATATCCCCTACATGACGGCAAACATATAGTATTCGATATCATCTGTTCTCTGCATTTGCCTTGAGTTCCTTTGGATGGAAGACCCTTATATTTAGCAATAGGTATCTCCTCACAGTCGCAAAATCTCCTTCAGCATGGCCCACCACCGTTCTACACCCAGTGAAGCGTTGAAGATGCCGCACACAGTCAGTTTAAAAGTGCTAAGGTACCCGTGATAGCCTCATTATAATTATATAATCAATCCTTATAACAACGCTTCAGACTATCTCGACCATCTCTTGCTACACAATATCCTCTCCCCAACTCCGAATCACTCGGTATTGCGCGCTCCGCCTCGCTCGCGTACCCTTCCTCGAACTCACCCTCCATCTCGCAATCGATCCTTAGTCCGGTGCTGAACCTTCCCGAAGCTTTTGGGAGCGCTTATGTTGGCGAAACATTCTCTTGCACATTATGTGCAAACAACGAATTAGACCCTTCCGATAAAACGCGCTCTATTAGCAACATAAGGATACAGGGAGATATGCAAACACCATCCACACCCTCGGGTTCCCCTTTAGATCTCACAGCCTCGGATGATGAAAAGCGAGGGGACGGAGAGACGGTTATCGAGAGCACGCCTGGGCCCGGGGAAAGTCTACAGAGGATACTTAGGTTCGAGCTTAAAGAGGAGGGAAATCATGTCCTTGCCGTTACCGTTACATATACTGAGTCTACAATCGCAGCAGATGGCAAGGCGGCCGGTGGAAGAGTGAGGACTTTCAGGAAGTTATATCAGTTTGTGGCACAGCAATTGTTAAGCGTGAGGACCAAAGCAGGGGAGTTGGGTCCGAAGGATGGCGTAGGTCGGTATCTCTTGGAAGCACAATTGGAAAACCTGGGGGAGGGTGCTGTGGCACTTGAGGTATGTTGGATTTCCCTATTTTGAAAATTGTCTTCACCACCTGCGCAACCATTATTTGCACCTCGCCCTTTCTGCCCTCGATGAGAAATGAACGCGTGTGGTTTTCGAGTATAGAGGGAGGACCAATACGTTTCTAACATTGAGCAATAGTCGGTCAATCTCAACCCCAAAGCACCCCTCAAGTCTACGTCCTTGAATTGGGACCTGCACTCATATGAAGCTCACTCACCTACGGCACCCATATTGAACCCCCGAGATGTCGTCCAAGTTGCATTCTTGCTCGAAGAACAATCCAAGTCAGAAGGGGCAACAGATGGGGTGGAGAAATCGATTACAGATGACAACAGAAGAGTCTTGGGACAGCTGGCGATACAGTGGCGGGGCGCATTAGGTGACTCTGGATCTCTAAGCACAGGGTGGTTGACAAGCCGGAAACGATGAATGGCGACGAACTCACCAATTTTATTTTTGGCCAATATCATAATCCCTATAAGCGGGAGCGCCACTCACGAAAACCCCGATCCGTTGGCTTGGTTCCGGCTTGCGAAGTTGTTGTTGCACATTATACTCAGCCTGATTCAGCCCCAGGTTGGCCAGATCACTCTTATGCGTAACACCATGCCTTGAGGTTTCCATGCTAGATGTCTCTAGCCGATGCCTCTATTTCTTTGCTATAACGCCCATTCCCTTGAATCGTACGACTTGGACTGATTTGTAAAGAGAAATATTCACCCCGGTCGTGATTATGGATAAGGCACATGTCGAAAAAAGAGTATCGTACGTGGCGAAGAGGCTTGCCTGGGGTTGCAAAAGACCAGAACTTATGAACAGGCTAGCAGAAGGTTCAGTGTGAAAATGTCCAACTTTCAAATAGACATCGGACTAGTGTTTCGAAGTTGTTCATGTTTGAGATGATATTTAAGCAGAGTCCATACTGCAGCGCATTCTCTCCACGATTCATCGCATATATTTGGATTCTAGATATGCATGGTATACTCTTGGAGTGGTTGTTCACATGGTCTTTGTCCAACATGGGCAGTCCTGTTAAATAAGGTTTGGGGCTGTGAGGTCAACACAATATCGTTCTACAAACGGCCTAATGAGAGTGGTCTCGCAGATTATATGAGAGAAATACCAAAACGTGAAACCATCAGCCATCAATGCTCTGGGCCATTCATTCGTATCATCATTTCGTCATCAATTCATAGGTATTATGTATGTTACAATAGTGTTTCCCACGCATATAATACAAAAATCAACGACCTTCATCTGTTGCTGAAAACAAGAGGCTTTCTGCATCAGTGCCATCGGGAAGAAGTTCTATCGTGTAGCATTTCTTCACCACGGTACCATTATTGAGATCGCGGTATTCTGCGAAAGACTGCTTGACTACGACACCATCGTCCTGCAAGCGGTGCACTGTGTAGGTAGTCCTCAGTAAAACTCCATCGGTGTCTAGTTCTTGCGAAAGTTTAGGTTTCAAAGATGGATTGGGGAGAGATTGGCTCCGTGGCTCAGAGGCGGCGACAGGACTGGCGTGGGGGCTGTCGTTCCGTTCAACATCTTTGGCGTGGGGACTGTCATTCCGTTCAACATCTTTGACGTGGGGACTGTCATTCCGTTCAACATCTTTGACGTGGGGACTGTCATTCCGTTCAGTGTTTTTGATCTCGCTGTCTTCCAGGGATTTCTCATGGGCATATCGACTGCGGTAGGAGGTGCATTTTTCCTTGATCATTGGGAACAATCTTACGAGGAATTGTCGGATGGTTGGGAGACAGGCGCTGAACGGTAACTTGTCAGTAAATGCATGCCAACTATTTTTGTGCAGCACGTTCGCGCAAGAATTACTTACCACATAATACCCACGCATATCTCCAACGTGCTCCACTGCGCCACGTCATAGAAGTCCTGGCTCGGGTTGGTAGTATGCCCAAAGTCGATCACTGCCTTTAGCCGTAGAATCGTAACGATCGTCACGAAGGTGCCCACGCTGAACATGAAACCGATCCCAACTTTTTTCTGCCAACGCATATGCAGCTTGGGAACTTGCCAAAGAGGCACAGCAAGAATCCAGAAGTCAATTACAACGCTGATGACTGCGTGCGATGTTGGGATCGCATTGATATCGAGACAAGTGCCTCTGTGGAGACCATCCCAATTCTTCCAGAAGTAGCTAATGGGACGGCATTGGAAAATCGCGATGAAACAGTATAGCGCGCCCCAGATGGTAACGAACGCGATTGTACCCCATAGCAAGCGCCTAATCCCCCGACTCTCGAACACGCGGATAAAGAAAAATAGCAGGCACAGCTTCAAGAGTGCTGCTTCTGCAAAATATACGCACGCCATGACGTAAAATGCTCTTAGCATGTCGGTGATCTGGTCAGGCCGCAGGACCCAGATATCTTGACCGAGTCCCTTCACAACAGCAACAAGAGTCAACACTAATCTCTGGTGTATGGGGTAAAAAATCTCACTCACATTCTTCACCGTCCCATAAACCGTGACAACTGCGCTTACCACACCGCATAGTACCGTCGCCAGCGAGCACCAGTCATCCATCCCAATATCAATTCTCGCAAACCAGATCTTATACGCAAATCGCACAACCACGAACCCAGCGGCAGTACAAAACATGCCGTTGGAAATTCTGGCATATTCGGGCCCACGGTTGCGTATCGGTGCTCCACAGGTGGTTAAACTTATGTTCTTTGCCACTACACGCGGATATCAGCATTCTCCTTTTCAAAATCGCTTGAAGACTTGTACGTACATAGAGCATCTGGAACGGTACAGCGGGAGGTTACGCATCTTGTAATGTTGCTCTGGAATACCTCGTTTGTGCATGTACATTTCAAGTCGATGGGACTGCAGACGTTGGTACTGAACGCGTCCAAGAGGCAGGGTTGCTGAAGATGTCAATAAAATGCCCAAGTTGCTTCTTGGAAGGAGAAAGGCAGGGGTAATCTTCTTACAGCACACTTAGGAAGCGGTGGTAACTGCGCCAGGACAATCAACGGTAACCCCACGAACAACCACAACGCAATGCCGAATATAGACCTCATGCTGGGAAGAGTGTGGGGATAGGAAAAAGCGGGAAAATCCACCGAGGGTAAGGGAGGGAAAGGGCCATCTAGGTGTTTGTCCCTGGGAAGAGCGAACTGATGAATACATAGGATACATATCTAGTTCAGCGGGAGGAAATGTTTCGACGCTGTCGAAGTGCCGAAGGGTCGCAGATCCCCGCGCGAGTGCCTCAATTCGGTATCTAATAATACCTCCGCGATTTAGTTTATTCTCTAGTGCCGATTGGAGAGTTGGTTGATCTCGGGACTCTGGGAGTGTTCGCAATACGAGGAGGACGTGTGTCACTTTGTGGGGCATTAAAAACTTTATTCTGTCAGTGCTGTTACTTAGAGTAAACATTGGGGATATGCAGGGTTTGGTACGCCACGTTTTAGGTAACCGAGAAGGGGTTTACCAGTCTTGTTTCAGTTTCAGAACTCTCTCGTAGACTTCTTTAGTCGCAAAGGGTGGTGGAGGTGCGGGGGAGGGTTGCCCCTCGACAGGCATTGCAAACTACTCTCGATTGGATGTGGCACCATATTTTCCGTTTGGTCTTGTAAGATGGGTTTATTAGAGTTAATACCATGTAGCATTCAAGTTACAAAGGGCACACTCCACAACTTTGTGAATCCTGTGACCGGGTTTGTTAGGGATCTGCTATTGCCATATAAATCCAGTCACATTATTCCTAAAGTTGCAGAGTTTCTCATTTGTAAAATGGTAGTATGAGTGTGAGATTCATGTAAAGATTTAAAATCCACGGGTCGAGGTGACAAGGTCCTCCATAGAGCAATGAGGATGGACACACGCTTGTGTCTCGCCTCTCGACGGCGTTAGACTAACTGGTAGAGTATCTCCAGCGTATGCAATGTGCCGTATATGGCCGTGCTTTTGAGCATTTCCATTTCCGGGACATATCTTCAGATCAAGATCTCAGCGTCATTGTTGCCCCTGGAACACAACCTGCAAATGCTCTATCGGATAACGTAAAGTACGGACGAGCCTATAATTGTATCTTATCATAAAGTCCCTTCACCTGTGCATGAAACATTTCGAAAGGAAACCCCTTACCGTAGAAACTCGCAAACAACGAGTACGCCGTCGCTCTTAGCTGCAGGAAATACTAATATCTTATTGGATGCAGCTGTCACTTTAGGGTAGTTACACGTATCTTATTGGTTGCTAGAATTTAGTAGCCAATTAAATCAACAGCTAAGAAGGCCGGCGCACTCGTTGTTTGCGAGTTTCTACGGTATTCTCTTTTTGTTTATCTTCGGAACAAAAGTAGGCCGTCAATGACCTACCGGTAAGAAGACTACACGTTGAAGCCAACGAATCGGATCACCCCGCGGTTTCGCACTAATCCCCATAATCGATTCAGGGAATGCGCAGATCATCCGACTTTCCCTGCAAGATTTGAAATCGGTTATGCTGCGGATATAACAACCAGAACAGGGCCCTAACAGGACAGGGGTCATTTGCCGTTTTCAGGATTGCACTGCGATGCCTTGGTCCAAGTTTGGCAACTTTGCTTTTTTTGTCTGCATTTGATGCTTCGCATGACAGATTGGTAGACGTTTTGGGGTGGAGTGTTCAACTGTTTTGGGCTCACCCATGGGCTCATGGATGAAGATGAGGTGTGGCGTACTGATAAGAGTTTAACCTGTGAACAGAAATGGTAAGTGTATATGTTGTCGGAGCTCTAATTATGTGGTGCTAGATGCCCTGTGTGCATGTCCTTGCACAAGATTTTTTTTGTATCGGTGTCGCGACCGGTTTATTCAATATTACGATGATAGATTACTCTACTCAATAGCGCAATTTTTGATGTAGGGGAACCGGTTATGCAGTATCCATGCCATTGTGATAATCGAGGGGCTTTCTAAGCTGATGTGTATCTACCCAAGATGCACAAAGCATACCCATCCCAATCAAGTAACCCCATTAAAAGAGTTCAAAGAGGTCAAATGCGCGCCCCAAAAGGAACAATCATCCACCTCATCACTTCATCCTTGCTATATCTCTCATAACGGATGCGGACAGATCTCAGCCTCACTAATCCTCGAGCATAGCAAGATCTCCTGTAGCCATATAGGCCAACATGTTCTCTTCCTCTGCAATCCTTCTCTGCTCCTGCTCCGCCGCCGTCAACGCCTCCTGCTCCTTCTCATCTTCCTCAATCATCTCCTCAATCTCCCGCCTCCGCATCTCCTCGTATGCCTCCTCCGGATCGTCCATGTTGGGCGGGTGTATCCTTGCAAGCTTCGCCGCGCCAATCCTCTCGTGTTCCAGCATTTCGATACCGCGGTCCACGTATACGCCCCAGCCTTCCCAGATGGAGCCTCGGTCCCGCTTCGTCATAGGACCCCTGCTGATGCGCCATCGCTTAGTGAGATCGTTTTCGCGGTCACCGCACTGCGTCATGATGTTGTAAGCCTGCAAGACCTTGCCGTACAGATGCCGGTGTGCGCCATGGATATCGTCAGGCGTATTTGCGATAGTCCGTGGTTCATGGTTGATTGGAAGCGGCGGCGCGGCGGGGTGATCAAGTGGAGGTGGGTATGTTTCGATTGCGATGAATTCTCCCTTCCTCGCGCGTTCTGCAATGGTCTTCGAGATGTGGGCTGGAAGAAAGACGGCTTTGGTGAGCACGATCCCACGGCTGCGCGGCGGTGAATGGCCTATAAGAAGGCAGTCCGTGGCCGGAGTGGGGATTATCTCATTCTGCGAGAGTACGATTTTGGGGAAGTAGATGAAGATGGGAACATCGGGCAAGGGAGGAGCTGCGGGTGAAGCTAGGGTAAGACCACCGGCTAGATTGGCAAGAGGGGTCATGAGCTGTGAAGACGAAACAGCTCGGTTGCCTTGGAAAGGGTTGAACACTTGATTTGTATGTACGCCTAGAAGATTCAGAGGTGCTGGACGCGGTGCGCGAACAGTGGATTGAGAAAGCGTTGAGCTGGGGCTTGCGGTCAAAAATGGGTTGTTTCCAGGCGGGTTCTGTGGCCCTGTCGTATTTGAAAATACAGTGGAAGGTGTGTAACCTTGAGGTTGATGTAGTGTACCATTGAACGTCGTGCTTTGAAATGGATTGATTCCAGGTCCACTCGATGTTGACACTGGGTTCCCGAATGGGTTTGGTGGTGGAAGGAACGGATTAGGAGATGGCGTGGATAGGACAGATGTCGGGTTCGACTGTGTTGAAAAACCCTGAGCGCTAGGGCAAGGCGCCGCTAGTGTAGACAGGAAAGGTGAAGGGTGTGGTTGTACCGGACCACTGTTCTGAGACCCTGTTGTGGGTGCAAATGGATTGACTGATTGATGGTGTAGAGTAGGTGCTGGATTACTGGATATCGGGCTAGGCTGGACTTGTTGATACATTGTTGGTCCTGCAGACTGTTGAAAAGGAGAAGGACTATATTGTGTTGCGCCTCCTAGGTTTTCGTAATCCATCATCACTGGTGAAGGCGGTTGTATATGGAGAGTTGGATTGCTTTGAGTAGGACGCAGCGAGTGAGGTCCCATCTCGAACAGACTAGGGGGACGCCACTCATTTATGTCCTCAGATGATCCAGTGACTTCGGGGAAAACGGATGCATAGTAGCTGCCAACGAAGTGATGTCCTGTTGTGGGAGCCGTCGGATTCATGCTCGAACTATTTGACAAAGCCGGTAGAGCAGGAATGGGAGCACTGTCGTCCATTGGATCAAGATTCTCATCATTATCGTCGTCGTCGTCAGTATCGTTGTCGTCATCATCGGCTTCTTCGTCATCCTCGAGAGATCCGTAGTCCGAACCTGAATCTTCATCCCCGTTGGTATTCAATTCAGCAGATGACCGATCCGGCTTGGAGTTCGCAAAAAGCTTTGATTTCAAATTTCCACATATGGCACCGGGGACTATTTTGAAGGCGGTAGCAATCAAGTTTTCAAATAGTTGCTCCGTCATTTTGTCACAAGCTTCACGACTAAGCTGAGAAGACTCAGGTGGCATAAGCGCAAGCGCACTAGAACGACTGTCTGCGTTCAGCGCAGCCTGACGCGCTTCCTCCGCGAGTTGGTTACTCAGTGCGATTTCCTTTTGCTTCTCACGGAGCCTCATCATATGTTCTTTGAAGGCACGGTTCTCATTCGCATACGGTAGGTCATGGTAGTACTCTTTGAAACCATTGCCTTCCCTGTCTTCTCGTGTCTCGAGTACAGCTTCTTTCTGCCCCAATTTGTAGTTTGCGATCTTTTTGGCGGAGACGCCAGCTTCCTGGAGAAGCCAGAGCGCCCGCTGACGATTTTTGAAACAGGCTGCGTAGTATTTGCTTCTCAAGCCTTCATCGTCTGGTATGTTGAGGATAGGGGTGAAAAGACCATGTTCGGGATCGATTGGTCGTTGGAGGCCAAATTTCACTTCGTGATATTGCATTCGCTCGCTCTGTTCCGTTTGCCGTTCCAGCTCGCTGAGGTCCGGTTTTTTGCGATTGTTGCCTTTTTTGATAGCGGCGGCCGCCTCTTGCAAATGTCTGCCCTCGTGATCTCCCACACGCTCACCTTCTCCAAGAGGACGAGGGTGGTCTTCATATAACCATAGGCTCGGTATTTCATGGTTCACAGCTGCGTGCAAAGCCTTGCCGTCACCCAGGTGATAGTCAATCCATTGATATAGGAACTCCACGTAGTTGGGGAGAATCTCGCTTTGTACCGTGAGGATATCGGCAAGAATCCTATGCATATCGTCGCTTTTGAATAACTCCCAACCGAGCGCACGACGTCCCGTATCTTTGTGGACTGGTTTGGGGGTTGATTTGACGTCGTTGAGCGACGGACCTGGTGCTTTCGACAACGAATCTAGACGTGGCTTTTTCGCACTTGGGGGTTCTAGCAAATTGGAAGACGGCACCACCTCCCATTGCACCCACCACGTCCACAACTCTTTGCGGGTAAAGCCTGCATGGAAGTCGGTGAGATCTTGAAGCTGGCGCATAAAATCCTCGTGGTTTGTCTTAATGCGATACACCGCAGGCATAAATCCGTATTGGTCGTACGGTACAAGAGTAGGGAAAGGCGCGACATGACCAAAGACATCTTGCAGGTCGTCCTGGAAACACCTCCTATCCAGCAGGTCAAGCACATGGCCAGAGGGAGACATGACGGCGCAAGGGTTTTGGCAATGTTGAAGGAGAGAGAGCGTATAAAATTGGACGCCGCTGTTGATATATAACTTGCGTGGGCAGGGCAGGTTGCAGAGTTAGTATTGTTGTTTACTCACGTACAATAGGTAGGTATGTGTCCGTGCGCGCTGGCGATAGTGTGCGTGATGGTGAGCGTGAGAGATTTGGGGTAATGACATATGAAATTCAGGTAAGGGAATAATACAAACGAGTCGAGTGCGCGACCCGAGAGGCGACCCGAAGGGCGCCTACAGTACCTTCAATGAAATCCTCGTACGCTCGATTCTAGGACGAGAGGATATTACCACCAAGCATTACCGACCGTTTGTTCCGCCAAGTAGCTCATTTCCAGCTTTTCCTGTACAGTTTTGTCTATTTTTGTTCCCGAAGCCTCTCAACGACGGATCCCAGCCTGTCCTCGGCATTCTCTCTGACCCTCCGCCAATCCGTCTCATAGACCTTCCTCAAAGCGCCTTCGACTTCTCTATTCCACCGATCCTTGGCCATCTCGGTGAGTCCAACAGGTACTTCTCTCGCTACCGGCTCCGGCTCCGCAGGTTGAGGTTGGACGACATTGGTGAGAAGGCCCCGCTGTTGCCGTAGCAGCGCAGCTTGTGTGAGACGATTTTTTGTGTGTAGCGAGATGGTAAGGTAAAGGACGGCGGATGTGAGGGTGAAGCCACCGAGCTAGGGGAGTTGTGTTAGCTTGCGCACCTCTCGCTCAGCCGTATAGATGAACCTACAAAGCCGGTGGTGAAGCCCATGACGGAGCTGCAGGTGTTTTGCTGGCCAGTCGCTGGCGCAGGTGGAACGATACTTGCTGACCAGATGGGAAGCCAATTAATCCACAATTGGCTCTTTGAAAATCCCTGGTACGAAAGAGGACCGAAGTGAGCGTGTGCGGACGGAGAAGGCGTCACTGGATGGCTAATGGGATGTTGCGATCAAGTCAGGTTTGATGTGAGGTCAGCGCGCCGGTTGATAGGGAGCACACGTGTTGGCCACCAAACCCTTGGGAGCAGGCCCTTTGTCCCATGCAAATCATCATACGCTTCCTCCGCGTCAACTTGAAAGGATTAGGGAAATTATAACGTATATCAAATGCATATATTCAGCATTTTCCCATGAGACCAACGCTCCTTTGGTCGTCTCATTCTGGGAGTTGGCCACATGCATTGATGAACAGCGAAAAAGTGCACCCGCATGCATCGGCCTGCGCGCCCACATTCGACCAGAAGACATTGCAAATTGACGAATTCACTTTATGATATGACATCAGACCCATCTATATCTTCAAGCCGTAGTGCAAAAAGACCAACCAGTGCGCTATATGCAGCCATCAACCAGCAACATTGAACATTTGCAATGAACGTACCAAAAGGAGTATGCCCGCAACAAATCCGTCGATCGCAGCACTTGTTGGTGAACATTACTCTCGGCACCTTGGCGCACTCTGAACCTACTGCATCTGGCAAATTCGCGCCGAATTCATCGATTGCAGCATCTGCTGAACATTACTTTCACGCTTGGCGAGATCCTTCAAACTCCCCCATTCGGTAGCTTCACACCAAAGCATCAATCGCAGCGACTCTTACTCTACCTTGGCATTGAACCAGAAGTAGCGTGAAACTGCCGCAAGCAGAAGGTACATAGGTATCTGGCAGCCGTTGATCACTGGGATATTTAGGTATCAGTTGAACATACTGGATGAAGTAAGTTTTTTGGAACAGTGTCGATAGCTACGATTTATTAAATGTCAGCGCTTGGTGAATTTCGCTTAGAGCTCAAGTGCTACAGTGAGTGTTGATGACATTATAGTTAATAAATATTTAATAAATATTAGCGCTGATTTGACACACCACATACGGTAGGTTTTTCAAAATGTGTCGACGACGGGAGTTAGTAAATATTTATTAAACGTTTAAGCTTGGTCAAGTCCAGACTCAAAATCTTCATGTGGTAAGGTGTGGATTGCGGGTGAGTTATTAATTACTAGCGTTGAATGAAGTCCGGTGAGAAGAAATTCAAACCATAGGATGCCGTCAACGGGTGGGTACTTTGATGGGTATGTATGTGACTGGGCGACTGATGCGCAATTTAGTCTACATGTAATAACTGACAGCAGAACCCATCTATCTAGGGATTTAATATCCCTATTTGAGCTGGAACAATCTAGTAAATAAGGCAAAAGTATGATGGAATTCGACGAGGGCACTGGGTACTCTTTCTATACGATGAAGGGATAAAGATCATGGATAGTTGCAACATGAAGAGAAGCAGTTGAGGCCCTAAGAGGAATAGTCTAAGCAAAGTAACAGTCCAAGTAATCAACGATTAGCACCAAACCTACCGTATCAAGTAATTTGAACCTGTTTCCTTAGACCGCCAAGGCGGGGTAACAGTCCCAGCAATCAACAGCCGCAGAAGATTACCGCATAAAGTAGTTTGAAATTACAATATCTAGAGAGGACGAGAGCACAAGAGGGAGCGTTTGCCATTTCTACAGCTTTTACCGATTTTCCCATGAGTTACTGCATAGAGTAGTTTGATTGTGGTACAGGAGGAGTGCACGTGACGGTTTTGGGCGACGATTCTCTATATGTAGGTTTTTAGAATGTCATAGCCGTTACTCGCTCTCTTTGCCCGCCGTGTTCGACAGTTTTTTCGAAAAATTATTTGATCAAGCAGGTTGCTATCCCAGTGCGGTAACAATGGTGTCACTTTCCTGGAATGGGCGGGCTAAGATGGAAGAAGAAGATGACATTCTCCTGAGAACGAAACGGGTGGATTATAACAATCACATCTTCGTTTCCAATCTTTTATAGTAGTTAAATATGACACAAAGAATGGTTTAGATTGTACGCCTCCTTATGTGCATGAATGAGCGGTAAAAAGCGCCCGCATTACTATTTGGGTATATTTACAGTATAATACAACCGCACATCTATATAAGTATACAATCCAAGCCCTCTATGATGAGTTTATACCTCTGTACACATATGTACATGCATGGAAATAAAACGAAACGCTTCCATGCTCAGCTCATGTACATCATGCCTCTCTATATACACTAGTCACATTCATTGGGCGACAGGTGCATCGCTCGAGGGCGCACTGCGTTCCTCGTTAGTCTGTTGTTTGGCGGGCGGCAGCAGAGATTTAAACTCCCGTCCCTTCAGCATCTCCAAATCCATTTTCTCCAGAAGCGACCGCCATCTAGCAACCCTGCTGTCCACCATCTTTTGGTTGTCGGCCTCTCTTTCCTGCTTTTTCCGCTTTTCGCTCTCCTGCATCTCCTTGAGCAACGCCCACCGGTCGCGCACTTTGCCCAGCGCTCCGAGTACATCTGGGTCGAGTTGTTCGCTATCCGCATGGTCCATGATCTTCCCAATGTCCTCGTAACGTTCGTTGCGCGCATACTCTATCAATATGGCACCGTGCGTGAAATTGGTCACCTCGATACCGTGAGTCATCATCCACCCATAAATACGCTCTCCGGCCGCGGTTTGACCCGCTCTGAAGAAGGCTTGCATCATCATGGTCCAACTGTAACGGTTGGGCTGTCGACCGCGCGCTCTCATCTCTTCCATGATGTGTGACGCGTGCGAGAATTGCTGGTTTCTGCAACATACGAGAAGAAAGGCGTTCCAGATCATCGGGCGCATTGCCATTTCGTTGATATGCGGGTTAGCCTTTTCGCGAACAAGCTTTTCGAATCGCAGGTAAAGTTCCCAGACGCGGTGGTAGCTTATGCGCAAGTCGACCTGGATACGGGCTTGTAGCATGATGTAGAGAGCCAGGGGGACTGGGGGAAGTGGTTCAAACGTTGATGTAGTGTCGTTTTCCTCCTCGCTAGTAGCAGGCCGTCGAATCCTAGGACCGAAAAACAGTTCCAATGGGCCTGTGTCAAATATTTCAGAATAAATGCCAAGCAGGTTTTGAAAATCATGGTCCTGCCATTCGTCGATGCTCCGGTAGGAGCATATGTAGTGATAGTACAGATAGTCTGCTGCTAGCCACTGGTAGCGTAGAGTCTTTGCTTGCTGGAGACAATGCTCTGCATAATCGTTATATTTGGCTGGTTCATTTGACGTAGTACACCCGTAAAGTAATGTGGCAAATGTGTACTCAGTTGGGGTCAGACCATGATCCGAAAGGGTGTTGAAGACCTGAAAAGCGGTCGAGTAGTCACCCGCTTCCATTGCATTTTTCATGATAACATTATAAAGCAATGTGTCCAGTTGGACTCCCATCTCAACAATTTGGGCAACTAGTGCGGGCATGTCGTGGTAGTTTTGTCCGTTGCGGGAACTCAGACGTAATAGCAGCGCACAACTCCATCGAAAAGGTTCTCTATTAACAATTTTGAGATATCGTTTGAAGTCATTCGTTTTGGATCGTACTGCCTTGAGGCATCGTAAAGCAAAATCTTGCTCACCGGCCTTTGCAAAGGTATTTGCGAATTGCAGATGCGTCGCAGAAAGAAGAAAGATAGGACTCCCCTCCAATAACTCTAGCAGAAGCTTAAGATCCTCAATATCGGCCAAACGGGTCATGTTGTAAAAGAAACTCTGACTGAACATACGAAATGCTGGACCGCATTGCATGAAATAATAACAAATCGGGACGAGTTGTGACGCAACTTCGGCATCTCGAGCCTGGGAGTTTGCATCAACCCTACGCAGCCTGCGTGTATAAATCGAAGAGATATGGGTTAGAGCATCCGCAATCATGTCGAGCTTGGGCGTATAAACTATTTTGGGCTGCTCAATGAGCATACGTATAAATTGCAATGCCCAGTCTGGTTGATACTCCAGAAGATAGATCAGCAGATAGGGCCAGATTTTCGCTCTGAGGTCTGGCTCGAAACTCATCCAATTCTCTGCCATCTTGGTTGAATCCCCATTTGGGAAAAGCATTGAAATCCATGAAGGACATTGCTGATCGTGCTGAAGCCGAAGTTCGTGCGTTATATTCTTGAGCTGCTTTGGGTATCCGAGATAGTCTAAGGAGGCGAAAGCTCTCAATCGGCCGAGCACGGAGTCCAACCGACCTTCCTGTATGTTCAACGACATGGATTCTGTGCTGCTGCGTTTAAAATTTAAATGTCGTCGTCTGAGTGACCGGTATCTTCCATCGTTTTGCAAGATGGAACGATCATCTCGACTAGTATTCTGAAGGTATCTCTGGATCTGCAGGCGTAATGCTCTCTGCGTCTTCCGACGTCGCACTTCGAATGGGAGCCATGCTGATCCAGAATTTCTCACCAAAACTTTTCGGATTAGCCCCACGTCAAGCTTTGGTTCCCTGTCGATGCGATGTTTGGGGCGGGTTTTCAGGGGAACTGGTCGCGTAGCGGTACGATGTAGAATAGCTGGCATGCGTGGCTTATGTCTCATTGCTGTCGGAAAGACATTCTGAGTGTCTTTATTTGCTGACCGGCGTACGCGTGCCCTGCGAGCAGCTCGATGGGCTCTGGCGGAAATATGGTGTGCGGCGGCTTCATTTTCAGGGGGGGATCTCTGGGTGCTGAAATAACGAATCTGTTGGCGAGCAAAATTCGAGATAGCGGCGTAACGGCAATCCAACGTACTCTTCATTGAATTTCTACGAACGACATTATTCGAGGGCTCATGGCGAGGCCAACTGCAAGATGGATCTCTACATGGGCTGGTCACCGTGGAATTTGTGCAAAGGGTGGGACTCCCCCCCTGTTCAATCACTTCATCACAACCCAGAGCCTTTGTGTTTTCTTCCTTGCATGCCTCGTTCTCTTTTCTTAGAGGCGCTCGAATCTTGGGTTTTGCGGTATCTCCTCGATGGGGAGCTTGGGCGAAAACCCGAGGAGCGAGGAGTGGAAGCAGGAGGGAATCCGCATGGGCGAGGAACCCGATATTAGGAACGCGGGCTAGGGGCATGGGCAAAAGAAGATGCAGCGGCTGTCATCGAACCCCCATGACGCGTCGACCAGATAGATGGATGGGTGGATGTATGAGGAGCCGCAAGTTGCGATGGGGAAAAGTTTGAGAAAGTTGGGGGGTCCGTGCATGGGACCGACAAGCACCTCCGAGCTTTTGCTCCCACATGCTGGAACGTGAACAGCTATTTCGAGTCGGAAAAGTACTGTGCCAAAAAGACCAAAACGTCATTGGAATCTCGGGGAACTACTCAGAATTCTCTCTTTCCGATTCGTGATACGCTGCAATAGCTCTCACCATGTCTTCCCACGAGAAGCTCTCCGCCGCCGCCAACGACCGCAAAGCGCGTCTCGCTCAACTAAAATCCTTGAAACGAAAACAAGCCCCAGACTCGGAAGATGCACAATCACCAGGCAACCATCTCCAAGATGATGCATCTGCGACATCTACGGCTGTCACGCGCATAGAGCCCGAAGAAGTCTCAGTAACGAGTACCTACCTCAGCGGCCGCAACTTCGACCCCAGCACACGCAACGTAAAGCTCGGGTTTGAAAGCACGCCAATATCTGACCCCACAAAGACTCTCGAATACCAAGCTGAGCAATTGGCTCTCGCTACCAAAGCTGAGCAAGAAGCTGAGAAGTTAGAAGACAAGCCTCTGGATTTGTTCAAGCTGCAGCCGAAAAAGCCGAACTGGGATCTGAAGAGGGATTTGGACGATAAGAAGAGAACTTTAGATGTTCATACTGAGAATGCGATTGCGCGGTTGGTGCGCGAAAGGGTGGAATTACAAAAGAAGCAGAGGGGAGGCGAAAAGAATGAGGATGGGGAGACGGTAGGGATGGAGGGCAGTGAACTGGTGGAGGCTATGCATTTAAAAGAGAAGGAAGAAGAGGAGGACAGAAGACGTGATGCTCAGGACGAGGATGTAAGCTGAGCCAGGATCGACAATCGTCTGTAACTTCGATTCAGGCACGTTTATCTCAACAGCAATATTACCACCACACGTATGGTAGGTAGGTACGCCCGAGGGAGGCCGATGAGCAAGAGGAAAGCGTCTTCATAACATCTAAAGGCGCAAAGCCAAAGAGACAATGCCGAGCGCATGTCCCTGTTTGAAGGGTATCAAATTATTGTACAAAACCAGAAAGCAAAGCTTCAAAGAGCTCATCCAATCTCCAAACCCGGCTTAGCCACCGAAAGACTACCCTCAATCCACTCCACAAATGTATGCCGTGATTCCTGAAAAAAAAAACATTCGTCCATATAAATACAATGCCCACCTGTTCGGCCTAATGCGTACAAAGCAATACTTGAATCAATGGCCTCTCTGCATCTGTCGTGTCAAGGCCAGTCGCTTGCTATAAGGACTTAAACTTCGCTCCCGTGGCGGAGGCGAAGGCTCCGCTACAATAGGTTGGCTGATAGGTGGCGGAAAAGGTGTCCGTCCATGAAATTGTTGTCGCCCACCGGTGGGAAGACCTTCTCGATGGCGGCCATTTTGATAGCTGGATGGGCTAACTGACCTAGGGGCTCGGCGCTTGGAGTAAGGACTAGGGCTCACATGACGGTAGGGAGACCTCGAGCGTGATCCGGAAAGAGACCGCCGGCGGTGTCGTGGAGACATATCCCGTCTCTTTCCTATTGTAGAGCTTTCACGACTAACGCCACGTGTTGGACCATATTGATCTTCCGTAATATCCATCTGGTTCGGACTCTTCGAGCGTGATCGGGAAACTGATAGCTCTCGTGTTGGTCGCTTCCGGTACCTCGTCTTATCTAAACTGCGGGATCGACGCCCACCTTTCCTCCTCGTTGCGTCTCTGCTGCGCGAGCGGTGTTCCCGGGTTGCCCGTCTATCCGAGCCGCGATCATGCGAGATATCCATGCGACTAGATCTGGACCTTGTTCTTCTGCGACCTCTCCGTTCAGGACTGAATGAGCTCATCCTTCGCCTTGTATGGCGCTCTACCCTCTCCGGCGACCGATCAGACGCAGACGATATTGATCGACGGCGTCGCTTTCCGGTGGCTCCATCACGTCGTGATACGGTTTTTTCGTTTTCGATACGTTTCGGTGGTGGAGAACGGGAAGGGGAGCGGTTTGTGGAAATTGTAGAGACCGAGTCCGAAGAAACGGACCGTGAGCGCCCGATTGAAGATTCACGGCCATGCTTCCTTCCGCGCTCTTCCTCCTTCTTGGCTAAAATCTCGTCGGCTATACCCTTTTTGCGCAGTAGATCGGTCGGGACTTCAGTGGTGAGCTTCGGTTTGAGCTGAGGATTCAACAATTGTTGTGTCCGTGATGGTCGCGGTTTGTACGGTCGTTCTTGCGCTGGTGCCTGGCATTCATAACTATAGTGACCTCTCTTCAAGCATTTTTGGCAGAGAGTATTGGCAGAAGCCTTGGAGCGACCCGCGTAGCCCGGACGACGATACATAGCTATGTATCGCAGCGACGCAGCGACAAAATCTAGCTTGAGATGAGACCTGAGGTCGAGAAAACTCGGGTGCAGGGAAAATTCTTTTATGGTACACTTCAGCGGCCAGAATAAGCAATATAGAATAACGGGGTATCGGGGGGCTAGCTGGACAGCCAACACAGCTACAGCTCGGCGCTTGTGCAGCAATGGCTTGCGGTCGTTCCTTGGGCGCGAAACGAAAACGATAGATGAGGAAACACGGATATAACCGCTTACGTAAGTTTCAAATCGGAGAAATAGCGTGGTCCGTGCGTAAAATCATAATGTGCCCACTTCCACACCTCATCATTGTCTTTACCCAACCTTTCCACCCCCACCCACCCTTGTTTCCCTTTCGACATACTCAGCGTCACGCCCTGATTGGCGCATTCCCTTGCGCAAGCTCTCCTCTCTTGTGCATCCTTCGCCGTGGGGCCAGGCATATCTTCTCTCACCAGGCGCAACATCAGCTTTCTCTTCGTGGACTCACCTACGTAACATCACCCGCCTACCTGGTTCGAATGTCGACACTCCACCATGACCAGCATTCCGGCCCTAGCAGCTTCGACCTTCCTTGAGCAACCAGTTTCTTGAAAAAAATTAGTCTGTCACTTCGATTTTCTTCCATTCGGTCGCGACGACCCGCTTGCGGCTTGAAGGTGTTGGGCTTCGTCAATCTTCGTCTTGCTGCTAGAGCGTCCTTCATCGAGTTTCAACTGTGATCCCTTGTGGCACAGCTTTAAAATCTTACTCCACCATACATCCCCAACGCCAGGCGCAAGCAACCCTAATCACGCTCTCAATACTACTTTCCTACGTATCTAGCCTGCCATATCACACGACCATGGCATCCGCAGCTCCACGCCCCACAGAGCCTACCCAAGTGAGGCCCTCCTTTGCCAAGGTAATTATGACAGGCTGTTTTTCCATACAAATCGCTGACTTTTCCAGGTTGCTGCAACTACCTACAAACCGCAAGCCTCGAGAGAGGGCGCTTCTAGTGTGAAGTCACCCGTGGCGATTCCGCAAACCATGATGCAATGCAATACTCAAAAGCGCTCTGTTCCAACTAACGGTGCTACGCCAGTGGTGCACATCGAGACGAACGGCCCAGACAATGAGGCAAAGGAAAAGGCTGGTAATACAGCAACTCGTACTGGGCAATGGGCTGCCAATGCTACCAGAGAGCAAGCAGCGCTTCAGTCCGAGTCTAAAAGGGATGAGGCAGAAAAGCCGCGTCCTTCAATTGCCCTGGTTAAGTTTTCCGCTACTGAGGATAGCACGACACAACTGTCGTCCTCGGACGGGTCGGCCAAGCCTCCCAGCATCGATGGCAAGAGTGTTGCTTCTGGGACCACATTTGCTCTAGACGAGAAAGAGTCAATTCGTCCTGATGACAGTGCTAGCCTGAGAGCAGTCGAGGAAGAAGATGTGACATCTACCCCCGAATCTAATCCTGCCGGCTCTCGAGCTGGCTCAGATAGTGAAGCACGTGCCTTCCGCGCCCAGCTGCACGAGATTGCGGTCATGGGCCCACAACCTCAGAGAGGCATCGTGCCAGTGCGCTTTCCAAACCCAAATACAAACGGTCCACCCGCTCTTTACGATCCAAGCCAGCCTTCGAATGGTCTTGGGAGGCCAATGTCTCAACCCTTAGTTAATGGCATGCCCACGGGTGCTGTGCCCCAGAATATGCCAACCCACCCCGATGAGAAATTGATCGAGGCTCTGCAGTCTCCACGCGACCGCTTGTTTGTTGTGAAGATCGAACAAGACTTCATTGATTTCATCAAAGATTCAAGGTAACTAAATGTCGGTACAGCAAAGGGACATCATGTACTAACAACGCCAGTGAAAACGAGTATTGTTTACCCAACTGCAATACCTTTTACAGGATGCTGGCTCATCGCCTTGCGGACTACTATCTTCTCGGCCATGTCGTTGACTCCACTATGACCGGCGTAAGGATTACCAGGACTCCTTATTGTAGGATGTAAGTGGTAATCGATCTTCGTTTTTGTATTTTCATTCCTTCTGACTTTGCATAGTCCTCCCCCACTTTCACAAATGATAGATGCAACAAAAGGCGCAGACACCCCTCCTGTAGACCTTCCCGCCCGCAAAATCATGCGTCGTGGTGATGAGAAGTCGGGAACTAATACAACAGCAAACTCTGAAAATCCTTCCAAAGCCACTTCTGAAGTTGGTGGTAGTGACGGCAGTAATGACAAAGAAGCGAATGGCAAACCAAAAGACAAGTCCATGTTGACACGAGAGGAACGCGAAGCTCGATACCGAGAAGCACGACAGCGCATTTTCGGAAGTGCAGAGGCTGAAGAAAGTGAACAAACTGATACTACATCTACAGAAGATAAAGATGCCTCAAGATCCAGCTCTGCTTCCGGTAAAAAGAAAAACAAGAAGCAACGCAACACTGATGACGACGATGGCTTCGAAGCTCGGTCACGCTTTAATGCTTACTACCCCGGCTCATATGCTGCCCCTGGTTATCCTGGAGACGGCACAGTCTACTACAATGGCTTTCCGGGGGCTATGCCAAACCCTCAATATGCACCCATGCCTTCCAATGCGTCATCGCCACAAAATTACAACAACGGATATTCGAACATGATGCCACAGGAAATACAACCACAATACGGCTGGTCCAATCAGCAATTCTCTGCGCCTAATGCTCCTATGGTTTATCCAGCCTATGGACCGATGCAGAATGGTTACGATCTCTCCAATGATTTCCAGCGTGGGATGCAGTCTTTCCAGTCCTCGAACTTGCCAAATCAAATGACGCCCAAAATGACCAATGCCTCGATGGCCAACTATCAAGACCCATATGCTCAATCATCACCGAGTCATTCCGTAAATGCAGGCTGGTCTCAATCTAACCAGCAGTCTGGGTACCCGATGCAACAGGGGCCGTACCCTCCCAACGGATCCGTGAATAGACCTATACCAGGCCCGATGCAGCAAGGTCATATGCCATCAGCCTATCCCTATGGGCAGTTCCCTCCACCATCATTCAATGGCAAGAACAACCGCCATCAACATCCCATTCCTGGGAGCTACCAGAGGCCACAGTTCAATCCACAGAGTCAGGCATTCGTTCCTGGAGGACACAACATGCCCTATCAGATGCCTCCAAATGTAGGCGGACCTGCTCAGGGACTGAATGGCTACGGCGGGTTCCAGGTGCCTGGGAACCCCCAAATACCTCACCAAATGCCCCGACCCAGCCCACCATCTAACAGCACACAAGCTTTTGGTTCTCCTGGACACCTGAATAACAATCTTACAATGACTCCGAGCTCTTTATCTTCTAGCCAGACAGCATCATCGCAAAACTCGGTGCCTGTCCAGAGCAGCATTGCCAAGTACGGCACGCCCTCAAATCTTCCAGCGAGACCCCCACCTACTCAATCGCAAGCACCAAAGTTCAATATCAATGGTCACAATGTAGGAGTTCCTAACCGAGTGCCAAGCAACCCGAACCTGCCATTTGCTAGTAACCCCACATCTAGTTAAGTCAGGGCAGGGTGGGAAATAATGACTATTGTTACCTATGGCTATGGAGGTCTCTACGTTTCGACGGTGCTTGCTATCTGTTTGGTTTTCATCCGTCTTACCCTTCATCGAGGAAAGAATTTGGTGGGGTCTGGCGTAGGCAGGGGGATTTCACGTCTAAAAATATGCATTCTTCTAGGTATACCAGTCCTCTTTCCTTTCTATGTCTCGGCGGTGATGATTGCGTGTTTTTACCAGAGGGGGGTTGGAATTGGATCGTGTTTTGGTAAAATGGGTGAAGTATATTCATTGCCCGCCTTTCTTTCGTGGAGGATGAACACTGCTTGGATTATGTAGACGTGTGTGTGTAACCTTTCAAGAAAAAGATCTCAACATAATGTTCCGCTTCAATTTGCCGCATTTTCACCTTGATGTGCGGTGATCGCTCATTGGTGTCATTGCAAAACCTCTCTAGACCGACGTTCTCGCGTACAAAGTGCATGCGGAGAAAATGCATTAAGATCCCTATCAATATATACACCTAGCTGAACTCCTTTCATGATGAACCTTTTAACACAGAGAGGACGTTGCAACAGAAAGGAATGCAATGAGCATCGTAGATGAACATTAGACACCAATTATGTATTCATCTTAATTACTCGGTGCTGGATATGAGGTACATGTTGGTTGTACCCCTGCCACATGACCCCTCTGCGTTTGCTCTCTGCGTTTGCCCTCAGGGTATATATATATGCCCTCGCCCACCTGATTATCGACCTTAGGGCTCGGCTACTGCCCTCAACCACCTACCTATAGTACATTGACGATAGCCAGGCATTCCTCCCTTCAACTTGTGAATGAATTCTGGTATTGAGCGAATATGATAGAGATGGGATGGTGGAATTGCAAACCCAGACACTACTTTACTGTGGAGAATGTTGCTAGGAAGAAGGGGGGGTAAAGTTATTCGAATTCAGACGAATTTGCACATTAGCTATTGGCTAGATGCTCCAGGCAACTTTTCTCAACTCTTATCATGCAGGGATGTAGCAGTTCAATATCCTCCAAATCCTCTTTTGGCTTGTCTCATTCCGCTGACTACAAAAAAAAATCATGACCTGATCATTGACCATAATAAACTCATCACGGTTTGTTTTGTTTTCCTCTTGGAAAATTGATCTCGTATTCTGTCAACATCGTTTTTGTTTCTCAAGTTGATCGGGGTATGCCAATGCGTTGATAGCTTTTCATCACCGGATTCTGCAAAACTTTTCAGTTGCCCCGAAACTTGGAGAATCAGTCCTTCATCTCCAGACTTGAACCATTTCTGTGTCAGGAAATTGCTCATGCCCCAAAGAAAAGGGAATGCCGTATGCCAGTTTATGCACTTCTCTGAGGTTGATAGAAATAGCACGGGATTTGGCCACCGTCTCTTTTGATTTCAATTTTCCACCAACTCGGAGCATGTGCAAAATGCAGTTTGTCTCTGCTATACGCTGCACAAGTCTCAGCGTTTCATATATCTTCCACAATGTCTCTGCATCTTTCGGCGTGACGCCGCAACCACCAGCACAGGGTAGCAAACCGGTGGTACAGAACTGGTACTCAAGCGATACAGATCGAATGGCTCCAATAGCCACCCCCAAATCCTTGGCCGACACTGGGGTAGACTCAGATTTTAGGTACTGGAAACGATTCGAAACCCTGTCTGTAATCTCGAGGAGTTTTTTAGGTGGTATTGAGCACATGACCTCTGTTCTGAGATCTCTTTTCCGGATGTCGCCGTCCGGGTGACAACAAGCAGTCTCATAGGCAGATGGATTAGAATCTAACTTGGCTCGGGCTGCAACTCTCTTCCTACCCTTGAAATGACGTGTGAAATAATTTCTAGTGCCATTGTACCTAATGTAGAAAGCGCATACCAATCGTGTCGTTGAATTTTGTTCCAACTAGATCCCGAACTGCTTAATCGTGCCGCTTGCCAACGATTCTTCCTGGATAGTGGAGGTGGCGATCTCATGCGCTTGAACCATTAACATGGGAAGGTATGAATACCCACGGATGCCAAAGGCACGAAACAATGGCGTGCTGCGAACCACAAACATGATGTGAGTGGAAGTGCCCCGTGAAGTTTACCAGATCTTGAGGATGCAATGAAAGCAAAATTTCAATCTCGGGCGCCTACGAGTATTTGTAGGTGTCAAGAGACTTTTGGCATGTCGTGCAACCGTATTGTGTCACAGACGTAGACAGACACGGCAAGGGGCATCCACTACCCAATGTACGATGATATCGCGCATTACACTTTGACCTGACATGAGAGCTTGTAAGTTGACTTTATTTTTTGCGGATAACTATATGACTCTCGAATCGGATCTCTCAGAATGATGTTGTGCATTTGTACAGCTCGTCTTATGCTTACAGACAAAATAAAGCCAGCTCGATGGAAGGAACAAAACAAAAGAAACGCCCATCACTTCCTGTACCACATTCTTGTGATCTTGGTATGCCTCATCTTCTTCTGCAACTGGAAGATACCGTACATGAGCGCCTCGGATGTGGGCGGGCACCCCGGGACATAGATGTCTACGGGCACGATCCTGTCGCATCCCCTAGTTACCGAGTAACTGTAGTGGTAGTACCCTCCACCATTCGCACAACTACCCATGGAAATGACCCATCGCGGCTCAGGCATCTGATCGTACACTTGTCGCAAAGCCGGTGCCATCTTATTTGTGAGGGTTCCGGCCACAATCATAACGTCTGACTGTCGAGGAGAAGCACGGAAAATGATACCCAGGCGATCCTGATCGTAGCGCGGTGCAGAAAGGTGCATCATTTCGAGGGCACAGCATGCGAGACCGAAGGTCATGGGCCATAGGGAGCTTTGACGAGCCCAGTTGGCCATTTGATCGAGTGTGGTGCTATTTGCACGTGTCAGTGTCCATTTCCTCCGTTATAATCTTCAATTGTATTCTGAGACGGGCAGTCATACAGCGCATATTGCATAGCACCCTTTTTGCCCTCCTGACTCGGCAATGGCACTTCTCGTCGGGCCATCTTCATGGGAGGAGGGGTACCCGGGTTGCCCGCGACCAAACCCGGCTTCTGCATCGGCGTCGCATTGTTTGAGGATGTGGACGATATGAAGGCAACGCTTCCAGCACGGAACGGTAGCAAAGCCGTGGTGGGTTTAGCTATCCGGAAGATTAGTTTTGTTCGTGGCAAGGGCAGCTTTGGGGCGGCGGGCACGCACCTCGCAGGGCCATTGAGGCCGCAGACCTTGTCGTCGACAGCATTTTGGCGACTTGCACAAAGGAAAGGACCGGGGAAGGAGTGGAGAGTGGAGGTTTGTGAAGTGGCGTCGTCGAAGTTCTAATGGTGAGGTAGTTGAAGCTGCGAAAGGCGATCGGTCTTGGCGGTTCGTCTGAATAACCAACTTCTGATTCGCCAGGGCTGATCCCGTGATTTGTGAACCATACCATTCACTCCGCCGTCACCTTTTTCGGCCACGCTCGGCGGGTTCTCTGCGGCTACTCGCTCGTTTCGATACCTAAACTACCATCCTCGTAACGATAATCATTAGTTTTACGGTGTCCGGCACGCACAACTGGCATATCCTCAATACAACGATGTCCGGGCGAATTCCAGCTATCGCCTGCATCGGGGTCATTGGTCGCCACGTAAGTAGTATCCCGTCGAGATGAAACTTTAGAACTGAAGAGCAACATAACTCATAATTTAACTAGAATAATCCCCTTCATATATCTCTCTTCCCTCCGGAAGAGCGGGCTCCGCTAGAATTTCAGTTTCTCCTCTCGTCATGTCTTGATATCTTCGAAGCCAGGCTGCCGCACAAAACCGCAGACCAGGATTTTGGGCTTCTTCAGGCAGTTGATGAAAGGTTAGCCATGTATGGGTGGCTAACCAATACGGGTGTTAAATTTGTGATTGTGGTTGATATGGAAGGTCGGCCCAGTAATCCTCTCGATAACAAAGGTTCAACAGCCATAGGACTCCGGGACTCGGATCTAAAACCAGTAAGTGGCTCGAATAGAGATAGTCTTTTAACGATATTAAAACAATCCAGGCCTTCAGAGCATTGCAGACGGCGTATATCATGTTGCTGCGGAATCCCTTTTACAACCCGGACGAGCACTCCCCAGTAACAGCAAACGCTGAGCAAAGATTCGGGTCGACACAAATCACTAGCCGGAACTTCATCAAAGAGGTCAAGAGAATAGGAGATGCGTGGGCGCCCGGAGTGGTAAATATTTAATAAAGCACAGGATGCAGTAAACACATCAACGATAGATACCATGCACATACGCCGGCGTTTATTGGCTTAGCTTATTCTCCTCTTACCTGCAGTAGTAGCATGAACGTAGTATTTCATGTCTTCATTACTTCAGTTTTTTGTTCATCATCCAACCACCCAAAGGTCACATTTTACCCTGCTTTGGTATCTTCCACGACGCTAAACCCCGATAGAGCCTAGTCTCGATCTGGAAATCGAGGACCTCAGTCCGCCATCGTTCACAAAACCCAGAAACAACATCTCTGTTTCTTCGTTCTGCCCTCTATAAAAATATCCCAATGCCTCCAAATGGAACTAACGTCACTATAACGAACCCTCTCGTCCTCTATCGCAGTCTTATAGCTACGAATCGAATCCAATCAGATCCGGCTCAGCATCGCCTTGGTAACATGACATCAACCATTTCCCCAAACGCCAAAAACAACTCTCCACTGACTTGATATGAAATCGTAGCAATACATCTCCAAAAACTATATGATAGATTAATTGATTATGAACCAACCATCGAATATTCCGATCGTTTAAATCAATTAACCCGTAGTATCACTCAAGACCAAAATGGAATTCTGCCACCGTCATCACCAAGACTATCAAGGCAAAGCATTCTCGGTGAAAGGGGGATATGGAAATCTCTTCTCACTCAAAAAGAAAAACGAGACTCCCTGGCCCTGACTCGTGTTCTCACCAGCCATGAAGCTGCCATGGCACTCCAAAGCCCCAAGGGCCTAATGCTTCATGGTGAAGTTGGAACGGGTAAAAGCATGCTCATCGATTTGTTCGCCGACTCTCTGCCTAGTCGAAAGAAAAGACGTTGGCACTTCAACACTTTCATGCTCGAGACTTTCTCGCGCCTCGAGCAACTCCGCAGAGTGCGCTCTTCTGCGCATGATGGAGGTGTCTTCCAGGACGAATACAGCTTGCTCTGGCTGGCTCGTGATCTCATCCAAAAGAGCACTGTTTTGTTCCTGGACGAGTTCCAACTCCCTGATCGCGCGGCATCCAAGATTCTGTCGAATCTTATGACGAGTTTCTTCCAACTCGGTGGCGTGCTGATAGCGACGAGTAACCGCATGCCGGAAGAGTTGGCAAAAGCAGCGGGCATGGAGTTTTCGAGGCCTGTGACACGACTTAGCCGTCTGGGATGGAGGTTGGGCATGGGTGGTCTGGTAGGGAGGGATGATGGACCGGGACAGAAGGGCGAATTCGCGCAGTTTCTGGAGTTGTTGAGGACGAGGTGTGAGGTCTGGGAGATGGAAGGGAAGAAGGATTATCGACGTCTATCAGCTGAAAGTGACGGTATCATGCTAGAAAAGCTACCGCAAAGCTTTCCAAGCGGATCGCCATCCCTCGATAACAACTTTTCTTCATCAACAACTCTACTACCCAACACCAACCCTGAAACCGCAACGGCAACCACCTCAGAAACCACTCTCCCAAAGCACTACCTCCTTACCACATCCCCCACCACCTCAGCATCCCTCCTCACGATCCTCCGCTCTATAACCTCCACACCACCCTCCTTCCCTATCGCCTGGACCCCAACAAACCTAACTGTCTACGGTCGCTCCCTCCCCATCCCAGCCCAACACGCCAGCGGCACCGCCCTCTTCACCTTCGCCCAACTCTGCAGCGCCTCGCTCGGTCCCGCCGACTACATCACGCTCGCGTCAACATACCACACCATCTGCGTGACCGACATCCCTGTCCTCGGGTTCCTCCAGAAGAACGAAGCGCGCCGCTTTGTCACGCTCTTAGACGCCATGTACGAAGCGCGGTGTCGACTCCTCGTCACTGCCGCTGCAGGACCCGACGGTATCTTCTTCCCTTCCAAACCAACATCATCGTCGTCAAGTGCACCTCCAGACGATAATACCCCATCCCACGACGCACCAGATGCAGTGCATCCCGAAACCTTCTCCGAAATCCACCAGGACCTCACATCCCCCTTCCGCCCCAACATCTCGTCTTATGCTTCCTCATCCTCGTCTGCTTCTTCGAGCCTCGCACTCCCCTTCGACGCCCTCGAAGACGACCCCCCGAACCGTGCGAACACAGACGATAGCGAGGACAACGAACGCAGACTCCACGCGGACGCAGCGAAGGCGCCTGATTTTTCCAACGTGGGCGGGTTGACGGGCGAGGACGAGAAGTTTGCGGTCAAGAGGGCCGAGAGTCGCATTTGGGAGATGTGTTCGGGGAAGTGGTGGGGACGTGGTGATCTCGGGGTCGCGGAAGATGGGGTTGATGGGGAGGCTAATTCGTGGTGGCGGCCGCTGCCGAAAGAGTCGAGGCATTGGGAGCGTGGTGGTGATGGCGTTGTGGTTACTGAACTACGATACAGCAGTGGTGAAGGCGAGGAAGGAGATGTTGCGCTGGGCTCTCGGAATCGAGATGATTCGGGAGGAGAAGAGGGTGGAGGCACGAAAAAGGATAAGGCGGATGAGTTGTTTGCGCATGGCGCGAGTCCGTTCCGCACTGTTAGCGATGCGCCGCCCAAGATACAGTGGACACATGTGTGGGGGACTGTGAAATGGGGGAAGAAGGCTGGGGCATGGGGGAAAGGTGTGGAGGGTCTTGAAGAGAGGAAAGAAAGGAGGGAAGAAGGGGTGGGTGAGGAACCTTCTTTTTCTTCTTCTGGAGAAGGAAAACAGTGAAGGTTTTGCGTTTTGTGGATTATCGAGTTTGATAGAATTGCATTCGATTTGGCTGCTTTGTCGGTGCGTTCATTCACGGTGTCGTCGTAGTAAGGCGTGGACGTGCAAGAGAAAAGAAGATGACGGGTATGAAACCATGCATTGATATCATTCAAGCCTTTCGCTCCTCAAGGGCCCGGGAGAATAGTGAAAAAAGAAGAGCTACTCAGCAGACCCGCCAATAACGCCAACCAGATTTTTGATGCATAACAGCCGACCCAGCGAGCCGACCTTTCATTTGTCCCATATGCCGCACGCACCGCGGCCCTCATCCTTCTCCCTATCTAGTGCATATTTCTCGATATCCCGCCGCCCATGCGCAAGCGCGCATCTATGAGTCCTCGACGATGGTGGTCTGGAGACCCTTGGGGTCCTTGACGTTGACGGCCTGGACGTAGGAGTAGAGCTTCTCCTTGGCGCCCTCCTCGTCGTTACGCTTACGGGAGATGCGGACGCGGAGACGGAACGGAACGCCCTTGATGCCGGATTCCCACACCTTCTTGTTGAGCTGGGGGTCGAGGCGGACGTCCTTGGTGCCCTGTAGTCGCGTTTTGGTTAGCCGTTGTTCTGATGTGGGATTGATAAATAGTGAAATTTGGAGAGGATCAATTCAAGTGCAATATTTTCCAGATGTGGACATGACGAAATGAGGGGAATCCACATACCATAGCCTTCTCGGCGAAAGCCTTGATCTCCTTGATGGCCTTGGGGGCCTTCTTCTTGAAGGTAGCACCGTGGACCTGTAATCCATCGCAATAATGTATTAGCCTTTATGCTGTTTACAGTCTTCCGCCCGCCTACCCACACAACCTCCCGCCATCACACATCCACTGTTCCGTGGACTGACAGGCGAGAGACCATGCAGGCGATCTGGACTTCACAAAACTGAACTCAACATACTCGCTTGTGTAGGTGGATGGTGTATTCGCGCGCGACGACGTCGGCGATGGCGCTACGCTGTTGCTTGCCCGCGGGCTTCTTTCCGGCCTTGGTGCTGGACATTTCTGTTTGTTCCGAGTCGTTAGCAATTGGATCTAGGGGATTGGAATGCCGGAGTTGAGAAATCAGAGGCTAGCCAGTACATGCGTGCAGAGCTAATTGCAATGATACAGCAGACTGAAAGGGCGACAAGGAAAAGGAATGTGTTTCTTACTGAAAGATATCTCGCTGCTGGTTAGTCGGAGCGTGGATTTCGAGAAGTTGCGGCTACTGAGAAAGTTTGGAGGTTCACGGTCGATGGGAAATTCTCAGAGCGTCGTGGGCTGCCAAGATTAGCCGAACGCACGGAGCACTCGGTGGGCCATGCGCGCGAACTCTTTCGAACTCTTTTCTTGCCCCAATGTTTGAACGCCAACAGTCTCGGTTCGTTCTTAGGAATAAGATGATAAATGTACGAGTTCAACATAGGGTATATACGAGTTTAAACGGCTATAGATAGACCACGACCACGATCCAAATCCGAACCCACCAAAAAAAAAACTCGTTACCATGCTCATCGGTTTGCAGTCATATCAAGAATCATCTGTGTCCAGGCAGTTGGAAATCATTATCGTCTTCCTCAGCATCGCCCTCCTCCTCTTCCTCTTCACCGTCGATACTCCCCTCACTACTACTGCTACTACCGCTTTCTTCTTCATCCTCATCATCATCCTCATTCTCTCCCTCGTTCCGCCTGCCGAAACGCCGGTATTCTCTGAATAAGTTGTCGCTCCATGGGCGTAGGCTCCCCGGATTACCAATGTCATCAAGATCTAATTCAGGGATCTGCTCTGTTGTGGGCGTCCAGTAATTTCTCCAAGGATTGATCGATTGAGTGAAACGCTCAAGCACATACTGCGGCAAGGCAGGGAGTCGGACCGTTGTTCCATCCGTAGCCTGAATCTCACGGTGATCATCCTCATCCACGTCCAAGTCGATGATGGGGACAGCTTCGTTAGGTACCTCACCGGTAGGGTTGAGGTAGTGATCAAAGGATCTACGCACACGCTCCAACATGTCATATGGATCGGGCATCTGTGGCATCTGCGGCATCTGTGGCATTTGAGGAAGCTGAGGCATGCCTGGAAACTGGCGTATGCCCGGTAACTGGGGTATTTGAGGCATACCGGGCAATTGCGGTATTTGTGGCATCTGGAACGGAAAAGAAGGTAGTTGCCCGGGTAGCCATGTTTGCTCAGGTTCGTCAGGCTGGAAATAGTAACGCGGCGAGCGAAGGGGTTGGGATGCCGGTGAGCTAACGCTCAACGGTGACCTTGCACCCGAACGGAGATCGGCTTCAGCATTCAAGATTGCATTTGCGTTTTGCTCGCTTTCGGGGCCATTGAGGATCCGCATCTCGTTGGTGTTGTAGGAATCACACGTGTTGCATTTGTTTCCTAACCAGTGGTATTTGACAGACGACCTTGCGGAGCAATCGTTGCACTGGATAATCGCTCTGGTGTCGGCAAATTGTTCGGGCATGGGCTGACTTTCGATAGCCTGGGTTAGTTTCTGCCATTGGAGTTCCATATTTACAGCGCTCTTTTTACAGGTAGGGCACTTGTATGCTGTTTCCATGTATTGATTGTAACACCCTTTGTGAAGGTAGTGCCCACATGGCATGGAGACGACAGCTGTGGAAGAATTGAACAGCCACTCGCCGCATATTGGGCAATCGCAATCTGTGGCACGCTCAATGCATTTATGGGACGTGGCGTGGGCTATAGATATGCAAACATTGCAATTCTGTCACAAGTTAGCAATCAGGAGATCAGGGACCGTGAATCACACTATCAGCCATACCTTGCAATGTATGTAATCCTTGCCCAAGCCCTCACCCCTTCTACAGATTCCACAGTCAACGCAATGGTAAATTTTTTTAGTGCTGTTGTTATCCCAGAGCTTGCATATGTCACAGTAATAGCACGCTGCTTGTGTTCCACAATTAACACAGTGCTCTCCGGCCTTCTGGGGGGTTCCACAAACCATGCAAAGCATGTTTTGTGTCATTACACGATTCAAGTTGTGATCTTCTACAGCATCGTGACAATGGCGGCAGGTATGCCAACGGCGGCATTCAAAACATTGAACTTTGACATTACGTTTGTAATGTTGGCACCCAAGTGTAGGCTCACCCTCAAAGTTGTCGTCATCATCTTCGTTCACAGCGTCAGGGCTATCGTTTGCGGGCGGGGATCGATACGTGGGCTCTCTGTCACCCGGCCGCAAGCGAAAGGGATTCTCAGGGTCGATTTCGGAAGCTGCAGATACGGGAGAGTAGACTTGACTCTCCGAGAAAACCGAACGGCCAGACGTGGGCGTGGAGGGGCGATCGTGCGAGACAAAACTACTCGGACTTGTGGGCCTCAGGACATTCCAACGCTCCGTCATCAACTGATGCATCATTCGAGCCTTTTCCTCATCTGGGAGCGGTAGATTTCTGATCTGGTGGATGCGGCCCCGCAGATGGCGCATACCATCGTCTGCGGGCAGCGATTCCGACATGGCCGGTACATTTTGGACGACTACCGCCGAGCTTTGAGGGCTTGATGAGGCAGGCGTAGTAGCGGAGGATGCGTCAATGTCCAACTGACGAAACTGTGAGGCGAGAGCGTGGGCGGAATCGGAAGACATGGGGACCGGGGCAGGTGCGGGCACGGTGGTAGCGCGACGCATTAAGCTCAGTGGCTGCGAGTACTGGTCTTCGACATGGGATGGCAGCGCAGGCGCTCGCTGCAAAGCGGTATTCGAATTCTGTACATCTTCAAAGACGGCAGCAGCAGCAGCAGCAGCAGCAGCAGCAGCAGCAGCACGGGTTTGCGCCTGGGCCGCCGCCCTGGTGGAGTCGGGGTCGGGAGCTCCGGCGGCCGTTTCGTAAGGGAGCGAATATGACGACGTGACATGTGACAACGACTCCCTCGGTGCACCTGGCTGCGAGCTGCTGCTTGAAAAGCGACGGGCCTGACGCACAACCGGGTCAATAATGAAGGAAGAAAAGAGACTCATGGGGCCAAGAAAAAAAATAAGAAGCTTGGCCACCGCTACAACACAAGTTGATGGATCTGGAAAAATGCAATGTAAACAGGTCGTTGTACCTAGGTTCCGAAGGAGGGTGAGGAGAGATCTCGTGCCAGTCCTTGGTTCACTGCGGTGGACAGGAGGCTGAGTTATTACCCCAGCCTACCATTAGTTATTGCTGATGAACCTCCAATCCTGTTTGTTTCTGCTAAGTTACTTCTGCTGTGTTTCCACGCCACACGCCCTAGCCACCGCCATGTGATATCATCATGTGCACCGGGAACATTGAGCCTCTAGGCCATTGATGGCGACACGTTGTTGATTGACTAAGTACCTGCAACCCCATCTTTCCCCACACCATATATAATGCATACCTCATGTACACGCAGACTAGAATACAAATCTAAAGAATCCTTATTCTTCGCCATGAACCCTTTGTTTTTTTGGTGACCCTTCGTTGTTACACCCCCATCGAGTAACGTCTCGTGGCCCACTCAATCTTTGATCTATGAATCCCGCCTTTTCCCGGAATGCACAGTCCCAATCACGAACAGAAACAGAATAAAAGGGTATTAGCCGCCGCTTGAGAAACATGCAAGCTGCGATTACAACAACTAAAACAAATAAATCGCTGGTAGTGGTATCTCACAAGGAAAGAAAATAAAGCGTAGACGTCGTAACGATCCGTGGGAAAAAGAAAAGTAACAGAACGATGAAACTCGAAAGAAGAAGAAGAAGAAGAAGAAGAAGACAAAAAGAAGAAAGAAAAGAAAGTGAACGAAAAAAAAAAATCCCCCAATCAACATCAGGTACCTCCGTCACTTGGCGGGATTCCCTGAAAAATGAAAGTTTAAGAATTCGAACTTTTCCTTGGAAAAGTTGCGGCTTTCTGCTGTAAGCACGCTACGATTGCTGTCTTCGATAATCGCAGGTGGTGCAGCCCTGACGACTTGTGGGGTTTCGCGAGGTTCCAGTAGAAGCGAACGCCTGTAGTAGCTCTGCACGTTGGCTTGGTCACTCTTGCGCATCCGATCGATTTGCGATTCCATCCATTCTTGCATTTCAGGTACAGCAGCAAGGCGATACGGCTTTTGGAAAGATTGTATCTGGTCGATGATCCTCGCTGACTTCATGTATTTATCAAAGTTGATGACGGACGCGTTGTCGGCACCCGACTCGCCGTGCAAAAGCCGAGTCGTACTGTTGCCCTCATCGATGAATGTAAGGTCCGTCAGATAAAAGCCCACGAAAGGGACACAAGAATCCATCACCGTCTGCAGCCGTTGCCGAAGAACAGTGTAGTTGCGCCCAACTTCGGTAATGTTCTTGAGCTCCTCGAACCGAATCTTAGTGTTGCGAGTAACAAGTTCCCAAGTTTTCTTTAATCGTTGAACCATTGACGAGTTCAGCGAACACACAATAGCCATCAACGAGTCGTAGTTATGCAGTTCCAGGCAGAACATGCCGATCTTGACCCACTGTTTGATCATCTCGGATCTTTTCTTCGGTTCTTCCAGGTGCAGGATAGAATCGGAGACCAGATTAGCAAGATCGTTGGAAAGTGCAGTCATGGCGCGGACGTTGACGGCCTTGGAACCAGACTTTTTCTGCCATTCCTGGGCCAACAGCTCCTCCGGCTGGATAGAGCAGAATAGCTTGGATACAATTATGGTCAGCTGTCTTGCCAATTCCTGTGCGTCAAAGTCGAGAATGGTGCATTGTCCCCTGCCCTCGTTGCAAGCTTTCAACAAGTTCAGTTGGCTCCTGCGCACAATGGGAGTAGGAACGTTGCTATCGGCCGTGGTGAAAACGCTGGTCTTGCTCAATGAAGATGCCATTCGTGGTACGAGGGAGCCAGCCCGGATTTCAGTAATTTTGGACGTGAGCTCCGCAAGACGCTTCCCTGCATGTGGAATCGCTGATCGCAGCTTGCCCGTGGCAAAAGAGAAGATGACACCCAGAGCAGCCGAGTCGCTTTCTGCTACCCAATGGCTTTCCAGCCACCCTTTGAAGATATTATAAACGCGAAGACGGACTGGAAGGCCAATGGATGGGCTGTCACCAATATAGTCGAAGCGATTGATAAGGCATTGCGCAAATTCCACGGGGGTGGTAAACAGTCGAAATGTAAGGAAGAATGTGCTGACAAAAACCATATCGGGTGTAGACTCATGGGTCGTAAGCTGCTCTATTAGAGCAGGCAAAGACCCGCCAGTAATCTGACCCTCCTTGTTATGAACCAGTTCGTGCGCGTGAGTTGTCTCGAGCAAGTGTTCTTCTGCTGCAGAAACGTCTTCGCTGGTCATGGACCGAAGTTCGGAAGAGCTACCAAAGCTACTAACAAGAGTCTGAGAACTGCGTTTCTTAGCGGGAGAGTGATCGGGAGTGGTGGCGCGTGTAGATGCAACAGAGATGACGCTACCCGTATCACCGCGCATACTATAACGGTAAGAGCTGTTCGAATCGGCTACAGAAGCATTCACGCTATCGGACTTTGCAAAAAACCGTTGGGTGACACTCGCTGGGCTTGGTGAAAAATCCGACGAATTTGGCTGAGCTGGAGATGGCGTGGGTACTTGTTGAAGGGGTGGTAATGAGATCCTCGAGGATCGAAATGAAGATACTGTTGGGCTGTCGATAACCGCTGAAGATGCCGGCTGCAGGCTCATTCTGTTTTCAGGTATCGGCGATTCTTGGGGCACTTCGGGGAGAGGTTTCGATTCAGAAATCAACAGAGGCGGCGGCATACTGCGCTCTTCACTTGGTGGCGCAGGTAACGGCTTCTCCGCTTCTTCAACCTTCTCGGAAGGTGCAAGGTGATCAAGCTCTTGTGAATGCTGCTCGGCAGGTTGGCCAATGTGATCAAAAATGCTCTGCGATAGTTCGTTCTGTTCGTGCTCAAATTCAAAGTCGCCTATCCGCTCAATCACCTGTCGAGCTTTCATGACGCAGTCGCCCGCGGATCGAACGCAACTCGTCGCAGCGTTGACAAGCTGTTTTCCAGAGTCTGGCGTGACCACTTCTTCGCCTGTGTCCGCCTCGGGATCGCTAAACATGTTCTTGGTCGCATGCACAAGATCGGTGAGTCGTGCGTGCATGACTGTTCTTGCTTGCTGCAACTGTTCGGATCTGCGTGAATCTCGTTCCCATATTTCTTCGAGGACAGCAAGAAATTGTCGACAAGCAACGACAGCTTGTTGGGTTGTTAATGTGAGCTCGGCAGAAGAGCGTGACTGCAGATGCAACCCGATAAATGATCCAATAAAACCTAGGAAGGAATCGTGCGCGATATTCAGCCGTTCCGAGGCAAGGTTTTCCTTTCGTACACCCTGAGACTTTCCGGTGTATGACAAGCGATGCGATAACCGCTTGGTCTGGCTCTGGAAGCCAGGAGGAAACAGAGGTGATTGGAGAGTCTCTGAATCCGAAGGTATCGAAAAAGCAACAGAAAGCCGGGCAAGGTTACGGGCCGGCTGAGATAGTGTGGTATCCTGTTCGTCATGCGCTGGCGTCGTATTCGTTTGTGACACAGGGGATGCATCCTCAGTTGCTTGTGCGACGTCGGTGTTGATGTGATTCGGCAGCGAAGCAGGCTGCACAGCAGAATCGGCCGTGTCCGATGGAGGGGTTAGGGGTCTATTATTACTCGCATCGCCCAGGTCAAATGAAAGCGACACGGCATCCTGAGCCCAAATATCGAGAAATCGAACTGCCCTCGTCACGAGCTTGAAACCTTTGAGAATGAGCTCGTCCAGATGGTCAAAGACAGGCACCGGCTCTTCGTTTGACTGCAAAACATCTTGCAGCCTCTTCGCTGTTTTTACCAGCGAAGACAAATCGCCCAACAGGCCTTTGCGCATTCTGCGCAAGCCAACATGAGCAACGATGAGATCGGAATCCCGCGTAAGACATTGCGTCTTGTCCTGGATAAGCACGTAAGTACTGCGCGTTGCCATGATCAATCACTTTGTTGAGACGATTATAGTTTACTTACGAGGAAAAATCGAACACCGCCAATCATACCCCTTACATAGTCCTGCTTGGTGAAGACCAAAAGATGGCCGTTCTCGCCATCTCGCACCAAATCCCACAGGTTGGTCAGGGCATTTAACAGAGTTCGAATGGAAGGGTGATCATAGGCTTCGCAGTAATTTGTAGGGAGCCATCCACGAGCGCCAGATGCTAATAGAGTTCCATCGGCCCAGCCGTTGGGATGCACAGAATGCACGAGAATGACATCCCCTTGGCTGATGGGGACAGTGATGGAGGATTCATCTGTCGAGGAAGAGACTGTGGAGCTTGGGTGGAAGTGGTAAAAAGCGCGAAGATAGTTGTGGAAGACGGGCAACGAGGGGACTGCCCTCTCAATCCTTTCTCTGGACGAACGAGGTGTCAAGGGCGGCGATATCTGCGACTGCGACTGCGCTCTAGACGATGACCGGCGTGAAAGCCTTTGCTCGCGACTTCTCGACCGCTTCGGAGATTTGTTGATGTTCAACGGGGCCACCAAAGCGCTCGCATGCTTATCTGTGTCGTTGCTATCCAGCACGAAATCGGACATGGCTAAGGATCGGAGGTCGAAGGCAGACTTCAAGTAAAGAATGTCAGGTGTCGATTCAGGTCGGATGGTAGTTACGACGCGAATTGGAGCGCACGCCAGGCGATCATTGAATCAGTCGGTATTTTGAGAGAGGAGCAAAGAGAGATTTGGGGCGACTGAATGGTGTGGGGCTTCTTGAAAGTGTCAGTTGTTTGACGTTTGTGTATGGCTGGTGTTATGATGGGTAGACGAGGAATGATTGGGCAGAATTAGGACAAGCGCAGCAGCCGAAGAATGCAACGCAGCTCTGCCAAAAGAAGGTACGTACGTTACTGTATTTGGGATTTTGCAACCAGCTGATGGTGGCAATAACGGTGCAGAAACGCTGGATGAGCAATTGGTCCGCCGGTCGGTCCCGAAGGTGCGGCAGGTTGCAGATATGGCGTCAGGTAGCAGGTGCTGGGACAGTCAAGAGATGCTGGAGAATGACGAATTGGCAACGATCGTGAAGCGCGCTTGAAACCGTGTGATGGGCACAGTGCTGAGGGGTCGCAGGTAAAGTATTTTGTGATGCTGTAACAGGACAAGTTTCTGACGGGTGAAGTACAGGACCAGAAGGCGGCGTAGCGGGAGAGAGGGAGGGCAGGGCGCCAGCGTGTGTCGACCGTCAGTCCGTAACAGTGACAGGCAGTGTCGGTGGGAATTAGGGCCAATGGCAGTGGCAATGGCAATTGGGAACTGGAATTGTTGTACAGTAAAGTAGAGGAAGTAAGTAGGAGAAGATGAGGGCGAGGGCGAGAGGAGTGTTGGCTGTGGAGGTGTGTTGAGGGTTGCCGAGAAGAGAAGCAAAGCAAAGCAAAGCAAAGCAGACCAGGCCAGGCCAGACTGGACTGAGCGGGTGATGATTCTCACAAGGGAGAGAGAGAAGAGCCGGTCGGTGGCTATGGTGGGGAGAGTCGGACGATGCGATGCGAGTGGGAAAGAGAAAGAGTGAGGGCACTGCAAGGGTCGTGCTTGCTGTGTTCAGGGTCAGGGCGTGGAGGGGGAGAGCTCCTTCCAACGGTTGTCCAAGCGAGGGCAGGTGTTTGAGGGCGGCGATGATGGGGGTTCGTGACTCGAGCACACAGACGCAAACTCGAGCACGCACGATACGGTACGGTACGAGACGATGCGATTACACCACGGGCGCGCTCCTTGAAGCAGACGAGACCTGGGGCAGGACGTCGCAAGGCGTCGAGGGAGAAACAGCAAAGGAAAGAAAAAAAAAGCTCAAAGGGGGTAACGGCTGGACAGGGTGGATGAGTTTATGTTATCAAGTGTGAAGGACGGGATGCAGTCGACGAGCCCTGATTAGGAGCATTAGCTAGTGGCTAGGGACAAATATGCACGGTACTGTGTACTGTAGGCAGGTAGGCAGGCGCAGGGGCTCCCTGGGCCCTTGGGGGTGGGCGTTGGCGAGTGGGCCGCCTTCTGGCCCGCCGTGGCGCGCTCCGCACCTCTATCACGTCCGCATAGGGGAACGGTCGTGGGCGGCCCTGGTCGGCGTCGACATGGCTCCAAGTACAAAGCCCTGTGCAGTCATTAAACGACTGCTGTCTTGCTGCCATTCACCCAGCCAATTGCCAACCCAGCGAAGCGGATGGCGCCGTTGCTGGCCAGCGATAGGCGTGCTATGCCCTTCGCAACGGCCCCTTGATTGCACGCTGCACATCACTTATCCAGAGTAATACACAATACATAATGGCCATGTACTGTGCAATGCAATGTACATCATGTACGTAGTGCGTGGCAATACAGCTGTGGTACGGTGCTGGTGCTCAACGCTGCACTCCTCACTCATCAAGCAAGCAAACACGGAGAGACAATAAATGGACGAGTGGAGAGACTGATGGCCAGGGCAGGGCATGGCATGGCAGGTTTGCGGATCACGGCTCACGGCTCGTGGGGCGTGGGCGTGGGCGTGGGTCATTCGTCGGCGGTCGTGGGTCGTTGCGCATCATTAATGGCAATAATAAGAAATACAAACCTCTAATAAGATACCTATGTACGTAACCAGCGTACGTGAGGCGAGGCGAGGCGAGGCGAGGTGAGGTGAGGTGAGGGCAATGGGAAAGGGAGAAGGAGAACCTGGGAGTCGGTACTGTGAAGGTACGGCACAGCGGTAAGGTACTGTGCCTATGTAGGTACAAATAGGTAAACATCTGCGTACAGTTGAGTACGGCACAGCAGTACGTACGTGATGCTCGACTTTCAATTTGCATGCATGCAGCAACTATACAGTAATCACTACAGTCTGCAGACAGCGTCGACTTGTCAACAACCCGTACTCGGCTCGCCCGCACGCGCATCCGCATCCGCGTCCGCATACGCACGCACCCGTGCCCCGGCTCTACCTAGGTTAAGACTCCAAGACTTGATGTCCAAGGTCGCGCCTTCTGTGCCCTAGGCTGGCTCCTCCCTGACTCCCTCACTCCCTTCCCTCCCTGGCTCCCTGGCTCCTGCCCTCGAGAGTCGATGCATGTCGCGCCCCCTTTCCTCCTGGCACTTGCCGGCTTAGCCACCACCATGACTACTGTAGACCTTGAGTACAGTACTGTACATCCTTAGGTACCTACTTGGAAGTTAGTACTGCCACCACGCTATCAGATTCACCACTGCCCACATATGTACCGGTGTCACTATCCAGCTCCACCCACCGTCATGGAATGGACATTGATTGTCCTCATTACATACATAGGTACTTGGGACACACACCGTCAGCACTTTGTTTGTTGTGGTCTCGCTTGAGCCGAGGGGAGGGGGATCATCTCCTCGCCCTGGTGCCCCAGTGCCCCATTGATTGATGGGGGTGTGGAGTAGACAACTGACTGCCTCTTCCGGCCTATTAACATCATACCAGCGTATAGCAATAATGATAATGTTAATCGTGCTATACACTAAGCTATACCGTGTTAATCTTCACGTGTATACTTACACAAAACACGACCATGGCCGGAATGGGCTTGCTTGTCCCACCCTTGTTGGTATTGAACTTGACCATCATCCCTCGGGCCTCCATTCATTCATCTATCCATCGAGAAATGGACTGTTTCACCCTATCCGAGTCCCGCACAATAACACGCTTTTCGCCCATCATTCATCGCTCCTTGCGCCGTCTCCGTCGCTCTCGAGTCCGACTAGGAAGCTGCATGCACCGTTCCCGACTGGCGTCATCGGTCGACCAGCAAAGTTTGAGAGATCTGGATGACGGTCCTATCGGCAGAAACCAAACTTGGTCCGCTTCGAGCTTGATCTGTATCTGATCTGCCCCCTCCACTTCCCCGCGTCCTGAGCTATTTGGACGTCCGCACGCATTGTTGTCGCAACTCTCAGCTTGGATAAAATAAAGGGATCAGCCACCATCACCATCTGCGTATACGGTAGAAATAGAGTAGGGTACATGATAATGTTGAATACGAAGGGCAAAGTCGCAAAGGACATATGTAGCGTGTCTTGCGCTCCGACATGGACTGCAACACGTTGGGGAGCACTGTGTTACGTCACGTGCCTGAACCAACATGCGACATCCGGGCTGTGCATGCATTGTGCATGTGTTTACATCCTCATGCGCCGTACGGAGAATCGCGGCACTTCACACGTGCTATGCCACGCTTGGCTTCCAGATCCCATCACCCGAGTACCATGAACTGGTTGTTTGGACTTTTCCATGACCCTTGGGGTTCTATCCATCCGAAGCCCAAGGGCTAGCCACCACCTACCTACATCATACACTTGGCAGTAGAACTTTGACGCGATCATCCATTCCGCTGTGCACGGTACACCATAACCATAGACCAGCCTTCCAAAGGAACGTATCGCTACATTGCCCTAATAGACACGAGAGGATGCTCGTAAACATAGCTACTCACTCAATAAGCACTTCAACGTTTCAAACCTTCTTACAGCAATGCATGACGGTGAATGCCATGGATGATGGAAATACAGTCAGCTCCCTTCCCGTGCGCCGCGTCCCGTCTAACGTCAGAAGTCGCCCTTGTAAGAAGTCATCAGATTCAGCACAGCGTAACTTGTAAGCTACACACATTCTACAATCGCGAACCCTAGGTGCCTAGTAACTAACCTACCTATTAACAATTCACGCTACCGGCTTCAGCAGACGAAAAGACGCTAACTTTCTTCACCAACATGGCAAGTGGAACGACGGTGAAAATGGACAAGCAAATAAGCAAGCCACTACTTTTCGAAACGACCGCGTACGGGGAAACACGCCGTTGGCACAGACTTTGCGCGAACGCGGCACCTGCGCCGCTTCCCACTTGCTGCAACTTCTCCCGCTGACTCGTGGGATCTTCTTCCCTGCGCGCTTTTGCACCCTCTTCCTACACAAGTCTGAATCAGATCATCGTGTAGCTCGTTCTTTTCTTTTTTTCCATTCCCTTGCGAATCAATCAGCTATGGCTCTTCATTAACCCCCACATGCACATCCCCCCCAGTCAAGCCATTCTCTCTCATCTGCAAGGCACCACCCCCCACCGTTGGGAATTCTGCGACGAGCGGCTCAGACGTCTGCGAACAGCTGAACCCAAACCCCACTAACAGGTGGGTGGCTGCCTGTCATCCTTGCACACACGGTACGCCTCACCTATTTGGACAGTGTTCATGCATTATTATCAACTTGGGAACATGGCATTTGTCACACTGGATTGAAATCCTACTAAAAAATGCATCGTCAGCAAATGGCAGGCTACTACTGCTGTCACTTACTCACTGTCACATCAAGATTCAAGATTCAAGATTCAATGCAGACCTGTGCCAACCCCACGACATCAATTCTACTAGCACGACATCAAAAACGTGCAACTGAGTGCGCCACGCCGCACACTAAGCAAGGGGCCATGCATAAACCTAGACGTCGCCGAACAACGTGAAGGATCGACGGCACAGCAACAGGCCCTGTCTAACCGTCTCCCCGAATCCTTTCCCTGCGCTCCGGCAGCGGTTTAGCCCCTCTCTTTTGGCATAGTACGTGACACAACTCTGGGTCCATGCAAGCCTTTTCTTAAGGCGCCCGGTGTCGTCTGGCAAACCGTCGTGTTATTGAACGCATTCTTTGGAAGGATACCCAAAACTCGCAACATGTGCCTTGGCGAATCGCTAACCTAGAACTCACTAGCTATTATCTTGGACTGTTCTCACGGCGATCGAATCCATCTTTCCCGTTATTTTCAATGAGGCGTCATCGTCTGAGTGACGTTTTCAGGTGAACCCTGAGATCTTCAGCCAGGAGTCAAACAACGTGAGAATTGACTCTTCATCGCTGAACTGGACGGCCCGCTACCACAACACGAACGGAAGCTGGAGCCACCATCATTGATTGGACATGATCGACAGGGCTCAAACGCAGACATGGTATTTGACTTTCCACCACCTCTCTAGTATGTCCTTCTAGGCAATATATGAGCACAGTGTAGTAGATCATCATCCTCCGGCCAGGTTGGGCTGCCTCCTGCCGGCAAACGGAACCTTTTTCGGCCTTTCATTGCCCAAGTTCGATATCCGTTCATCGATCTAGTTTCTAGCGATATGTCCTCTCTCGCAAGACAGAGCCGACCCAAGCGCGAAGACAAGGTACACTTTCAATGTCACGAGTACTATCCAAAATGACTCCGCAAACCGTTCCTGTGACATCAATAGCCACGTCCATACACCATCCATGCGCAAATTCAATCAAAATCACTGGTCCATGACCCCAGGATCCTTCTACTTCAACAACTACTCTGTAACGCATACCTACTTACAAATCAATCCAAGCCACCACATGTGTACTCGTTTCGACAAACAAATCACTCATTTTCCAGGATCGGCCAAGTGCTTATTCGTAACATTTGCTTTTGATTCGCTACTACTTGAACTGTTTTAACTGCAGAGATTCAGTCCAGCACACCTCCCGTCTCCCCTCCCGTCTCTTCGCACGTTCACCGTATGAAACACCCCTAGACGCCTTACCTCGTTCCTCGGGTGGTGACGTCAACACTACAAAGTCGTGGTTTCGCTCGCAGGCTGGTTACAAGAGTACATGCGTCGACAGAACAGGGAGTAGGGGATAAGAAACATGTATCAACGCAAGTTAGGTCGTTATGCAGATCCCGTAAAAGCATAATGAATAGAAGCCACCGTTTGGCAAGCTGAGCAAATACTCACCGAGCACATACTCACCATTCTTCCCTTTACGACCTTCGGCGTCGTTGCCATTGCTTTTTCCAGTGTCATTTCCAGTGCATGACATTCCCACAAAGCGGAGGGACCTTTTGGGGGCGAGGACGACGACGAGTACGAGTACATGCAGCTAAGTACAACACACGAAGTTTGATCCTCAACCACAAAGCACAGAACGGTGACTTGACTCACCCACCCGCCCGTCCACGCAATCAATCATAACAACTTGAACTTCAACCCTTGGAAATACGTGATGTGTTTTGGGTCCCCCTTCACCCCCCTCCCCCCCGCCTGATTTTACATTCATGTAGGTGGGGAGGAATTCGTCATATTCCCGAGGTCTTTCCATATCTTCATCCGACGTCCACCCGGTTAATATACGCGTACAGTCGCAGACTTTGGAGTCTTCGGAGATTGAGTAAGCACTAGAGAGTGTATGTTAAGTAGTTGAGAGAGAGTAGGATTTTGGGTGTGAAATGAGTCTCATTTACTCACGTAATTATTATCTTGCATGGTATGATAGATGGAAGTAGATATCAACCCTTGTTATTCGAGTTTTCAACGTAATTAGTTCGAGTATGTGGGGTTGTTGAGTCGTGTACGTTCATAGGTGGGGGATGGAGAAAAAGGCGTGTCTATCCCTCTCGTGGCAGCACAAATAGCGAAGCTTTTTAGATAGGCTTTTTGTTGCTTGGATAGTGCAAGATAGTACTAGCGCTGATTTGTATGGTTTGTGTGTAGTGACAAGGCCCCGGGGGAAGAGATCTCGGGCGGTTTTGCGTCTGGCATTCTGGAGATAAGGTGGGAAACTGATTAATTGAATTAGTGACCGAGATAAAAAAAAAACCCCCAAATTTTATAAGTCTTATCTTGGATAGTATGGAGATTCTATTAGGCATCAGGACGACGGGATGTTCATTCATCGACGGGGGTTCTATGTGTTTGGTCTTTACGGGGGTTATCAGTTGCTGTTGGAGAGCAGTTGTTTCTCTTCTACTCGGATATAAAATGTATCAATATCATGATTGTGTTAACCATTAGTGTCTCCTATCATTGGTGTATTCTTGCCTTAGTTAACGGGGTCGATTTTCTCATTAGTGGAAGCTCCGATGTGGTAAATTTCCGACATGGATATTTCGCTTGGCGATGGCCATTTGTTGGGATCGGACGGCTGTCTCCTGCTTCTTCTTTTGGAGTGAATCCCGGAGAAATGCTCTTGACGGGAGACCAAAGGTGGTTTCTTGTCTGTTGAGATCGGAGTGGGCGCCCTAGTCATCGTTTGTGGTTACTGAAGTTTATTCATGTGGGACCTGGTCTCTAATGTGATATGATATATCACGTCATAAGCGGGACTCGAAGAGCGGTCCTGAATGACTCCAAAAAGGGACCGGTGTTCAGAGAAGACTGTAAAGTTTAATGAAATGGCAGTTCATCTTATTGGATGTGTTGTTTGCAGGTCTATTTTGTGCGTGGGATAAATAGCAGCCGTAGTCTAGCGTGAATCCCGCATGCAAACGGAAAAATTATGTAGAACCAGGGATACGTATCCCAAACATGGCGTACAAATCTATTTATGATGTCACCTTAACCAAGTGAGTTTGTCGTTTCGAGTAATTGCGATATTAAAATATGACATGTCCTTTTACCCAATCAATAACAACACTTCGAATCCAAGCAGTTTGCACAAACACCGTCAAGAAGTGACAACGAAATTAATTTAGCCGCATCTCGATACATTGCACGTCAAGAATCATTATTAACCGCAACGGGGCTCGCATGCGTCTCATATCGTTCGTTCCCTTTTGGACCTTTGGGACCGTGCGGTCGGGTCTCTGCCGAATCCCTCAAGCGCACCTATAGCGCAATTTCTTGGAAGAAGCCCCACACCTTAACACTTCACATTATCAATCTAGAAATAACGACACTCCTCAAAGTCTCCTGCGCAACTGCAATTAGTCGTCGTCGTGCGGCTTGAGTTTACGCTCTTTTACGGGCCATACCATGACTTTCCAACTTGAAAACGCCTCAGAAAAGTTCGGCGTGCCCGTTTTCCGCTTCGTCTCACCACTCCCGATCCATCCAAAGTCCAACACGCCCCATTCGCGGAAAAATCCGGTCGTTATACAATCTCCACCGTAGCCGCAGGGTGAAAGCGTGCATTTCCTAACCCACGGGCCTGGGTGAACCTCGCCTCTGAATAGTATCAGATCGGTGCTCTCCTACATACCCATTCTTCATTTTTCCTTTGTTTTTTTTTTATCTATTTTGTTTTGTTTTTCGCTACCTCCCTCAGTGTTGTGTATGCCGCTACGCTAATGTCGGGATAGGCTCCCCTCCCCCAATTCCCCGTGTGCTTAGAGAAATTGGCCGCGAGTTGCGGCGCGACATCCGTATGCAATATGCACGACTTGGGTGCTGCCTTTTCCATGTCAAACTCTGCCGTAATGAGATAAGATGTGCCGCTTGAGGTGAGAGAGCCGAGTTTCATCGACGGCTTCTGGGGACGAGCGCTCCTTCGGCATGCTGGGGCTGGCATTCAAATTGCTCGAGTTGGTAATTTGAAGGGTGTCTGTTGAAGGCTGCTATGAGCACCCTGGTTCTATATAGCTCCTTGTGGTGGAGAAGATGGATTGTGCGTGCAGGTGAGTGGCATGGGAGGTGTTGTTTTTTGGGACTTTGGGTTGTGCCATGCGGCTGCAAAGCGAAGGGTTATCGGTTGTGAATACGGGTTTGATGAGCACAAAACGTGTCGAGCGAAGTGTGAATTAAGCGAGTAGCCTTGAAGACTTGTAGTTAGCACTGTCTTCTATCTATCAACCTTGTTATTGTGTAGGATCAAGGTACACTTCCTTCCCATTGAATTACAACTACGCAGCGAGCTATTGCTTTCAGTCTCATGCACAGGAGCATATGTGTCGGCACGTGGTTGCCATAAATAGTCTAAAAACTATCTAACGGGAAACGCCCTTGGTGGTATAGCTGAAGTTATTCAGGATGACACTCATGGAGCAAACTACCGAACACGACCTTATCAATGATTATGCCATCGGATGTTTCCGTTGAAGCGAGTGGATCGTTCATGGCGGTAGTAAAATGAGCTTATCCATGGTGTTAAGAGCTTCGGTCCTTCCGCAGATTTTACACTGAAACAGACGGAAATTTGATCAATCCCCACAAACCAAAGGTCGGAATGTTAGGGTACACGTTTGTGGCGTTACCACCTTTCCATTCCAAAGAAACCACGTTCCCCGTTCACGATCGGCCCCAGTCCCGCAATGTTGAGCACGCCCTCCTTCTAAGATTCCCCCCATAGCCACCAAATACGCTACTGCATACTACGCCGGTTTGTAGGAGAGTCAGTGCCAAAAAGCCCATCAGCGCTTGTTTGGGACTTGCCTACATATGCCTCAAAATGGATTGTACTAGTCACACCAACTTGTCTAACCCTGTTTAGCTCTCTATAAGCCTGGAGAAGAGGCAGTTTGGACCGCGACTCCATGAGTCCACCAATATTTACACACGGAAGATGGGTCCGGTCGAAAAATAAAAAAGCACCCCCAACGATAATGCCTCGGGCCAAAGCAGAGCAGATTCGGCATATGTAATGATTTCAGCTCCAGTTTTCCAGCAGATGGTATGTTCGCCAATGGAAGCCCAGGAGAGTTCGTTGGATAGGATATTGGCGAGACCAATTGACCAGTCAGAGACGCATAAATGATTTGAAGCCTATTGAACAGATGGCCTATGCAAATTGCTCCTGTACGACCAAAAGAAAAGCACTGTTTGTGAAATGCGCCTTTGTGTTTTTGCCATACGCATTTTCCGTGGCCGGTGTCTTCAGCTCAGAAGATTGGAAGCTTGGTAGGCACACAGTAGATGAATACGCTTATTGCATGTCCATTTCGTCATCGTCATAGTCGGCCGAACCGGAGTATCCGTTTTCCCTTTCCTCTCTTGCTCGATCTTTCCGTTGCTGTTCTCGTGACGCTGATATTTTTCTAGAGGAGGTCAGCACTTTCCTCCCTCCAACCTTGACTCAATCCAAAACATAGTTTCTGTGCCTGGTGTAGTGCAACCTACCTTAAACCATCAATGACTCCCGTAATGAACGATCTCGCTTCTCCGAGCTCCATGGCGCCAACCCCGTTCATCTTCACACCACCTCCAGCATCGAGCACCTCTACACCTTGCCTCAATTTTGCCATGCGCACCTCTCTCAACCCCCTCAAAAGCTTTCGCACATTATCTGGCTCTTCAAAATCGTCCGCAGCTGCCTCCAATAGCATTTCACCCAATTCTAGCCAGTGATATGGTAGGGCATCTGGGGCGGCGTTGGCGGTGGAGCTCTGCAGGAACGGCGGGGAAAAAGGTACCGCATTGTTCGAGGATGCTGGCGGTAATCGGGGCGGGGGCGAGAAAGTGTCACCCTGCTCAGTTTCGAGATCTAGTATGGCCTTTAAGGGTATTGGAGAAAGCCACGGGGGTGGTACGATGTTCGCGCGACGCTGGCGTTTGAGGAGGAGAGCAAGCCAAAGCGGGATCGAGGCTCGTTGAGGAGGATTCAGCGGTTTCAGAGGACCCTTTGTATCTATCAGTTACCGTCTCAGGTATTGCCAGACTTCATAGAGGTTTTGCAATAACTCATAGCGGGGTGTAAGCGGGGCAAACAGACACCTAATAATTTCAAACCTTCAAGTTTCTGGCGGGGTATGATGGTGACGAGCTCCATCTCGCATATGAATGCAATTTCTGGGGGTGTAAGCCCCGGGGGGAGTGGCAATGCCATCTTCTTTGAATGCGTGCACAGTTGTGAGTGGTGTCGAGATTGTATAAGTTCTAAGTTGGTATTGGAGACGCGTCAGGGCCTTACCCAATTGAGAGTAGCTTACACGCAGACAGCTGCAGATATTCTGTGGCCTTTTGCGAAGAACCGTTCACATAGCCATCAGTGCATTCAGCAAATTCGACGATTATCAATGAATTCATCGCTGCAGGTATGGGCATTGCCTGCTGCATTACTGGCAACAGCCAGCATAGCCATGACGTGGTACAATTTGGTCACCAAACACGTCCCAGACCCCTACCTCGTAGGCGCCCTCAAACCACGAAACTTGCAGATCAGAGAAGTGTTCTAAATGTGCGCTTTAGGATGAGTTTTTTCATGTACCTCAGGCACAGAGGTATTGCAGGAACGATTTTACATGGGATCCGAAAATCACCACTCCCCCAGGCCTGCAAGTGTTTTCGACTCACAACAAAAGGAACTTCACACTAATATGCAAAGGTATCTCGTGTCGTTACTTATCAAGAATGTGGCAGGCTGCGAAACATCAAATCTGCGAGCATTGAATGTTGCAGCCATATGTCTGGTGTGCATCTTGTCATACAACATCCTTGTGGCTCTTCATAAAGGCTTGCCAGAGCGCACTGAACAGGTGAAAGGGAATACAAGTCAATCAATCGACACTCTCAATGCTCACTCAGCTCTCAACATCAGTCTCTTTCCACCTTTGTTCTTTTTCTCTGCCCTTTACTACACAGATGTTATGTCAACGCTCGTTGTTCTCCTCAGCTATTTGGCCTTCCTGAATCGCGACAAGACCTCATATAGATTTTTGAGCAAGACTGGAACTATTATAATAGGGGTTTTAGCGCTGCTGTTCCGCCAGACAAATATTTTCTGGGTCGCCATCTTCCCTGCTGCGATGGCTGTCGTAGATGTTTTTGGGGGAAAGCAACAAACGGGGAGTTTTGAAAAGAAAGATTTGAAATATGTGTGTGAGCAAAGTTGGAGCTATGGAAGATTATATGACTGTTCGGTAGAGTCTGCTGAACCTCACGGTATGTTTCAATGCGCGCGGTCTTGTCGATAAGGTACTAATATTTATATTCAGACTTCCTGCTTTTTGCGATGTCTTTAGCCCTGGTGATTCTGGCCCAGCCAATTCTCCTATTGAAGACCGTAATTCCGTACTTAATATTGATAGCTTTATTCGCTGGCTTCGTGATCTGGAACGGCAGCGTTGTCCTAGGTAAGTCACCACATAGAGCTTCAACCCTGACATTTTACTAACAGACACAGGCGATAAATCAGCCCATACGGCAACACTTCATCTCCCTCAAATGCTTTATTTTTGGCCCTATGTTGCCCTTTTTTCTACACCACTCGTTGTCAGCTCCCTGCTATCACATATTGCCTCTTTACTTCCGGCAGGGCTCAGCGCATCCCTTGAAAGTTTATTCGATGCAAGAGCGAAAAAAGCCTTCCCCAGCCTTGTCGCTGCTTCGATGTTCATTCTGCCTGGGTTGGCTATGGTTCATTTCAACACCATTATCCATCCGTATACTTTGGCAGACAACCGACATTACGTTTTTTACGTTTTTCGAATCATTCGGCGACACCCAGCGATCAAGTACGCAGCGGTACCTTTCTACTATATATGTGCTTGGACGGTCTTCCACACGCTTTCTACGAAACCAGAAAGAGGAACCCCGACGAAGCAAAACGCTCAAAAGAAATCTCTGGCAAATAACTACGCCCAGCCACAATCCCGCAATATAAGTTTCGTTGTAGCATGGGTTGGCACCACTGCACTGTCGGTCGCTACAGCACCCCTGGTCGAGCCCCGATACTTCATTATACCATGGATCATCTGGCGTTTACATGTACCATATCTATCCAAAGCACGTGCCTCCAACAAAGGTCAATCTTATGATTTACGCCTCGTTTTGGAAACTGTTTGGCTTCTTGTGATGAATGCCACTCTTGGATACAACTTTTTGTATCGTGGATTTTCCTGGCCGCAAGAACCGGGGAAGGTTCAACGGTTTTTGTGGTGAATAACCTAGGGAACGAATAGTGCGGGCCTGTCCCTGATCGCGGAGGTAGACAATATTTTGCTAGAAAACATACCCATATTTAACCCTCCGGTTAACGAACTATGGCATTTTTTGTTCTTCTAAATATATAGTTAGTATATAGAAGATACCGCTTTTGCATGAACAACGGTATAGAGCTTCTGTGTTCCATATATCTTACCGCAGCGATGAACTTTTTTTTTAGATCTAAGCTCCCAGCGCGTCGTGTCAATACCATACCACTACAATTAAAGTTATGAAAAACACATACAATCACTTAGTTATAAAACTTATAATGGAAAACGGGTGAACATACCTGCAAATATGATCATTCTAACATATATCGCCAACTTTTTCCAAGCCCGATATCTCATAGCATGATAAAATACAGCGTGATTCAAAAAGCAACGCTATTTGCTATTCTTATCCAACGAATAGCCATATTGTAGTTTCATGGGTGTGAAAGCTACTAAAGAAAGCTGTGTTAAGTTATTGTACGTATTTAAACTGACAAAAGAGGGTATATGAAGATTTGTTTACTCATCGCCAGGGTTGATAAATCATCCACTGTATCAACACAAGTGACAAACCACTCAGAAACGTCATTAGCGATGGAGCGTACACACAGGTAGATTACTATCATCGTGTATAATTCGTCAAGTTGTAAGATAGAGGTTGGTCATGACAGGTGCATGCGTGGGCGCATTTGATGAAAGGTTGGAGTTACTGATTAACAGTGGTAAAATGATCGCCGAAATTTGAGGCTTAGCATCATTAAGATTATGGGTTGCTTTTATGATCATGATAAAATATCGGATATCAATTTTTGTCTCTGTGTGAAATGTATACACACATTTTGAATTTTTTACATGAGTTGTATCATGACTTGATACTTTGAATGAAGATCTGGTTCACCAATATTTATGACAGATGCAAATATATTTGATTGGAAACCAAACGGTAAATTGACTGGAAAAACATGTGAAACGCATATACATGTCTACGCGTTTACCCATTTGAGTGAGTAAATACTGCTCCGCTTACCACCCCTGACACGCATTGCTATTTCTTTTCTCCAATGCTATTTCTACGCCATGCTCGTGCTTTTATACATCTTCGCTCTCTCCATTCCCGTAATTCTTCATCTCCGTTGGCTTCCTCTTTCTTCTCCCTCTTCCCTCCTTCCCCTTCTCCGTCTTCATCCCCCTCCTCCTGCCCCTCTTATTGTTCATTTTTTTTCGCCCGTTTCTGAAAATTCCTTTCGTCTTTTTCGCGTTTCACGCGGAGCTGAACGATCCGGATTTTTCGATACTTAGCTAAGTCATTCTGGCTTTTTCAACAAGCACGAGCATTGTAAATTCTATTTTTTTCCCTGCAAGTCCCGCTTCGTGACTGAATCCATCCTGATCTTGAAGCATGGTTATATCGTTCTTAATGTCATTTAGTTTAAGGCTTGCTCCCTCTCTTTTCTTGACCAAGTATTGTTGATTTCTAGTTGGATAGTTCCTGAGTTTCTCTCTGTGTCTAGCCTCAGTAATTGTCTTTCTTTCGTTAGCCAAATGTTCGCTTCCCCAAATTGTTTTCCGAAGTTTCCACCGGATTTACCAATCTGCTTTTCTGCCTATCGAAAGGATTTGTCCCCAGGAAAAAATGTGGCTTTCCCGTACAATAAATCGGCATAAAATTCGTATTCATGCGTATACGGCGATAATGGTAAACTTAGAGGATGATCGTTGGGAGCATCTGTACTTTGCGTAAGAGACAGGGTACTTATTCCAGCTGTTACATCTGGAAGTTAGGAAGACTCCTGGCGTCCATGCAGATACATTTAGCCGCAAAGAAAAGAAGGCGCCGGGGCAGGTAGCTTTCTTCCTACCTGCTTTTCAGGGACTATGCCGACAGACTAGAAGAAATGTACATGGCTTTGATAGAAAACAAAACGCAGTAACTCAAACTAGGATATGAAGATACGTAAAAATTATCAAATATCAAGTACTTTTTCTTGATCATAATTATGAGTTCCAATGATCTTAAACATGGCCATCTTTTCATGGTTTCGAAAGGCTAGTTGCAATGAGCAACTGTGTCAGAATCTGTCGTGATTCATTTTCACCAGAATGAAGTTACACGTGTTATGAGTAAACCAGAGGTTCATCCTGTGCTTGTTTTGATCAACGTCAATCTTTGGACAATGGGCACTGAACCCCCCCTCTATGGATTCCCAGCTATTTAGTCACCTATAGTTCGAAATATAACTTCTCACTTCCGAGGAATCTTCGCAAAAGCAGTGTGTTCTGCCTGATCCATGGTATAATACGAAAAGTTATATTCATCTACAACCTATGATTTATTACTCGAATTGTTTGTTATCTAATGGCGCCCCGATATATTTGTACTGACGGTTTTGCATTCGTATGAGTCAAAAAGATCAACCACTTCTCCTACTCACGATACGGATAGGGACAGGGGGGCTGCCAATCAGCATGTAGGCTTACTACCGACAATAGCGAAGAGATATCCCAAGTTAGATTTGGAAATCCCCAATATTGAGCCAACGGATTCCGACTTCGGCGGCTTGCACAGCAGTCACACCGTAACTCAAGACTTTGCCACGCGACTCAATATAGATACACAAATGCGCATACACTCCTACATTTATCTACATAGTTCCAATGAATTCAAGTCCGAGAAGCTGTCAGATTGTGTATGCAACATGCCGAAAGATGTCCCCGGTGTATATCGGTCATCTGTATCACGTAATGATTGACAGACTGTACCTTCCTCGTATGAAGTGGCAAAAAAACATCCTGCCCAGCTGCGGCGGACTTACCTACGCTCTTATCCCCCCCAGTATGTGGCTTACACTAAATTATTTATAGTGACAGTGCAGCACAGCACGGGAGCCCTCGTAAACCAGACTAAATGAAATTTCCTTAAACAGGGCAACATCAGTTCTTGCTTCCTATACTGAAACAGTTTGCTTCTTTTCCCATACAAACTAGTCAAGATGGCAAACCAGCAAATCGTTGATCTAAGCGACCACCCAGATCTTACAACGAAAATATTTCCTGGTTAATGACCAACCGCCCCCAAAACATAAAAAAAGATGATCTCCGCCACCTACCGTCTCTCGTACTCGAGGGGCCTGCTGCGGTTCGGAACGGTCGATGTCTTCATGCCCGTATTACCTCAGCAAAAGGCCGAAAAGTTGACCTCATCAGCAACCCTCAGCATCATCATCATCATCATCATCATCATGACCGTCAAGCATCGTCACGGATCCTTTCGTATCACCTTTGTCGCACTTGGATGATCTTAACTACTGCAATACGTATGCACATCTTACGCACGTGCAAGACGATGTGTGTAAGACCGAAGGTCGGTGTATAAGGCACACACCCGCGTAGATCCCGCGCAAACGATAGATCTCTGATTTGGTGTGGTTACACAAACGAAAATCGTGTCTTTCCGCACACAGTCAGATTTTCCAAAACTTCAGAGCAGGGGATCGACATGACGATAAGATACGGAAAGGGAATATGCCGCTCTCATGTCTTAGATATTCTATCGTCGTTGTATGCACTTTTTTCTTCCGGACGCAGATGTCGTCGCTGTTTTATTTGTTGTTGTAATTGGTATACTTCTCATACCCTGCCTGCCCAGTCCGGCACGCTTACTCCCGAGTCCCTCCCGCCCGATCCTGGTCCGGAAGTCTGGAGATTCAAAAGGAAAAAAAGGGCCCGTTTCACGGAGCGCCGCGCTGCACTGCATTGCGCTATGCCAGGTAACAAACAACCCAGTTCTCGACCCGGGTTTTGGTCTTGCGTTCCGTTCGCGTTCGTTCGTGAATGCTGTCAGATTGAGACAGAAAAAGGATAGACGCAGAAGAACACGACATCGTATTCAAGCACAAGTCAGTTCTACAAAAGTGGGGTCTAGTGAGACGACAATTGACAGCGATTACGGGAAGGAGGTGCTGCGGTCGATATGCCTGGGCGATGCACGGTAGGTCTCTGAAGCTGCACTGCACACGCGAGCTCTATTACTCATGCCTACATCTACACATGGTACATACGTACATGTACGGCGTTGACTCCCACTGAGCCAGACAACGGCCCGTTTGGACTTCGTCGCTTAGTGGAGATTGATATGGAATAATCACCGAGTGAGAAAATCGTATCTGCCCACGCATTGAAGATCAAAAAGGCCAGGCTTTCGAACATGCACAAACAGAGAGGGTGCGACAACGAAAGTTTCTTCTTCGTACCGCGCATCCGAGGAAGCAAGCAAACAAGCAATCATGCATCGCATACATGCATGTATATATTGTACAATGTACCACAGGCAAGGCAGATGGCGGGAAAAGTTTAGCCGAAATAGATTGGAGGTTTATGAGTTATTAAAGCATCTTGTTGAGTGGTGCAGCAGTGGTGTAAACCCCCACCATCACCCGCCGCAGGACAGCGTTCATAGATTGTTTTTGCGTATTGTATCAATATGAATGCTTCGCTTCTTATGTTGCGCATTTGCAACGACATTTTCCCATGATTAGCGGGAATTGCTTGTGTGAGATGTTTTTGGTTAACGGTTATCGCTTGCTCGCTTCACTACTCGCGAGGAATGGAAACGTTTAAAAGCGGCGCAACGGATGAGAGTGTTTTACGTCGCTTGGCCGTTTCCGGAGTGTATATGCGGGTGTATTGAAGACAATATACATATGTATGTGGTACGTAGAGCGAGTGGAGTGGGGTGGTGATGGGTGGTGATGCATTACAGATTGAGCAAGGAAACCACTAGCCTGAAGATGGAAAGGTGCCCGCACCATCTCTCATGTGGCCTTTCCAACTGTGGTCGACGACACACACACCTACAAGCGCACGCGACATCTTGACGCCTTGGAAAGATACAACTACCAAGAACCACAATGTCCTCGTCAATAATCTTCGAGCTTGTCGAGCGGGACGAAGCGGGAAATGTTACATCGACCTATATTGAAAGCGCAAGCGCGGATAGCAAGAGCCGGGTTGATATTGTAGTACGCACTCGTACCAAACCAACAAATCCCACTCGTACGGGATGGGGGATGATCCTCATCACACAACGCAGAGAGAGAATGAGAAAATAAGGGCCAGACTGACAATAAATGACAGCTGCCTACAGAATCGAAGAGCCGAGTGCAACAATTGATCGATGTGTTTTTACCCGCTGGCTATCCACACAGTGTGACGGAAGATTACATACAGTGCGTGCAGTTGAATTGCTGGAGGGATGAGCGGTCAACTTGTGAACATTGATGCTGATTCTATAAAAACTCACTGCTAGATACCAGATCTATGTAGGGGAGCTTAATGCTGCGTTGGGAATCGCGCTCTGGACTCACATCCTATAGGACTCTCTGCAAGCCTTTTCGTCATCCATAGCGGGAATGCTCAGTTCTCGCGCCGTGCTAGAAGGTCAGTCTAACCCATCCTCTCGAAATTTCACGGCTGTCTCTATACCCTCATCTACTTGTCTCTCAATTTAAACTGTAATGAGGTCATTAAGCGATGCCGCTACCGCGGTGTTGGGACTTGAAGTCCGCATCCTCAAACACCAACTCCCGGGGGGATAGATTACCTCCGCAGAATCTCCCACCACGCTTGAGAAGAAGAGGTTAATGATCGGCATCGGACATGCCTGCTGTACAAAGCTATAGCGGCTGGAGAGCTGACGAGACTGACCCAGGTGTTGGTGTTGGTGACGCTTCCGCTTCCCCCACTGCCGCCCTCCTTCTTTCCGTATTGCAGGAGTCTATGGGCCGCATAGCGACCATCCTGTTCGCGCACAAGCTTGGCACTTCACTCGAGCCAGAATGCAAAATGTACCGCTTGGCTGCCGATGTATTGAATGATACAGCAATGGTTCTTGATTGTTTGTCGCCGGCTTTCCCAAAAGTAGCTCGCGTCATGATACTGTCATTCTCCAGCATTCTTCGATCGCTATGTGGGGTATGTGCCGGGAGTTCCAAAGCAAGTCTATCGGCACATTTCGCTAAGAGGGGGAATCTGGGAGAGTTGAATGCGGTGAGTTTAATTGGAAGACTCTTTTGTCAGTCGGAAGTGGTGTGATTGATGGATATACATATGCAATGCTGCCGATGTTAATATACTCATACACGTGCGGATACCGGCTGGAGAAGCATGACGCTGATCTCGTCTGCAGAAAGATTCGAGCCAAGAAACCGTCATATCGCTGCTTGGAATGATCGTAAGTCACAAGGCTCTCTAACAGTGATTGGACGATCAGATGTGTTTCGGCCGATGGCAGACTTGATGAATGCCGAATAGACATTGAATGGTCCGATTCATTGACAAGTGACACAGGCTGGCAGTATCGTTGTTTCGTTTGTGTCGACGCCATTAGCCACTTGGTCAACTCTACTCGCACTGCTATCGATCCATCTTGCCACAAATTATGCGGCCGTGAAAGCGGTCAGCATGCGCTGCCTCAATCGTCAGCGAGCTAATATAGTGCTTAGCAACCTGCTGCAGAGTGGTCACATCTTTTCGCCAACAGAAGTGTCGCAAAAGGAACGAATTTTTGAGCATGATGGCGTTCTGCGGTGGACCGATGACAGTATCATCGGTCACTGTAGCGTTGGCATGTCGATGACAGCATTGCTGAATTCTGTGGGCGCTGCACGTAAACGGGCCAATTCATTGGACCTTGAAGCCACCAAAGTGGCAGATCTCATGCATCTCTACAAAGATCAGGGATATGTACTTTGGATATCACAGACTGACGCTGTTGTTGTGCTAAAGCAAGGGTGCGCTGTGATGGATCAACTCCAGGCGTGGGCACAAGCGCTTCTGCTTGCACAAAGAGCCCGAACAAAACCGCCAGGCCAGAAAGTTGAGGAAAATGCGTCAAGCGGTCTGTTGGATGAACTGCGGTTGACCTTGAACGGGGTCGATAAATTGTTTGAGAAGCATGAAGAAGGTCTGAGAAATGCAGGTTGGGACCTGGATGTGGCAGCCCTAGAAGTAAGGTCCGGAAACCGCATAGAAGTTGGGGTACGGCAGCGATGAGATGTTTACTGAGATCCGGGGGTCCCATTCGATGACAGTTTAGAGGGCGGTTTCACCATTGACGACTCAATGTCCACCACTGTTTACGAGATGCTCTGTTGACAGGGAGATGCCCAGGTGGTTTCTAGAGGATTAGTTAGGCCAGCTGTTCATCGATCAATGCAGAACTGCCTGACTGACTGTTCTTCATCCTCTACGTTTCACCGCAAACTGCTCAGTGCTCACCCACGCACAGCACGTTCACTTCTCTAATGGCGATGACGAAAAAGCTAGATCCGCTTGTCACGTTTCAGTCGCGAGTAGCGGAACCGCCTGACTGCACAGAAAAAGCCAGTGCGTTCGGAACACCAGCCTTAAAATCGGGTCGACAACGGCAGCAAGTGGATGCAGCGAAGACCAAAGACCATTGTGTAATCCCCACGCTCGGTTGTCTGGTTACATGTTGAGCGAAGGTGGTCAGTACGAGGAAGGACGATCCCGCCACAGATGTTTGTGTCTGTATACTTTTGTGCTAGAAGCTAGACTATTGAAACGGTTCGTGCGAGCGGCTGGATTTGACAAGACGTCATGGCCCCCTCTGACTGTGCGTTAGTATGGGGGACATGGAGGATCTGATGAAGAAAATACGGATTGAAGTAGTCTACAAAGGAAGCGGTGAGGCGAGTCACATGAGGGTATCGTGATGGTATGCTGAAGCACTCGCATACCCTGGCTAGACTAGACGGTATGTGTGGTGACATGGACTGTGGGCCACAGAAAAATTTCCATTGCCCTAAGCAGCCGTGTTTTTCGTATCCGTTTCTGGCGATGCGCGTTAGGAATTTACCGATTGTTGGGAGCTTGCCTGTGCATAGCAACACAGCGATGGGGCACTGTACCGTTAGTATAAATGAGGGCGCAAGGCTGGACCGATAGGGAAGTAGTTGGGGTGCCGAAGATGGGACTCCTGATGGTTACACGGGTACACGGTGCAAGGCAAAGAGCGAAGTCCGTGATGGCGTTGAGGCACGAGGTCGAATCAAACAAGGCTAGATGATTAGGCGAGATCGACAGTAAGCGCCACGCAGCCCAATCCAGGTTAGGAAGGCTTCTGGAATGCTTCCAATGCTTCCATGCATAGAAGAAAGTAAGAAGGAAGGACAGGACAGGGCAGGGCAGGGCAGGGCAGCGGCACAGCCTAGGGGAGCAGGGGAAGGGTATTGATTGCCTTTGTTGAAACGTCATGTGGGCCCCGTTGCAAGTTTCGGCCGCGCCCCAAGTATCATGTACCGTACCGTACCTACACAGTAGGTACTCTACTGTCTGTCTGTTCAGAAGAGGAATTGAATACGCACTGAAGGGTTTTTGGTGCTGAGGCTCCGAGGCCACTTGAGCAGACAGCAGCGCAATGCCGCCGTAGCGTAACTTAGTTGCGCACTGTGGTTTGTTTGGGAGAGCGCGCGCGTCTACCATGCCATGCCATGGACAAGGACATGATAGGATAGGATAGTTACGGTTTTTCCTTGGAGATTTGCCCCCAACTGTAGGGCAGACAATAGAGTCAGCCGGCGCACGGGCCGCAAGCATGCAAAAGTGGCCAGGGAACACGGTGTCGACACTGCACTTCTCCCAGTAGAGGGAGTGACACACCTCGGCCGTGTTACTAATGGCTCTTGGCGGCGAATGGCGCTGGCCGGGGGGGCGTTGCTATTGTGGTGGCACCCAGCCTATGGCAGCGTCCCAATTTGCGGGGCTCGCTGCGTATGGCATCATTGGCTTCTTTATCGCCTGCGCCGCTCGGGAATTTTTATTTTACACCGAGCATACTGTGTACGGTTAATAAGTAACTTTAGTCCGTCTGGTCGAATGGCGCATGGCATGGCTTCTGGAAACTGCATCGTGCTTCTCCTTTCGCTACACATAACTTACAAAAAGCCATTGTCGGATCCGAAGCTGAGCTGGTGTGCGTAAAAAAGCCACTAGCCATGGCATCGCGATTTTAGGAGCATGCGATACAAGCCATGGGAGATAAGCTTCGTCGTTGACACGGGGATAAGAGGACAAGGAAAGAAATTTGAACAACAAATACGCGGTATACCTGTAGGCCCGTTTTGCATGTGCGCTAATGGTGAGATTGCATGTTTGCGTGACGTGCGCGACGGTGTTTTGTGGGTTGGATTACGGTAGCTCATGGCCCACTGTTGCTGGGAACTATCTGTATCTAACACATGGAACCATCAACTACGTAAGTCGACGGACTATGATGAATCGCCGTGACTAGTAGGCTGGCTGTGGTGGGACTGTTTCAATCCAGCTATCATAAACTACAACTAAGTTAGCAAACTGTTTTGGTGTAAGTACAGTAGGTAAGGCAGGCAGGCAGGCTTTGTCAGACAAGTGTCGGTTTTGGGAACCCGGTGCGAGATTTCACCTGCCCCGCAAAAACTGTGTACCGATGTAGATTTCATTCACCATTTGGCGATGAGAGAGAGAGAGTGAGTAACAAGGTAACAAAGTGCCAAGATGTACGAACGCAGATTGGACAATATAAATTTGCAATCCAACAAGGAGCCATGATGTTGGGATTGATTTGTTCCTCTGGAGCAGGTGCTGGTACCATGTATGTAATCATCTTGGGGAATTACACAACAGAGCCGGTGGCGCTGATACGGTGTAAAACGGCATATTTTGGAAGACGTGATTGGAGGTATTGTATTCGGGTAGTTGTGGTTCGGGAATACGGGGCCATGGCCAAAGCGAAGAAGACTCAATAAATACCATGTGATGATGGCTGTGGTCCCGTTTCTGGTGTATTGGTACTGTACTGTACTGTACTGTACTGTACTGTTCTATTCTGTGCTACCATCATGCATGTATGCCAGGCAGATGGGCACTTAGTTAGCATGATAGATTGCCGATTCCGCAGCTGCATTGTTGAGCATGCATCTACCTACTTGGGTAGGCACATAAGAGGAGCGATATCATAGTTCAGGCTTTGCAGGCGAGGCTCGTTGTGTTTTGGAAGGGACAGCGAGCCGCGAGAGAGAGCATACTTGTTAGAGAGGCAGAGGCAGAGGCAGAGGCGTGGAAGAGGAGATTTGAAACGGACTGGGGGGTGGCCGCAGCGATGTTGCTGTGGTTGGCCCCTGCCCCCTGCATCGACTAGAATAATCCAGAAGTGCGCGCGGCCAATGCAAGACCTGCGCCGCTTTAAGCTGACCCACACCCTTGCGCTAGTAGTAGCACCCCTCCCCCCTCGCACCTGCCCGCCAGCCCCCCCGGCGCTCCTTCTGCACCTCTGGCCGCTGTGACATGGGCGCTTTTCCTCTTTCTCTGCCTCCGCTGCCCCATCTCATCTTCCATCCCATCCCTCAGTCCAACACGCGCTCCACCACTCCGTCAAAAGCTTAGGCCGCTCACTACTGAGGTAGCCCCGTCCACTGACCACTTACTCTTGCTCAAAACCACGCCGAGCCGCTCTCGTCGCAGCCCTCTCACCACCCCGACTCTCCGCGCGACCAGATCCGTACGCACCTCCACCACCACCTCCACCACCGCCTTCTCCTCTTCACACCAACTTCTCCCTACAAGTACCACGCCTACACTGGTACAGCCCTAAAGACGCTATCTGCTCACCTCCGTTCCGCCTCCATTCCGCCCCGTGCTACACACACCACTGCACCGTAACGATAACAATACCAATCGCCCGGCCTGCCCTTCTCGTAGCGCCCTCTGCACCCTTCCGACCCGTCCTAACACACCCCGGCTTGGACAGCTGTCCAACCTGTACTCGCACCCCATCCTCTACTCCTCTGTCGTGTCGCCGTTCGAGAAGACGTCGTGCACCACGCTGCCAGCAAATTCTGGCTCTCATCGCACCACCCAACCTTCCATAGTCGCCAAACCACTTCGTCCATGCTTCTGCCCCCGAAGCAGCCAACATAACCCTTCCTGAACGCCTTCTTGTCACTGGGTTCTACAGAACCTTGTGCCCCATCTCCCAAACTGGCGCATCAACTCCATCCGCAATTTTGCTCTGGTGACGGCTTTAATAGTCAAGGCAGTGATACCACCCGCAGGGTGTACAAGCAGTTGCGGAGGAGCGTCATGTACTCTCGGAAACCAAATACCGCACCAGCAATGCGGATACCTTCCACCCCTTCTTCAACAGCATCATCACCATCGACAACGTCGATGGAATTCGAAGACGAAGACGTCAAGATGGCTAATTCCGACTACCATCAACCCCCTAAGCCTCTCACCGTGTCAATACCGTCACAAAGTGGGCGAAGACCAAACCTCTCGGAAATCCTCGCCAACACCGCACGGCCGCCGTATACTCTCACTTCCTTCATGGCCTTCCTTTCGCAAAATCACTGTCTTGAGAACTTGGAATTCACAATGGATGCATCTCGATACCGGAAACACTACCAGAAGATGGTCAATCGACACCCGGGCAGTCCAATCTCTCCTCTCTCGGACGAATGCGCATACGTACTTATGCTCTGGAGACGCCTCATCGATGCATACATACGCGAATCAGGCCCCCGCGAGGTATGCCCATCTGGTCGTCCTAGCCATGACTTTGCTAACAGAACTAGGTAAACCTACCCGCAGACGTTCGCGACACACTCCTCGCGCTTTCTGAGTCATACGTTCCACCACACCCATCTTCCTTGGATGAAGCCGTTTCTAAAATCTACGAATTGATGGAGGAGAGCGTGCTTGTTTCTTTCCTCAACTCTGCCTCTCCCCAAAGCGCGCACCCGGCACCCATCAGCCACCACGACAGCTATAGTTCAAGTACAAGCCGATCCACTACACGTAGCTATGACGAGCGCTCCATGCACCTTACACGCAGCCAACCGCACATGCCAGTACACCAACGCGCTTCGGCCCCGTCGTCATTGACATCAAACTTCATGCAGCCCCGACCGTTCACTCACGCCCGCTTCAATTCTCAACCTGCCACTTCCTCGTCGACACCCATTTCTCGCGCTAATCTTGGTTACGCTAGCGGCAGCGACGCTCTCACCGATGACTCGGGCAGTGGAAGCCCCTCAGGAATGAGTGATCCACTCACCCCTCCCGGCACACCACCAATGAGTGATTATCCGATGAATGATTTCCACCAAGCATACTACGAGAATGGCTCCAGCAGCGGCACTCCCAGTCCGAGAACGAGCAGAGGGGAGCATACCGGCTTAGCTACTGCGACGAGAGACAGCTGGAAACGTATGAGCAGCAAACTGTGGCCAAAGAAGAGAAGTGGCGGTCATTTGAGGGATGATGAGCAGGGCGTCGTCGAAGGAGGACTATTTTAAGTCTTCATGTCGGCACTTTTTTTTTTCGCAGTACGACACGACACAACCATTACGAATGTCGATACCAGTGACATGCATCTTGCATTTGGGCAGCATCTACCGGCGTCTAATTTCGATTCAAACTCACTTCTCATTTTTGCAAAGCGATTTGGCGAATTTATTACTGTACCACATGGGTGGTTTATTCTATGGGTCTATCGGCATATCCCAGACAACGGCGTTTTCTGGTAAAATCACCACGATCAAAGGAGTTGGTTTGCATTTTCATGGTATTTTTAAACCGGTGGCAAACCGGATGGTTTCTCTGGGTCTTTCCATGAGCTTTTCAATTCTATGTTGGCTCTGGATAAGCATATTATTTGCATTACTATTGATATCACGATGGGGCTCCGAACAGATCGGAGCTGGGCGGCTATTTGGTTTTTTTTTTCTGTATCATTTGTATACTGCTAGGGACTTTCCCTTCTCCATTAGATATTTTTACCCACATTCTTGGCTCATCAGGAGGGTCAAGTAGGACCCACATCTTCATCTCACTTTGAGCGTGAGAGTCGTCAATGACACATCATTTGCCGTCTTTGGCTGATCTATTATCATCACTTTTTCTTGTCTACATATGAATGCGTACGTGTGCTCGTTTGATTCCGAAGTCCAACACCAAGATTTTTGTTAGGCCACCACCAGTATCCCAACCCAACAGACGTGCATGTGCCAGAAGACAGAACCCAGGATCCGCCCGCCCGCCCGGACCCAACGACCAGAATCTCGTGCGTGTACTTGTGTATATTGGGATAGCTGTTTCGCTTTTTCGGTTTTTCTCCGATACGAGGCGGGCATGCATGTGCATAGTTGCTAGTGGATAGGTAAAAGGCAACCAGCAGTGACATTCCGCTACTATAGTGTGTTTGTGTGTAAATTGGGCCTTGTTCCTGTCTACTTGAGGTTCAGCCTTTTGAATCACTGTCCAGCAACCTAATCTATTTCCCCCGAATACGCAAGGCCACGGAGGGCATGGGAAAAAGAAGGCAAATTACTAGCATTCACTGTGTGCTCCTGCTCCTGCTCCCTTTTCTCCCAATTTTTTTTACCGAGTTGGTGGCGCACTTCGCGCTTGCGCGCGTATGCGCCCTTACCTTCTAAGAGCGAGCGAAAAAGAGAGTTACAGATCGTTCCAAACCCATGATTCGTGCTCGCGGCGTTTGTCTAACTCTGTACCTTGCCATTGTAGGATGCGTCGCTTACCCTGCGCAGTTTAGGCCTCAGCTCGCTTTTTTCCTTTGGAGAAGTGGTGAAACGCCATCAGATAGCGTTTGTGATCACTGATAGTTAGCTGAGGAACTGATGGGTAGGATCGAGCCGTTCGATGCTTGCTCTTTGCCGATCTCTACTGTGAGTTAAGTGGACGTTTGGACGAGTTACACTACGCGCATGTATATCCACATATGAATTAGCACATGCTTGTACCTAGCCCTATGTACTCCGGGGTTCTTTTGGGAAAGAGCTCGTATGAGTCATGTGCTTCACGGCAGTTGTTGAAGTACATCGGATAACTAACTGAGTGCCTGGACGCCGGATACAGATGCTGATGTTGGATGTGTTGGAGTTTGGACGGACTCAACATCCAACATGAAGTAGTCAGAGGCAGCCAGTGGGGCCTCGGCTGCGCCCGGTTGGTCAACTGTTAGAAAGGATCAGACGGAGTTGACCCCAATTCCTAAAAGATCCCAGACGCTACTATGTATAGCAGTAAACGACGTGAATACCGTATGGGAAATGTGTACATGTGGGGAAAATAGCGCGTAGTGTTTATTTTACTGCTTATGGGTTTCCACAACGATGGCTAGACGGGCTGCTGCTCTACAGAGTCTACTACTTACATATCGATGCTACAAGTGCTCATACAACGTGGCATATCCACGCCTACGTGTCGTGTGTCGCGCATGCACAACAGCGCAGTAAGACTTATGCGCATTCGAAACCGAGGCAAAGCACAAAAAAGACAAAGAAAGAAATGGCCAAGTAAGGGCAGGCGGCGAGTCAACAGTAAGCATGAGCAAGGCTAGAAACATCGTAGTTATCCATCCGGATGGTTCTTACAGTGCAGTGCACCCTTCGAAACATCGGAACCGCGGCATCCGGACCCAACATGTACAAATTCACAAAACAGCAAACCCCCTCCCCTCTCACAAAAGGTCTCAGGCATGCGTCCCCCGGGCCCCATCCCCTCTGCGCTCTTCCCCGCCATGATTTGCAAGTGGCGTCGTGGGTGTGTCTCAGGAATTATTTTTATTTAGCCTTCAATGTTTTTCGCTGTTCTTGGTGCGCAGTATCGACGGGGTGGTGGGATCGTTGACTTGCAGTTTTGCGCATACATATTTGTCTATGAATACATGCATGTATTAAAAATAGATAATAGACAGTCCGTAGCGTGAGATGGGCTTGGTGTTACAGTCAAAAAATACTTAGCATTGTTTTCCATGGTATGGAGTTTTGAAGTTTCCTCAGGGGGACGGGGGTAGGTAGCTAACCACAAGTGTGTATACGAGGTATGCTTATCACTGATACAACTTTGAAGAGATGGAATCTTCATATGTGCTATTTACCCACGTGTCTGTGGATGTGCTACACATCCCATTGATTGTAGTAGCAGCAGCAATTCTAAAGACAGATGCAAATTATATACCAGACGGATTAGTACGTATGGTTTAGGTCCTTCAAACACCATAATATATTATTTTTGGCTTTTTATTTTTGAAAAGCTCTTATTCTAGGTATCGGATTTTAGTAGAATTGCAGGAAAGATCCTCGAAGAACTCAAAAATACATAAAATCTTGAGCTATAAATGCTGAAATAGGTAGTGGCGAGTTGACGTATATCTTAACCATTTATAAATATAACCTGAAAACCAATTAATTCATCGATTGATTATATCCACACTTTCGAAAAATCATATCAAAGTATTTTCTAGATCCTTCGACATGCGATGCCAAGCATCGAAATCCAACTGTCCTTCACCTCTACGGTCCGTCGTCCCGCTGAACAGCATCTATCTTGACTCAGTCGGGGAAAAGTGAATTGATGTTTTTCTTTATCTTCGTATTCCCCACTTAACAAACAAAGTTCCACGCGTTTATTTCGATCTACATAGGTACATATGCATACATATGTATGTCGTATACCTACCTCACAACGCACGTGGGTCATTTACGAATCTCTCAGGCACTGTATTCGCAGCTCATCGTCAAACGGCGATTCCAGTCCCAAAAGTTTCCGTACAACTAAAACTCTAGGCACTCGAGTGATCGTCAAAGGTCCCTGTGGTTCCCGTTCGATCGACAAATGCGATGGCCAGGCGCGGGGCGGACGGATCTGATGGGCGATTACATTGACGGGATGATGTGACGGGGTATTGAATAGATGCGTGTCCATATTGATCTGCTGCGTTGCGCGTCTCATCGCCTTTCTGCTTTTATCTCCTGGAATGGTTCTGGAAGAGGGGTGGTTTGGTCGATCTTTCGTTCTGTTTACCGTATGACGATGTGGATGCTGGGGTTTGCGGGGTAGATGTAGCAACCATAATTAGTTCGTGCCTTACACGTGCCGAGCATATACATGATATTCCATTCCTAAAGCTCGATACTTGAAGAACGATGAAATATGCCTCGTATCAACTCCCAAGTAACTGTTGCATTGCATACACGTATCCAGGCAAAACATGATGTGTTTTCGACCCATTCGAGAGAAGGACAGACGAACTACAAAATTCATCAAACCAACAATTGACATCAACGCGCCTCTCGACGACCTACATAATTCACCCAGGCTTCTGTACGATGCAGACGCTATACCAACTAGAGGCAAAGCCTATGCCATAACGTTCACAAATCCACACTGTTTCCTTGGGTCACTGTGCCAATGAACAATGATGAACGAAAGAGTAGCCAATGACCCATCGACACACTTGCAAAAGCAGCATGAGAAGATCGGCATACATCTCTTACAGGCAGACAGTTAGCGGGAGAGCGAGCGGCAAATGCCTTGTGTTTGTACGACATACAAACGGAATCTGGCAGACAATACAAGGGCTCGTTCTTCCATATTCCCACTTATTTTACTGTTCTTCTATTGTTCTATGTGATTCCTTTGTACCATTGGACAGAATGCGCAGGCAACAGGAATTGGAAAATAGGAGTGTTGAACATTAGGATCACCAAGACTCAACATGGCACGCGTTAGCCGTGTTTAGTTGGGTAGATCGTCCTGGCACCGGATCCCTACCCCGCCCGCCCTTGGATCGGGTCGGCGATTCTTCTCTTTCGTTTTAGGGACCCTGAACTAGAGATGTCACACTACAGAATGTGTAGGGGTCCTGTCCGCGGCGTGGGGCTGTGGTGCGTATTTTTCTGTTCATCTCTCCTGAGAGGCATTAATTCGGGGCTGATTTTTGCCACTACCTGAATACAGCGGGCGTCGGGAGTTTTGCATCGGGCGAACGATGATATGTACTTATTTATGGGGGTGGTGGTGGTGTGTGAGTGGTGTGTGTTTGCTGGTGTGGTGATGATCGTGTGCTTAATGATGTCATTTGAACGTGGTGAGACTTGGTAATGCCCTGCAGCACTCGTTTTCGAGATACCTTTCTATGGTCTAATGGGGCTTTCTTTTCTACTTTCTACTTTCTACTTTCTAGTCCCTGGAGGTCGTGACTGTCGTTATCGTCGCCTCGGACCCGATAATTCACTCCGACCTAGTCTATAAGTGGGCATGCAATATGTATATCCCCGACGCCGATGGGTTGTCGTCTACCGTTCAACACCGCAGTGTGGCCGTCATCCGAGGATAACACCCACTCATGCCAGGGATATATTCACTGCTGCATTCATGCTGATTCGAAATTTTGCCTCCGGTCTCTTTGCCGTTATGCATTATTCAAAAGTGGGTAGGGTTAACCCCGGTTCACACATATCGACTATTCTACGCTTGGCGCGGGCTGCTGGGAGGGATAGACGGGGGGAAAGACGAGGATAATGTGGCAAGTGATGTTTTAATTAATATGGGAAATTTGGAATAGGAAGGTGATGGTGAGTGTAGCAACAGGGACGTGAAGTTTCCTGGTCGCCGCGCATATCATCCCGGCGTGCGTTACAGAAAGGCTAGTTGTCTATACATGTATAGATACTAGAGCGATACTCTTGCATGGGTGGGTCCATTGATCGTATTGATCGTAAAGATAGATCCATCGAGAATACACCACGTAATGACCTGTAATAGAAGTATTATTATTATATGGTCGTGTGCGTAGGAAGCAAGCAAAGATAGGATGAATCCTTATCGTCTTTTGACCGACAAGTGTGATTGGTGGATCTTTGGAAATATTAATGGTCATTTTATAGCTATGGAGCTTCAAGATTGGTCTTGGGTAATCTCACCCCACGAGCTACCTGTGTACGATTGGTTGGTTCTTAGGACGCTTGGGAGTCGAAATTGCACGTGTATATGTGAAAGCGAGGATCAAGTTAAGAGGGTTTTAAAGCTTGTTGTGTGACACAGATTTTTCTAGTGGAAATCGTATGAACCCGCTCTCCGCGCGCAACTCTGATTCAGATAACGAAACCTGACCCGGGCAAAGAAATGCAGTTGCAAAGTTTCTGGCAATACTTCACGAGGTTTCGACTTATGGAACTCCGGAAGCGAATCTAGTGAATCCAGTCTATGGGGTCATCAAATGCCGACCAAATCGCACGATTGTGCCACATTCCCGGGTACAATGAGTTTCACGCCTCGTATCTGCACATATTTTAGGATTTGGCCTCGCTTGTGCGTCCACGGAGCGGAAACACCGGGCAGACGTAGTCCGCTAAATGTATGATTTTGTGATCATGTGCTGTGCTGCAGCAATATATATTGCAGGAGCGAACGGTGACAGGGGATCAACTCTAGGCACGGACTTGACGTCGCGAAGGTGCGAACTGCAGAGCGAAGCGATCGATGCTGACGGACAAGAGATAGCGCTAGCTAAAAGCCCATGTACCCCCCACGTTAAAATCGACACCATCGGATGATAGAACCAGATTGTTTGTGTGTGCTAGGATGGCTCGTTTACGCAAGACCTGAAAAATAGTTGTCAACTAGACAAGTCAACCCAGGCTACTCGTTCCAATTGTAGGCCATGCTTTCGCTGATACCAGTCGCGTATATCAAACTCGTGGATTTTTTCAGATTCTCGAAGAAAGTGTATGATTTACAAGTTCGAAGGTGAGAAGAATTGTTTATAAAGCGCAATAGAACTCGCTCACTTAAAAAATCTTCATAGCCACATTGCTGACTACTGATTGCTTGTAAGTGTTCGAGAATCCTACCTACGAGTACATTAATCTGGCCGTCGATCAAAGCTGGCAAGAACTCTAATCATTCACTATGTCGAACAATCTATCGTGATTTGAGGAGCTATGCGTATGTCGTCTATGCATTCGAAAGGAAAGCTATCAGTCAACCGTTAGCGATAAGTGCGTACCGCTTAGAAATTCAAGATACCGGTTAACAAATGCCAAATGGGTTGTTCTCAGAGTATCGAGACCTGTTTGCAACCTTCTACCACACCTTTGACGTGCTTAAAGAGCATGTTACAAGCCTGTATGATTCAATCCTCTAGCATAAACACATTGCTACCGTGACAATAGCTTGTTTCCAATGCAGTGGACAGATTTATTGGTTGCAGCAGTGATATATTCATACTAACTGTGTAGACTCCCATGCCTGACCCTTTTACTTGAAAGGAAAGGATTTTAGTGAGAGGATAGCGTACTTAATGTCCACTAATGTGCTTCCTGGACCACAAGCTTCTTTTTTTAGTAACATCCTTCTGGCAGTAACACGCAAATTTCTAAAGTCTCCGGCTAGAACTCTCACAAAAGATAATATTGCTAGAATATGACGGTATCCTAAATCGCGGAAGTTGTATACATGAGAGAACGTACAAAACATGAATACATATGTCATTCACCATAACGTAGTGATTGTAAATATAATGGACTCTGTCGTATTTCAAATCCATTATAGCAATATGTTCCGAGTCATCTTCCTATAACGCTAAACTTATCCTTATCCCTTTAGAGTAGGAAGACGAATATTTACCTATCATCACATCGGTATTCGCATGGCTAGGGTAATTGTTAATGACGCGGACGTGACTACTAGGAACGACCTGAAGATGATTGTGATAATAGGAAGCTTTCAAATACGCAACAGCGTGGAATCTCAGTCCCTAAGAGGAGCATCGGGCTCGTAGGCATGAGTACTAAAAAGTCTGGCAAGAAAAGTTTGTCTCCAATAAGATCATGACCATCAATCTTTGCATATTGATGTTCAAAATTGCAGCTCGACGGGCTGATTGCCCGTGTGGTATGCAGCAAGTTCATTCAGTCGAGGATTCTTAGCAGTATCGGTTCACCGGGTACGAGTTCACTCAATTGTTAGATCACTCCAAAACACATAATTAGAATGTATGCAGTCCTCCTATATAGTCTGGTATCTATAATTGTTGAAAGGAGACGATTGAGGTCAGGGACTAGACTCTATCAATCATCTTTAGTACCAACGATAGGCAGATCGCCGTTTTTGGGAGCTATTCCATGCGAGATGATTGCAAACAGCAGGTCAAGATGTTCTACGATCTGGCTGTGCCTGCTGATTCTGCTACATGGCAAACCCAGTTGCTTTTGAGTTCTTCAGCTTTCTCCTGGCTCTTATGGGAGAGGGGCGGTACTTGCGTACTGTATCTCGTGATGTCCAACTAATGCCTAGATGAACTGGAATAGTGGATAGGGTGCTCCACTGTCTCAGCTTACTAGGTCTCTCATTTTGTGGGTTGTGGGAGTGGCATATAGGACGGGACTATTTTTTCAAGAGAACAACGAAACCTGTGAATTTGGGAACGAGTCTAATGATAGTGGCAGCAATGGTTGGTGTGTAAAGATCTCGAATGAAGATGGCAATCGTGAGAGCGAGAAGACAATTGGGAGCATCCATATAAAAGCTTGGTAGTAGTTAGCAATATATAGAAGGTACTGGAAATATATGATAAAAGTAAGACTTTATGGTATGCGACAAATAGATTGTATAATGATTAAGTTGAGGGGATCATTTTTCGAGAATGAGGATGCGCTATAAGAGTGTATTCCCGCTGATCGGGCTTATAAGCTTGCCTTTGCGAGCCGCTTTCATCTCTGCATACAATGCCGGATTGATGCCCTTCTTCTTGCACCTTTTCAAATCTTTTTCACTCAGGCCGGTCGTATCATGGTTACTTGCCTTCCAACCCTTGCTCGATTGAGATATTGTGGAGGCACTAGCTGAAGTTGGTGTAGAAAGGTATAAATCTGATGCTGGCTCGGAAGAGCTTGTCGGGATGGAATCTAACGAATTTGTTTGCATCGAGTATTGGTGGATCGATACTCGTTTTTCTATCTCGAGGGACTGCGGCTCGAATTGCCGGTCTTGGGTTAGGCCTATGAGCTTGCGAAGTACTTTGGATTTTGGACTCTTAGAAGAGTGTTTCGAAGAATGAACAGAAGCCGTCGGTGTAGGAATGGATTGTATCGAGCTATCGGTAGATGAATGAGTCTTGGTCGAGCATGCAATCGAAGCTGCAGACGATCGTCTGGTAAACTCGGGCGCGTCGTGAGCGCCTATGACGCTACGGCATTGGGGCTGCTCCTCTTCGTTACCATGGAAAACTTTATGTACCAAAGTCTTCCGACCGGGTGTAGCGGCTCCTGTAGGCTGATAGACCTCTGGTATAGGGCGCCGTTCATGAGACAATGCCGTTTTCTGCTGCTCTTCGACAAAGATATATCGGCGCTCTTTTCCACGATGGGAGCCGTTGTGATTGAATAAAAGTTCGCTCGTCAGCTGGTTCAAGTTCTCCCCAGCCCTGTCTTCTACCTCCGATTCCACTTCTTGATATTCAGCGTCAAGATGGTAAGGATCTTCATCTTGTGATTCGTCTCCTAGATCTTCATCTTGTGAATTTTCTTCTTGCGTGGAATGTGTAGTCGTCACCGAATGTATCGTCTCCAGTGAACTGCATCGTCGTAGACTAAAGGGCACGCGGGGGTTTCTGCGTCGTGGAACAGGGTTTGGCGGAATGAAGGTAGGTGGAGCAAAACTTGGTATAGGCTTTGGAGTAGGGTCAGATGGCCGAGAGTGGGAGTGAAACTGAGATACGGGCTGGTGTTTGGAAAGATCTGTGCAGTTTCGAATGGTACTTTTTGATGTTGGTCGTTCTGGTCGCAATGGCAAAGGACTCTTTTGGAGCGACGAGGGAGCAGCGTGTGTGTGTGTTTTGGGCGCTGATGGGACAGACGCACTTCTTTGGCGTCGTATGGGTGGAGGGACTGCATCGTCCAAGTCATCATCACTGCCAGAGTCGTTGTTCTTGGAGCGAGATGCATCGAAATCACTATGAAGAGCCTGGAGCTGCCACGAGAGACGACGAATTGGCGGCGGCAGGGCATCGTCCTGATCCATCATAAGATTGTTTGTGAAAGATTGAAGGGTCTTGCGCCCCTGACATATTTGAAGAAAAATATGTCGAACCAAGGTAGCAGATGCGGGTGGGTAGGGTAGTAATCTAGATCTACCATGGTAAAAACGCATCCATGGTAGGGGACGCATACTAAACCAACTGGCATAGCACTACCATCTGTCTACGGCATGTCGACGGAGGCTAGCCGAGAGGGCCAACCACTCAACTGGACCGAAGGAAAGTGGAGCGGCCGAAGGGCTGAAATAGTGGTGGCATGGTATGGCGTTTGAACTCTTGTTTTCCGCTGGAGTTGTTGCGACAGGCTCCCGGCTGTTGAGACGAATTTAGCGCTTGCATGGGCACGTGCATGTAGAGTACCTGTAACAGGTATCAAGATTGAGGTTTGAACGTCTAGACATTTGAAAGACACCCGACTGATTCAATCAATGCATGCAGCATGCATGGGCGTGCATTGTATCCAGCTGGAGTGCTACAATGCCACGCGGATTCCAGTCTAAGTACAGGGCGCAGTAATATATAATGGTAGCGTGTCTATGATTTTGGATGCGTAAGTGAGTGAATATTGTCGGTGAAGTGAAAATGGCTTCAAACATTGTGATGTTTGAAGTTTCGTTGATTATGTCATCAACGTGCCCCGTTCGTTGCATGCGTAAGTTACCTACTTAAAGTTACATATGCATGTAACTTAATGTTTCGATATGATTGACATTGTAACTTACACAGTTGCGGTTAGTTACACGGGATACATGTACCTATTTTCACTCGTAAAAGGGCATCCATAGTCATCCGACACGGCTGCTGGTGCCACTGGATTTTCCCTCCCGTCTACACAACATTGGCTGCATCGCATCGCATCTCATCTCATCTCGTCTCACGCCCACGCAAACGCACAGCATATGGCGTAACGGGCGTTGAGATTCGGAGTTGTACCTGACCCAAAGCGGACTAGCGCTTCGGCGGCAGGGGTAAAGGAAGTGGGAAAGGCCGGCCAAGTCAGACACAGGCACAGACAGACAGACAGACAGACAGACAGCACTTCGTTCCACGATGCTTCTTCGCTTCTTCTCCACCGCGACCGCCTTGTCCCCTTCTCCACCCCCTGCATCACAATGAGCGTGGCCTGGAGGCCGAGTATAAGCCTGAGTCTGTCCCTAAAAACCACTGCCACCGTCGCCACTCCCTCTTTACCGCCATTGCCAACCCAAGCGCCGACACGAGCATGACCAACAGCGCACTCTTCTCCCCGCCCCGCCCATTTCACTTGCCCTGCACCCGCCCGTCATGAGTAACGATGTTGCCAGTGCCGACGACGAGGTCGTCGCCCTCGCAAAGGCCGCCTTCACCCAGTCTCGCGAAGACATCAGCAAACGTGCCCAGGCCGCCGACCCAACCGCTGCCCGCGAGCAGCTTCAGAATCAGCCTGGCATCACCATCGACCTTGGCCACAAGAGCATCAGTCATTTGCCAGACGAGGTCATTGATGTTATCCGCCTCGAGATTGAGAGGTAAGCCCACCCCACATTCCCTCCCTTGCCTCGACTTGATTAGATTCACTCCCTTGCTTCCGCATGCTAACCAAACTACCTCTAGGCTTGCCCTCTCGCATAACCGCCTCACTACCCTCCCCAGCCGTCTCATCGAGTGCAAACGCCTCCGTTATCTCAATGTCCGTTACAACTGGATGCGCGAGATCCCCGATGCCATTCTGCAGATGACCTCCTTGGAGATTCTCGACGTGAGCAGGAATAAAATCAAAACCATCCCCCAGAAGATTGCCAACTTGACCTCACTAAAAGTTCTTGCCATTGCAAAGAATAAAATCGAGGTCCTCCCCGCTTGTCTTGGGGAAATAAATAGCTTACAGGTGCTGAAGCTCGATGGCAATCCCCTAACCTTTCCTCCACCAGAAATTTATACCCTCAACACGAAAGCTCCTTTGCCTGCCAACGACAACGAGCGGGATGCTGTCATTGCAACCCAAGTGAAGAAATTCATGCGTCAATATGTCAGTAAAGAAAAGCAGCGCGTGGAACTCGAGCGTCTCAGGATAGAGTCTTCCAGCGACGAGAGGTTTGTCCACTTAGCCATCAATGTCAGATCTAGATGCTGACCATATGTAGCTGGTCTGAAATCAATCCCGAGACCCCGCGCCCTTCGCGACGAACCAATGGTGGCAGATTTCCTGTGAAGCCAAGCATTGGGAGTGTTGAGGGCTTCAAGGAAAGTCGCGCTGATTCTCCAGGCGTCGCCCCACCTATTCCAACCCGATCGCATTATAGAGTCGCTTCTCAGACGAATGGAGTCTCTCGCAGACCGCCCAACATTCCACCGCTGATTTTGACAAATGGTATAAATGAGAGAAACCGAAGCCAAAGTGATGGTAGTGGCTCTGGTAGCCTTAGGCTGAAGCGGACGGGATTCCATGCTGGCAAAGGCTCGGAATTGGGCTCGGTGGATGAACACAAACGAACAAGCCATTTCCGTGGGTTCAGCCAGGGATATCCGTACACCAGCAACAATGGTACCAATGGCATATCAGGGCCGGCTACTGCCATGGGTTATGGTGATAGCGGCACGGTACGATCTCTTGCTAACCGACCACTGTCCGATGTCCGCGAGAACAAGCGAGGCTCCCAGGCACCGGACATTGTTGTGGAGGCTTCCAGAAATTTCTTATACGCCATTTCCCAGTTGCACGATCCTATATCGCACCTGATGCGCTCTATGAAACGTACTGCTCGAACGAAAGAGGACTTGGGACGTAAAGAAGATTTTTATCGTCGTTATTCATCCACTTATTTGAATGTGCGGGCCTTGAGCGAGATTCTTCTTCGGTTCGACAGTCTTGCCGAGGAAGACGAAGAGGATGCTCAAAAGCTTTCCAAATCCATATACCAATACGCCGTGAGGTGTCTTGATTCTTTCCTCGCTGTCAGCCTTTCGGTTGCCGAAAACCGGATCGAAATTACCGCAAACGCTGACCCGCGAATCGTTCGCTCTTTCCTATATCTTCAACAAAGTAGTCTAATCGAGATGAGGAACGCATGCCAGATACTGGGCGCAGAGTTTCGGGATGAGTTCCGAGATACAAGTACGATATCTCGCGCATCTAACAACGTCGATAATGCAACTGCAGTCCGATCTCGCCCGCCCCTAAAAACACGGAAGTATCAAATGTCGCCCCCTCAAAGAAATGGCGGCTACCAGGTACCGCCGCCTGTGATATTGCATAGCAATGATAGCAGTAGGACGAATACTATGACAAGCATGATGAGTGCTACCCCCCGTTCTGGTGAATCATTTTCGACCTTAGCCACCACTATGTCACGGACCAACACTCTAACCAGTACCTTCGAAGAAGCGGACGACGATGCCCAGTTTGAGAGGATCTACTCAAAGGTCAGAACGGCCTGTGAGAACTGCCAGTCATCCATTCCACGGATTTTGGCGACTCTGAAAATCACTTACGAACAAATGAGGAAGGACTTTGATTCTGAGCATCCTCGACTCAAGGCTTTAGTCGGCTTGATCGAGAAAAGTTACGACGTGCAACAGACCTCCGCTCCATTGTATGAGCGTTTGAACCGGATGCAGCTAGGCGACAGCGATGCTCGCGACCAACCTGAATTTTGGCAGCAGTGCATGGGATTCATCAAGGTAAGCTTCTATCGAGGTATCATCCTACGTTGAGCCAAAAGACTAATGTTTTCCAGGCATGGGGCGAACTAGCAGCTGCGGTTTCTGGACAAGGCCGGGACATGAGGCTGTTGAGTTCAGAAGTAAAACAACTGATGAAACCCCTTCATAAAACGGTCAAAGACGCCAGTGTTGCTATAAGCGATTCCCCTTGGTCACACCTGACAGCCAGCACCACCGGAATTGTATCTTCGCTTTCATCTTTTACATCCAGGACTCAACCTCCAAAGTTCCTCAGCAAGCCCACCATGTCCTATGGTGGAGGTTCTTCATTCCCTGGTCCCATCAACACATCCATTACTTCGGTTTCGTCGGCTTTCTCGCAGCCTTACTCTACAACAAGCCTTGGGTCGCAGGGCTCCGGTGGTTATATCACGCCAGTGCCCGCAACACCGCTCAGCGCAGCATTGGGCGCTGCTGCGCAGGCAACTGTTCCTAACCCCAACCCCAATACACCTAATCTCCTTGGTGTGGGGCCAACAAATACCATAAGTTTTAATGAACGGGCCGACAGGTACTTGAGTCAAACAGCCCGACGCATATGACTCGAAGCAGTATATTAGTATGATGTTCGCTACTCAACATATTCCACCAGCTGTTATCACAATATGATGGTGAGAGTAATCTTGTCCTATTTTTGGTCGCGTTTTTGATTGCACTATGTTAGCGAAGGTGTTGGCTAGGTCTCACTGTCGTTAACGTCCGGTCTGGTTGTTCATACTGCTGCATCATCAAAAGGTGTTTAATATGAGATTTCTTTTTTTGTTCGCAAAGGGATATCATTGTTTTTGTTTTCTCTCTCTCGGTCCTGGCATTTAAGGGTGTTGCGTGGTCATAGTGTCGAAGAGCGGGAGAAATAAGCTTAGAGAAAGCAATGTCGGATGTAGCGTTGCGATTGATCGATCGTATATGAGACATGCCTAAGCAAGATGTTATGAGGTTTTCATGTATGATAGATATGTGTGTGTGTATTGGAAGGGAAGGTAGGGGGCGGTTGAGTGTTATGTACCATTTTGCTTGCGTGGTTATACCAAAATTATATGTTAGTCCCTTTCTGTCCAGGAATCGAATGCGCTGTAACGTGAACCTGCTTTGAGGCATTCCTTGACGTTTTAATATTAAAAGAAGCAGATAGCTAAGACATAAATACTTCCCTTTTATGATTGTTGGTTTGGATGGCATAATCATTTCACCGAAAAACAACCACCCGTTCGTCCCAGGTAACGTAAGATGGTCGGGTTTAACCATTGCCTTCTTCTATTTGTCTATATGGTAGGTAGACTGTGCGGGCCCTCTCCTACTTCACAAACATCGTTCAAGCCAAAACACGCCCTTTGGGGGGTAGCCACCACCTTCACTCCTCACTCAATCTTCTCACCCAATCCAAACATCTTGATGGAATTTTTCCAAGCTCTAAAACAAAAAATTATCAGAGTCAGCATCTCCCATTATACTTACACGTCCTCACTTTCCCACTATCCAGAAAAGGAAGTTTATGGACCAATAGTAGGGAAAAGATACTTACGCATCGCAAACCTCTTCCACACTGATACCTTTTATCCCTGCAATCGCATACGCGACATGCGGGATTGTGGCCGGTTCGTTGCGGCCCTTGACCATGGCACCTTTGACGAATTTCTCCTTCTTAACGGCTTTGGGGAGTGGGGGCGCGTCTTTTAGGTACGCGGCTGAGGCGTGCGAGGGACGCATTTCGCACCAGGGTCCATCGGTCTCGATTTGGATGTTAGAGAGGGGTACGGCGCGGACTACGGAGATATTCTCTTCGGCTGGTGATCATTTGGAGGTGGTTAGCATTTCTAAGATTTGTCGGTCATGGTTATATTTTCATGTGGTAAGGTAGGTGTGGATGAAGGAAGGCACCTGAAAAGGAGCAGTGCGGAATGTAGGGAACAATGAGGGGAAGAGAGGAGGGGGGTGATCTACTCTTCATACTGCATCCGTTGATGCCGATATCAAATCCAAGATCTACTAGCCTCCGCATTTCTTCAATGGTCCCAGTAAAACTATGCACCAACCCCCGTTTAGGCAACTCACCCAAGCGTGCTCCTAGCAACCGCTCAAAATCCTCGGCGGCGGCGCGCGAGTGCAAGAATAGCGGTAACTGGACATCTACGGCGATGGAGAGTTGGGCTTCAAAATACTTGAGCTGTTGATCCTTTGGCGTTAGGTAAAGACGGTCATAGTCGAGGCCTGAATCCCTCTATTGTTAGTGAAGGAAATGGAGTGAGAAAAGGAGAAGGTGAATAGTAGAGAAGGATCGGAGATTTACCTATCTCACCAAAGGCTACAGCGGTACCGGAAGTTTTCGATGAGATGGCAAGATCTTTGAGTGCGGTAAGTAGAGCTGATGGACCACCTGGATATTCATCAAAGAGTTTCGCTGAGCAAGGGTGTACACCGATGGTTGCGTAGCAGAGGCCGGCTGTATATGTTAGTGTAAAACGAAATAGACTAACAATCAGTTTTGAGGATTGAATTTTTGGGGGTCATAGGAGAGGTCGAAGCGTGGATGGACGCAAAGGAATTGAGGCTGGGCGACACACAAGACTTCCCAAGTTGACTTGCTCCTAGGTAACCGACGGGGAATACGATGACGTGAGTCTTCCCTAGAGATGATTGTGCAAAACTTACGGTGTGCTTTCGCTATTTCAACAGCGTGCTCCGACTCTTTGAGATCAGATCCTGTGACCATGAATTTCTTGCACCCGGCATCAAGACCGCGTTGAATAACATCTTCGAAATCATCTTCGTGACGTTGCTTCCCATGGTATTCGCCCCGGAATATAGGATCAGTGAAGTTTATCCCAATCTAATTCTTTGGTTAGATTGAGCAATGAGCGTGAAAGGCATCGCGAACCAACATCAATGTAGCGTAATGGACTAGATTGTTCGCCCATATTCGAGATATGTGAGACCTTTTGGAGGTTGTTGAGTGAGTGTTCTAATTCTAACATTAGTGTCAAAGCACTTGATCGAATCTGTACGTAAAACACAAGGGGGTATGATTTCATACGGCAAAAAAGATTCAATTTCGGCTGTGGCCACTTATTTGTAGGATGCGTATCCCTGGAAAGGTTAGAATAGTTTGTACGATTTACCGCTATGTGTCTTATGCCTCGTGAAATGGAGGCCAGAAACATGGGATATATGAGGCAGAAACATTGCTTGGTGCAGTTATCGAAGTTCAAGAGACTCCCGTGGAAGCTAAGCTACTTTTGCACTAGTGCATGAGCCTCAGCCCTAATGCGCCACTTCGATCAACTCCAAGATACTTTTCAAGTATTCCCCACTATCTGAACGATCAACAAGCGGCCCTTAAAACTATAGAACTCGTTCAGAACCCGGCCAAGTGAAAGGGAGTCATATTAGGTGTGCACAGCCACAAGTAGGAGACGGATATCGTGTCACCTCACCTGAAGCAAGGTGTACAAAACTTGGAACAAACCGCTGCAGTCCAGTCCTCAACGGCGAAATTCTCTACGGAGCGAGAGCATCTGAAGAATAATGTCTCTTCAAAACATTTGGCATCATCGCAAAGTAGCGGAGAATTCCAAAAAGGCTTGTTGGATATGCTACAAGCCCACAGAGAGTGTATTGATCACTCCCGATAACAAAGTAATGCACACCTTTTCCTTGACAAAAATGCTGGCAGTGTCTTCCATACTAAGAATATATAGGACTTCTTCTATATTTGCACCGGACATCTTTCCGATGGTGGGTTCTGTCGCCCCGATGCAGACGAAGCAGCCGCTGCGGCAGCGCGCAAGAAGAAAGAAGAACTTGATCGGGAAATCGAGAATGTGAAGAAGGAGTACGAGGAAAAGCAGAAGTTGAAGCGTGAGAAGCGTAAGGAGAAACAGAAGGAGAAAGATAAGGACAAGGACAAGGAGAAAGAAGAGGAAACCAAGAAGTCTGAGGAAGAGCAGGATAAAGACGACGCGAAAAAGAAAGACGACAAGGTCTGTACTTAGGCTTTTCTGCATTCCACAATGTTTTAAAACACTGAATCATTTGCTTATACACACGGCAGATCAAAGAACTATCACAATCCAAGGAACAAGCTCAGGTCGAACTGGGACCTCGAATATTCACGCTTCAAAAGTACGCACCATCAAATCGTTTGCAATATAACCTCGCACATGCATGTCTTAAGACTAACCTTCTCGATAAAATTACTCAGAAACTTCTATCAAATGCGACTAGACCGTATTCGCAACGCTGAACTCGCAAAGCGCAATCGTGAACGGCTCAACAACCCATCCAATTTCCCCTCTCCGCCAAGTAACCTTCCATAGGCCAGTCACTAAATGTTTTCCGGTCAGCAGGTCCACCGGTGCTAGTTTTTGAAAGCCATCTTTCCAAATACACCTAAGTGGCCGGCACTGACGCTAGACTCGCACCTAGCACTCTACCGTGCGATACGCACCTAAGCTATGGCCTCCTCGGATCGTTCCCGTCATCCTTAACATCCTATGTCTCGCAAAAGCTGTTGCATAGACTCGAACACATGTCACAGATCACCGATGAACTAGAGCACTGTCCCGCGATGCTGCAGAATGGTCTGGGGGTTAGTACCGGGCCGCGGTTGCTTCACACAGATGCCATTGTTCCTTTCCCATTCTTCATGCCCTTAGATACTCTTTTCAACGCACAGCCGACCGGATTAGCTAGTCTCTCCCATTCTCCATGTTCAATTTACCATTAACCTAAATGATATCGCGACATCTATGCGCGCCAAACCACAATAAGCCATCAGCAAGCCACTAATATTTCCCTCACCTTGCGCCGGAGAGAATCCAAGCACTTGCAGACAATAGTTGCAGGTGACTGACCATTCAACTCCCCCCGCTCACTATGTACGCCGTGCCCTTGCCAAAACACGGTTAAGAAGAGCAGCCCTCACTTTAACAATTGCCCACATACGTCCACTTGCATACCACATGCAGCAAATCCAGTGCCGCAACAGCGGTGAAGGGGAAACGATATGTAGTAACATTGCCAAGACAATGTAACCTTCACTGCTTATCATTCCCCCCAGCAGGCGCGCGCCCGCGCCCGCGCCTGCGCGCACAAACACACATAGTACATATATGTATGTATGTATAGTACATGTGACGACTAGGAAGAAGGGTTGATGCAATCTCCCTCCGGTCGTATCACCCATGCTCTGTGTGTAGAGGCATACTGGACATGTATGTCAGATACCAGCGGCGCTGCTTACTCGCCCCCGCTCCCGCCAGCTCATTACTCATTATCCTTGCTGTATGCACCTCTTTTTTGTGATTTTGAGAAATGAGAAACGGGTAGTGTGCGAAAGAGCCGCGGGGCGCATTGTTTGGCGGGGAGGGGGGAGGGGGCGGGAAGATGCTAAAGAGGGCGGATGGCGCAGTCGGTGTCCTGCTTGGTATGAAATTGGGACGAGCTTGCTGACCGGACGGCTGAGGGTAGAGAGAGAGGAGCGGGATGTGAAAACAGGGATGCATTTTTTCTGCGTGGTGTTTATGGGTGCGGAGACGCTGGATCTCACCAGGATTCGTTTTGTACGTTCTTCGCTCTTGATTTGGGACTCTTTCAAAAAAGGAGTACCGTTGGTAGGGGCATAAGCACACGAACGAGAAAAGTGGCTTGCAGTGTTTGACTGAGAGTTTTTCTTTATCTGGACTATGGCTTCTGTTGTCATACAGTTAGTTGGCTATCATGTTGATGACTTGCGAATACACCGGATCCCGTGCCTTCTCCCGCTAAACTGTCAATAGTAAATACACGAAGACTGCAGCACGCCTTTTAGCGCGCCAGGACATCATTCATCAACCAAAGACACACCGATTCGGATCTTGCTACCGAAGGAGAACGCGAAGTGGCTAGCGATTACTGCTCTTTTCGCTCCTCTTTGAGACATTCTACATGGGTGGTGAGCGGTGTGTATACAAACTATGTATATGACTACGCCGTACGCAAAAGTTTTCGACCAAAGAAAGAGGGGTGCTGGCCCCGTCAGCAGAAGAGTCAGAAAGTGCTGCGTCATTTGGTGAAAGGCGTGAGAATTGCATCCAAGAGCTGGTAAACCCCGATGATGACTAGAGCACTTTCTGTGCCTGCAGGGCGTGAATTCGCTTATTTAGAGTCATCAAGGAGCGGAGATTGATCAACTGAATGAGGTGCTTGATTAATTGATGGATGATGACCCAAGACTGTCATCACGAAATGGTAGATAGCGGCATAGCGTGACCGGGGACCGCTAAAAGATGACTGCAGTAAGTCGGGCGTTGTCGTCGTGATCTGAGCGATACTTTCGCATGGCACATCACTTGCCAAAAATCTTACTGTGTAAGGCTGGACGAGCGGGTCGCTTGTTGATTGTTTTGCAGGGTCTATGCTGGATGGTGTTGTTGGGTGTGTGTTTTTGGTCTTGGCTGATTGTTGTTACTAAGAGTATGTTCTTGCTAGGACGGATAGAATGTGGAGTGTGAGACCTGAGATCGACCGGCAAGCTTCTCTCTTTCGGCAAAAGGCCTACCTCAGAATGGTATATTGCACATATGCAAATCAAAATGAGTCCGATGCATGTCGGCCCACTGTCACTGTGCGTCCGACTCCAGACCGAAAAGCGATGCCAATCACGAAGACGTATTGTCTCAATTGCGCATGTTCCTTCAGATAAGGCCTGCATATCAAGGCCTGTCCTCTCGGACCGGACCGCGTCTTGCTTTTGACAGCAAACGGCAAGTGCAACTGTGTCTGTGTAACTTCATTACTGTACTACGTGCATCTGCCATATTATTTTCAATGTATTTGAAAATTAGAGTATCAATAGTCCGGACTCCTCATACGAGAGATATGAATAGGCAATAGTGATTAGTGGCAAGTCTAGTGCATGGAAAGATGAAGATTTCCCCATGCCTTCGCTCATGCCTATCATAAAGTTAATAGGAGAACAGGTAACACAGCTGGTTATTCTGAAAACTCATCAATATTGAATAAAGGCACAGTGTTAATATCACATATATACACCTACATACACGTCCGAGTGAGGCGGCAGTATCCTAGACGTGAAACCATCATACTAAATTAAACACTTTGCAAGCGATAGAAATTCCAATGAAATTGGTATTTGGTTGCAGGGCGACGAAATGTACAAGGGGAAAAAATACGATTGTCAGCGACTTCTTGTTTTAACCCTGATTTCTCCAAATTCAGCGTCGAGTGCAATTTACCTACCTTTTATACCGTGTGTAATTCTTACACTCCATCAAGCACCCCTTAACCACCCATTCCCCCGTGTATCCTATGTGTTACAATCAGAGTTAATAAAATACACGTGGTGTTGGGTTTGATGAGAGTGAGAGGAAAAATGGGAAGAGGCCTGAAATTCCCGTTCCTACCTCTTCTCCTCTTGTCTTTGTTAACGATCAGCGAGTCAGGGTTACACAGGAAGTGCCGCATCCCCACTATCTACTATCTACGCCATCGATCCCCAAGGATTCTCTCGCGTAGGGAGTGGTCACATGTGTTACGATAGTTATATATCACCCTACATGCATTCCACTCCTCTATCTGCAGCGGCGCCAGTAACAGTTAGGCGTGGGATACACTCCTTGTATACGTGCATACAAGCGCGCGCGGGTGGGTGAAAGGAGTGATGGAGGAAAAAAAGGGAAGGTGGTTCGCGGCCAATGAGCAATGAATGTGTGTACGAAGCGAAAAGACGACGGCTGCGGTTCTGGTTGTCGTTTTTCTTTTCGGTCTTTATTAGGACCGAGGCTAGGGTGTCAGGTTTAATTGGCAAAGGTGCGTCGCAGAGGTGCGTCACAGGGGATTTTGTTTGATGCTTTACCTTTCTTTGGGAGTGAAATAGGGGTGAGATGGGTGATGGACGATGTTGAGATGGTTTTGGTGGCGATTTGTTTTGGACTCGGGTACGTCACTGACGCAGGTAAGACTCGAGGTTATTGTTTTACTGTTTTACTGTTGTCTGGGGCGCGGGGACGCAGTAGGCTGTACACTACTCAGTTCGCGGCGTACTGCACACTGCACAGTAGATTGGCATGCCCGAAGGATGTAGATGGATGGAAACGATGGCTCCGAACAGGCTGAAGGAAGACTTAGGAAGTCAGGTAGACACTAGACAGTAGACAGCCAGGGATAGAAGCGGGAAGGAACATACCATAGCACCCTATAATATCAGCACTAGTTCGTATCAGTAAGTATATTCCCTGCAACTGCTTTGCTTGTCGTGCCCCTGCCCTGCACCTGCCTGCCTTGCCCTACCTCGCTAAAACACACATTGCTCGTGCGGACATTACCGCGTCAAGAGACGCTTCCGTTAGAAACCGATGTTATGATCGTGTTGCCTTTTGCGCCTCAGACTACCTGCCATGGGATGTGATCGTCTTTGGTTAGTCGCAATGCGTGCCCTTTCTCGAGCCACTTGCATGAGTACACGCCGGCAATGAAGGACCACCAACTGACAGGCCTTGGGTGTGCATACATGTTTTGCTCCGCACCATAACTTAATACTTGGAAGGCGAAGATTGCGGAGCGAGTCTTTGAACTGGTCTGCTTTGGGGGCCGGAAGATCGGCAACATACATACACGAATGTGTGTTGAGTGATGGGTTTTGAAGATCTGCTCGCACTGAGCTTGTGCATCTCCCGTGTGTCGTGCCGGATAGGTGAGACACAAACAAAATTACATGGCGGCATGCTAAGTCTGCAGCCGTTTTCGAGCACCGTACTCGACCAACGCCTCGTCCGTCCGAAGGAGCTGCCCATCTGATTTTTCTTCAAGTAAGTACACGACACAAATCATGGCTGGTTTTTCGATGCAGCAAATGCGTCGTTGAGTGGGGACTACAGGGGGCCGCGGAATGATTCCCCCACATGCAGAGGAGGGTATCCAGTTGCCAATCAGAAAGATGATGGATGCGCACGCGTCGAGCAAGTTGGGATGCCATCATCCAGCCAGAGAGTGCCCGTGGGTTAAGCAGAGCAAGGTTATGACGCACATACCCCGACGCCCCCATTTCCTCCTTTGCCCTTTCGGTTCTGCTCTAGAACAAGGCACCGTGCTAACTATTCATGGACACCCCGATCCGAGGACCCCAATGCCGTTCCCATCAGCCGTGGGGTCACTGCGCCCGTTGCAATTCTTGTAACTTACTGTGTAGTTGAAGGTGACTCGTAAACTCGTAGATAGTTGGACATTGATGTCCGCAGTAGCGAGCGTACGTGTGCCTGTGCCGCTTACGCACCTCCAAAGCGAGGGTAAAAACGTGGGTTCTATGCATAGCCACGTAGCACAAATTTTATCTGATGGATATCCGATTGGAGAATCCGTTTCTAATAGTCAAAGGAGAGGGTGGGGGTGGGGGAGGGGGCAGAGAATGATGGGGTGATGACTCTGGGAGGCCTTGTCGCGCTATAGCCCTGTCATCCTCTCCCTGCCTTCGAGAATTTCACTGATTGCGCCAGCAGTACATGCTTGGCACGCGCTTCCAGCCAAATCATTAGAAACTAGTTGAGCAAGTCACGCAATTCAGAGAGACAATTTAGCTATACTACTATCCATGACAAGGTGGCCGAGCGATATGTCTTGGGAAAACGAGCCAGCAAACATGTACGAAGAGACGGATCGGATGCTTCATTGACCTTTTTGACTTTGGTATCTGTAAAAATGATATAGTGCGAACGTATGTTTGCAACGTCTCCTCAGAGACAGAGAGCGAGAGTGGATAGCAAATGAAACGGATAAAAAGTAGCCAAAGCACGACGCCCTCCTTTTTCAAAGCCCCAAATGCACTGAACACCCTAAGTTGAAGATGAGAAATGAGCATAAATGCCTCACTTTGATGAGAGAGAACGCCGTCATCAGGATCGTGATACATGAAGAAGCCAAGGTAGAATCATGTCCAACAGACCGTCAATCATGAGGAAAAAAAGGGAAAGATGCAGATAAAGTATGTCAGATGAAAGTGCGGTTGAAGATTGTAAATGCAGCAGTAAGAAGGTGGTAAAGAGGAAAGGAATGAGGACGAGCACCAGGCGATCCAACCCTACAGGGTAGGTGTCGACCTGCGAAGTTAAGTCCTATGGTAGGCGCTAAATTGGAGAGGTTCGTTACGCAATGCAATGTATGCCACTCCCAGATACTGATGCTTGAATGCTACGCTCAACACAATGCATACTAGCCGCCGGCGCCTCATGATTCTTCGTGAACTTCGTTAATAACATCCGGTTTTGGTGCGAGAGGGGTGACAGCAGACGTAGGCATGGCGCCTACTGATCCGACGCGCTCCTTTGATGGAGGCTCTTCCTTCATACATGCATTCTCGAGCATGTTTGTCCATTTACCACTTGTCCCGGCGTGACTGTGCTTCAGGTGCTGTCGGAAGTGATCGGCACGGAAGAACTTCTTTGCTTGATTGCACTCGCCAAATTTGTGCACGTGATTCAGGTGGTTAGTTCGGGCATCCCAATTGGCTGGGCGTGAGAATTCCTCACCGCAGTACCCACAAACGTCGGCTGCACTCGAAGGCGATGCATGGAACACAGCATGCACGCCCGCAAGCGCTGCGCACGACCAGGACTGGCGCCGAAGGTGGAGAGAGTTCTGATGACGCTCGGCCTCATTCTTGTTTTTAAAACGGTTGGGGCACCATTGGCATGTGTACTGCTTCTCCAGCTCATGTACACTAGAAACGGTCAGCTTGCACGGGGAAGAGAGGGGGAGAGGAGCACAGATGGTGCTCGGTGCCAAACGTACCGTAAATCTTCCTCGCTGTCAAACTTTTTAGGTTTTTTGGGACAGCATTCGCAAATATAGGCACCAGGAAGTCGCCCAACGATGGAATTCTGCCGTGATTGCAGAACACTCTCAGTCGACATCTTGCGCATCTGACAATGGTCCATGTCGCGTTGGTGTGGCCGCGACAGCGAACCACGCGGGCTAGGGTTAAGAGACCGACTAGCTGCATATGGCGAAACAGGGCCTAAATCCACATCCGCCGCCGAGGGGGACAACACGCTAGGCGAGAGACGCTGGTCCCCACTATAGCTTGTCATGCTACTCGCCGCTGAAAATCCAAACGAGGAAGCGAAAGAAGCCGTGCGCTGGCTCAGGCTCGAGATGGACGACAGAGAGTTTTGTGAGGCCGGGAAGCGTGACGCCGGCGAGTTGCGGCTGACTAGCATTTGCGCCGAACGGCGGTGATACAGGTCATTCTTGCCACCGCCTGTGGGACGATCATCACGCGCAGCTTCGGAGGGAGAACAAGAGGCACGTCGTTTCAGACCGCCGTTTGGTCCCGTCTGGTAATCTTCCGAAGCAGCAGGGCTGCGGTCGTTGATGTTCAAGTCGCGCATGCCGTTCTCTTCCACGCCAAATTCGGATTCGGAAAAGACGCTGTGATCGTAACTCCCGCGGCGCAGAGAGGCAGTGTCATCAGCGGTTCCAGGGGTAGAAATGCTGCCGAATCTCCGTAGGTGCGAATCTGCAGATCCCGAGTCGTACACGGGACTACGGAAGCCAGTGAAGCCAGGGGATATGGCGCCGGAAGGGGGCCATCGGGACACGGGAGAGTCGATGGAGGATTGCATACGATCGGGGACATTGAGGGGTTTCAGTTGGCCATTGCGCTTGTTGAAGGACGTTTGCGCGCCAGACGCAGAGTCCTGAGCGCTTGTCGAGAGAGGAGATGCTATGGCTCGCGAGGGAGTGTTGGGGCCGCCGATTTTGGCAAGCAATTGTTGGTCGTAATTGTGCGAAGAGTCGCTGAGGGCCTTGATGCCAAGCTGCTGCTCGCTGGTGAACCTGCGTAGTTTCAGAAAAATGTTTATTGATCAATGCACGGAATAGGAAGTGGAGAGATGCAGAATGCTGGAGTGAGGATCAAGTACCTGTAATCAGCAAGAGTGGGGCGACGTTGGCCATGTTGTGGTTGTTGGTGCGGTTGGGGTTGGTGGTGCTGATGATGATGGCGGCGGTGGTGGTCGTCTTCACTTTCGGGGCTGCCTGTAGAACTCATTTCATCCAGAGACATGGAGATGGAAGGAGCGCGAGAGTTGGTAAAGGAGAGGTCTCTGGATGAATCCTGAAAAGGTGGGCCACTGGGTGCGAAGCCGCCTAGCAAGCTCGAGCCAGGTTTGACGGAAGCCAGGCGATGGCCACCAAAACCGGTGTCGTTTGGGGAATTGGTGTTGCCCCATTTCCACCCGGCATCTTCCTCGCTCAGGTCCAGGTTCCGTGGCGGAGGCAAGGGGGGAGGAACCTCGTCGCGGGCTCGAGGAATGGGCATGGCTCCAGACGGACGGAGTTGATGGGGCATGGAATAGCGGTGGAAGGAAGAGGCCGTATCATATATCTGGATACTGGGGGTGGAGCTGGCGGGCGACATTGGCGCGGTCATGCCGCACCGAGAAAGCAAGAAGCAGGAGCAGAAGCAGAAGCAGCGGCGTGCGTGGGGTGGGCAGTCAATAAATGTCGTGCGATGCAGTGCAGTACAGTTATGTACAGACAGTGCAAGCAAAGAGGGGTGCAGTGCCGTGCAGCGCCGTGCAGTGCGTCGGGCGTGTTGTTATCCTTCTCTTCTGTCGGTCGCGACGGTTTTTCCTGGCCTGGGTGAGTGGGTATGGGACGGGCAGAGTATGCGGAAGCGCACAGGCCCAAGGGAGCGAAGAAGCTAACGTGGAAGGGTCCAAGCCTTGGTGGTAGGGCTGATAAGGCGTGCGGCTCTTCCGTGTCAAGCTGAACCGCCACGCAGGAGCAGCAATTACAGCAGCAAACAGCACGCAGCGCAGCTGGAAAGGGGACGAAGCGGGAACCAGGTCAGGACACAATAGGGCGGAGGCAGGAAACGATTCGACTGCACTTTGCGTGGGCTGGGCTTGGGGCTGGGGCTAGCTGCTCGTATGACGGGCGGCTACGGTGAGTGGTGTGTCGAGGGCGCATGGGACATGGTAACACCTCAGAGCAATTGACACACACGCACACGCACATACACTGTGCACACAGCGTGCAGTGGCAGTGGCAGCGGAAGTGGGGGAAGCACACCAAGCGCAAATGCTTCGGCGCGCGGGCGGGCGGTCGTGCCTGTGCCTGTGCCTGACCAGGACAGGACAGGACAGGACAAAACAGGACAGGGCAGGGCTCAGGGCAGAAAAAAAAAACTGGCCGAGAGCAGGGTGCAGCAGGGTAGAGCAGCCTTAGGGCAGCAGGGCTAAAGGAATCGGATTCTTCAAGGCCCGCGGAAAGGAAGTCGAGGGGGGCGACGACGAGAGTAATGGGTGGAGGAGAGAGACGAGTAGTAGTAGTAGTAGCAGTGGCAGCAGCAGTAGTAGGAGTAGTAGCAGTAGTAGCAGTAACAAACAACAACAACAACGGCGGGCAGCGGCAGCAGCAGCAGGGGCAGCAGCGGCGGCGGTGGCGGCAGCAATCTACTGCACACAGACAGCACGGTAGCTATAATAGTGGAGAAGCAGAAACAAGAGGGAGATGGAAGGGGAGGGGAGTGAGGAGACGAGACACGGGAAAAGTCAGAGAGAGAGAGGGCGAGCACGGAGAGGTAAAGAGCAAACATGGAGCTCTGGTTACTTGCGCTGCCCTGGCCTGCGCTGCCCTGGCCTCTGGCTTGCCTGCCTGCCTGCCTGGCGGTCGGTCGGGCTGGGTGTGTGCTGCTCTGACCTGCTCACACCTCGCACCATCCCGTTGCCGAGAGGTTCGATTGGCTGCGCGAGGGGGTTTGGATGGTGGATGTGGCAGGGGACGCATGGGGGAGTCGATGTGGGAATCGAATGCCTTTTCTTACTCGACACCCACAGTGTCGGGAGGGGGAAGCTCGCTGCGTGCCCGGGCGAACGCTCCTTCAGTCAGTCTGTCAATCTCTCTTCGCTCAGTGTCCGACGCGCGCCACCACCCTGCCCGTCGCCCGTCGCCAGGCCGTGTGCGTGTGCCAGGGGGGTGACAATTGACCATTTGGCACCATGTACTGTGCACACACTGTACAGCAACTAGTCAAGTTACAGTGAGTGGGTGTGTGCATTGCAAGTACATGTATGTAAATCAGGGACGTTGATGGCTAGCTACATGGCGTGCCGTGCCGTGACGTGACGTGACGACGAGATCGGATCTGGACAGACAGAACAGAGCTGGAACAGAGCTGGAACGATGCAATCAATCGCTTGGGCTCTGGAAGGAGGGCCATGGTCGTGGCCATGATGACTACGACGGGCATGGTTGCTTGATTGATTGATTGATTGATCGCTCGCTCGCTGGTGAGGTCTAGCTTGGAACCCCCAAGCAGGCACTGCATGGCGGCGGCGGCGGTGTCAGGAGAGAGTGGATGCAATTTGGGTGTGAGAGTCTGAGGGGGAGAGGGGCAGGCCCAGCTAGTCGATACTGTGCTATGCTCTAGGTAATAATAGCCCACCAACAAGCGGTAGGGCAGCAAGGACAAGGTATCGACGGCAGGACGCAGGAAGCAGGAGGAGCGGGAGAGTAGGCAGAGCCAGAGGCAGAGAGAGTACTGTAGGGCAGGAGTAGCCGGCAACGAGGGGTGCTAAGGAGCTAATGTGCGGTAATACTACCTAATACATGTAATACACTTGTTAGGGCAGACGGGCAGGGTAGCACAGTAAGTATTGGTAACGATGCAAAGTTGGTTACATGATTATTATCCAACCAAGTACAGCAGACAGAGAGTAGGTACGTACTTACTGTGTACAGTAATCTCACCCTCGTACATACTTACATAAGGTAGGTAGTATCGTCTTCCCCTTGCTGTGCTGCTTGATCCGCAACGACACCATTCAGCGGCAGCCAACTACACATGTCCAAGTATCAATCAAAGATACGCATGCATACTACAGTACATACCTAGGTAGTAGATAGCACCCGCTATGCTATACAACGGTAGTTAGGTGGGCAGGTACCTGGATCATTATCATAGCACCGAGCTGTTAAGTCCTGGTATATGGCATATGCTATGCTCCCTTGCCCTTGTCCTTGCGCACCCTTGAACCCTGGCCGCCGCTCATCCCCTCTGCACGTCCCCCTCCGCCCGCCCGCCTCGACAACAGCCAGCGTCATGGACAGACCGCCAATTCTCCATCCCTCTCCGCAAGTCTCAAGACTGCCCCCCCATCCGATGGTCTTACCCTCCATGGCCCATGGCCCGGCATCATGCCCACCAGCCATGGGACTACGCCCCCAATACAAACCAGGAAGCAAAGAGCCCTCGCCGTACCGCTGCATCACCAAACAAACGCGATGCATGGCACTGCATCGCACTCGCACCGCATCTGGCTGCCCCAACCCGGATCTCAGAGTGTGCTGTGCTCCTGGTGTCAACGAGTCGAGTACGAGCTTTTTAGTTTGCGCGGGAAACGGAAACGGGAGAGGTCCGTGGAGATGAAGGCGAGCCCTGTCCTTCAGCCCTACTGTCGTTCCCTCCCCGCCTCATCTCATCATCAACTAGTAAGCAGCAACGTAGGTAGTTGGTTACTGCGATCCAGCCATGTACACTTTTGTATACGGATACTTGATATATGCTCTATTCACGCCATCTACTCCGCACCCGACTCAAAATTCAACTCGACTCTCTCCCCGTACAATGCATGCGAAACGCCTGTCCTATACATGATTCTCACCCCGGTAGGCACACGCATACCAAGGACAATAACATGTCCCTCGCCGGTCCCCACCGCTGGCGAATCTCTCCCTGGAGCCAAGAATAGCCACTGGCTCCAATCAATCACTCTCGCTTTCCAAGTGTCCCGCGGAGTTGAGCGAAGCGATGAAGAAAGGCAAAGGGAGTGAAAAGGGGAGACAGAGTGAGATATTCCATCCGACTCCCGTACACCCAAGTCCCTAGGTAGCTATCCATGCACGCGACGACCAAATACAATACGCTTCTACCGCAACTACGGCGCGGGTACCTACTTATGAATACAGTTCTTACCGTATAGGATACGACGTCAATCTGCCATGATGCTAACTTACCACTATGTACCCGCGGCGTCCATTCCGATGGGCTCGGTACCAGCGGAGGTACTGTAAGTAAGCTGCCGAACTCGCGTCGCCTTGGGATAGGGCTGGCTCCGGGGCCTGCATCCATCCATCATCATTCATCAACCGTCTGATTTTCGCCCGACTGCTGCATGAAACTCTTAACATCACTTGATTGTTTTTTTTTTAATGCAGACCATCAACTTGCTAACCACCGTTGGATCCCAAATCACTGCCTAGTTCACTCATCAAGTATCTATGCTTGCATGACGCCTGTCTTGCCGGATTCAATCATATGGCCGCGTGATTGGCCAATCAGAGCTCGGTCCCACCTCATCGTGACTCGCTCAGAAAAAAATGTCCCCTCCTTCAAATCACTGTGCCTGTGCCTAGATGCGCCCCTCACACGCCGTCTATGATCCATGATACTTGTAACTATACTATCTGATAGTGCGTACTGAAGACCGCTTGAAGCTACGCCAGCTCCTAACCTCCCCGAAAGAAAATTGTCAGTCTCGTTCCAGCTTCAACTCATCATGGCCCTCATCGACAAAGTACCTGGTGATTTGAACCTTTTCATAGGAGGGTGAGTACCTTGGACCCTCATCTTTTTTTTTGTAGTTTTGCGATCCATGAGATATGAAGGTGACTAACAAGAGAGAATAATAGCATGTTTACTTTGCGCCGGCGTGATGCTCTCCAGCAGGCCAATATCACCCATGTCCTATCCGTGCTGCGCTTGCCACTAGACCAAGATCTCTTCGCCCCTTTCAAACACATGGTTGTTGAGGTCGACGATGTCGAAGATGAAAACCTGTTAGAGCATCTTCCGGCCACCAATCGGTTCATTCAAGAAGGCCTCGATGGTGGCGGCGGGGTCCTTGTTCACTGGTAAGTCCAAATGTGCATGATTCATCTTGGGTTGTCACTGTCATTTACCGCCCTTGGCAATTGGCATCACCCCACATCCACCATGTCGACTTGTTGTTTGAAAGGTGCCAATTTTCTCTTCCTCTAGTGCCATGGGCAAATCACGATCAGCCACTTGTGTAGTCGCCTACTTGATGCATAAGTACAACATCAATGTCTCCGAGGCCTTGGACCAGGTACGCCAGGCACGATCCATCGTCGAACCCAATGAGGGCTTCATGAAGCAACTGGAGATGTACGGTCAAATGAACACCCCAGATAACATCGAGGAAACACCCGCATATCAACGATGGGTCTACCAGCGTGAAGTCGAACTCAGTCGTGCCTGCGGACAAGCCCCTGAAGCCGAGAAGATTCGCTTTGAGGACGAGCATGTCACGGATCAAACTCCGAGCTTCGAGTTGAGATGCCGTAAATGCAGGTAAGTAAAGGTGACGTCGGCGTCACCATTATTGTTGCCATGAGTGTCTGTACTTACTTTTCAAACTACAGACGCCCGCTTGCGACGTCTCAATTCCTTATTCCCCACACGCCCACTACCATGTTCAACAACAGAACCAACAAGCCTCCTTCAGACTGCGCCCATTACTTCCTGGATCCGTTGTCGTGGATGCGTCCCGAGCTGGAGCAAGGCAAACTAGACGGCCGGCTCGAATGTCCAAAATGCAATACTAACGTGGGCAAGTATGCATGGCAAGGCATGCAGTGTAGTTGCAGTGAATGGGTGGTACCCGGCATCAGCCTGGCCAAGAGCCGTATTGATGAAAGCAAGAAGAGCGCCGTTACTGAGATTCGGCGACCGCCTGGTATGAACAATCTGTAGCTGCGGATCGTGCCCTGTGAATCCTTCAAGGCAGAAAATCCCAACCCTGTGGATAGAATCCATCTTCTCGCAGTACACATGCATACGCCATCCAATTCGGGATATTGGTGAAACTCTACCTCTGATCAACTCCTAACCGCGGGAACATCTTCAACATGTAGTATGCCCGATTCGGCATAGCATCGGCCTTGCATTGCGAACACCCTGGAGAGTTTCACCGGTCGTTCATACGAATGCGAGTGCATCTTTCTGCCTTGCGTATCAATCCATGTGCACAGAACAGAATAGGGTGTTGCGCGAAGCGAACCGCCCTATGTACGAGTCGTGATCGTGTTTCCCTATCCGGGTCCTGCTGCGCACAGCAGCGCTCAGCCACGAAGCCTCTCGCTATCTCGCTCCAGGCCAAGCAGAACAATCTTAAGGCTGCATTTTTTTTTATTTCTGCGTGGGGGTGCATAAATCAAATATCCGCCTGGGGTGAAATTTTCCCAAGGATGATGACGTTTGCGTACATGTATCGTTGTTCCTGGATCTGACACTGACCGGTCAGGAGCTGCATGTCGATGGCGCTCAAGAGAAGAGGAGAGAATATGCCCGAAGTACCCTCTTTCACACCATCCTTGCATCTCAACATAACCTGACGAAGAAATGACAACCCTGTTTTTTTCCCCTGGATATTCCGTGAATTTTCACATGATGATCATTTGTTGCCTCAGGCTTTGACGCGCGCACTCACATCGTACTCCCCCTTCTCAATCGTTCATCCCCCCTTTCCCGCTATATTTTACATGACCATTCCATGCGTAGAATACTCCATTTTTTTTACGAAGGTTCGAAGTAACTTGAACACATCTACATGAACAATACAAGGGCATAAAAATTATGGCTTTCAACTAGAAGGATAAAAAATGAGGAATTGATTCGACATCTCCCCACCAGTACACATCCCTCTTAGAAGACAGTGGAAGTTAGACTTAAACACGGCAGATTTTTTTAGTACTCTACGTAAGGAAGGAGGTTACTTTTTAATAAAATTTTTTTTAACTATATATTGTATATTTTAGAATGCTACAAGGATTTAAATAGTAGTAAAACTATAGTATCTAGAGGTTATATAGTATGTTAGGCTATGTTATCATATTTTTCCTAAGTACGACTTCCACTGTCTTCTAAGAGACATCCCATCCAACCAGTTAACTAACGACTTATTTGAAATGAATGACCATCACAAGACTTGGGTACCATCACATCAACACACACACACGAGAAGCATGGAGATAAAAAGCCCATCATTCTTATCCATTTTGGTCACTTTTCTCTCCTTGCCTATTTTCAAGCTTAGTAAAAAGCGTCTGCATGGGATATATTCAACTACACTATATCTACAACCACTGGAACTGTACTCTCCACCGCATTTCGTGTCTCGAAAGAATACAAAAAAAAAGAGGTAGGTAGGTAGAGGAAAGACACAACATAACGAAGGATTTGCAATACAAGTACGGCCTCCTACAGGATAGTAGAAGTTGCACTTAAGCACAGCAGATAGTATATACTATTTTTGTAATACTCTACGTAAAGTAGCTAGTTTTTCTTATAATATATTCTAAAAACTTATATTATAGATTTTAGAAAACTATAAGTAACTAAATACTAATAGAAGTATAACATTTCAAGGATATAGAGTATGTTAGGTAAGGCTATGTCATTTTTTCTAAGTGCAACTTTTACTGTCTTCTGAGAATACGACTTTTTCTTTCATTGAAGATTCTATGTTTTTGAAAAGTCGTTCCAACGGATTTTTTGCTTGCTTGCTTGCTTGGGGGGAAAAATGTTATTGTAGCCGTTGTAGATAAGTGCTACCATCACCATCACGTAAGAAAAGGAGACTAAGCAAAGGTTTCTTAGACAAATCATGCATGCACACATATCTACAAATGTGTGCGTGTGTATGTGTGTAACGTCACTCCCACGACCCAATACTAAACCCAAAGAAAAAAACAAACAGAAATGGAAAAGAACCCAGTCATTCGCCGATGAAGAAGGAATGTCACCTACAAAAGAAAGAAAAAAAAAGGAGAAACGGAAACGGAAATATTGCTGGTCTTGCTTGGGTCTTTGAATATACATGTTACTCTTACTTCTACTAATAATGCCCAGCAACCAAGATGATGAAAAAAGATACCTGATAGGAGAAAGATGTTTATGTATCCAGGTTTTTTTTTAAAAAAAAAGGAAAATGCGTTCCAGCGGTACTCATGCCTTGTTTGTTTTTTGTTTGTTTGCCCCTTCGTTTCTCGCGAGGAATGTAGTCGTTTCGACGACATTCATGCCATACTCCGCAATCATAGTCGTACATGCGCTCCAATGCTACCACCCTGGTACCAAATCCGCTCCGTCCATTCCCCAACCTGTACTCCAACGTTCGCAAAAGCCTTGAGCTTCAACGTGCCGCCGAGGGCCTTCCTGATGGCGTCGTAACCGATGCTGCTCAAACTCCAATCGACAGGGAGTCGAGGCGACTCGGATAGGCCCGGAGGTACTGCAAACGGGATGTCGTAGTTGATGACTCCGGCCGGGTGGCCATCATGATATGCAGTCGCGTTGAGGGCAGTGATGTACATCGTTGTAGAATGGAAGGGGGAGGCGAGGGTGAAGAGCGCTGTAGAAGAGATAATGTGCATAGTTGCGCTGCGGATAAAGTGGCTACGCTTGCGGCCCGAGTCGTCCCTGTCGTCGCCGTCGTCAGGATCGTCAGGACCGTCAGGATCGTCGGGGTCCTTCGGGCCTGAGAGGCTAGGTGCTGGGATTGTGATAGGGAAATGGGAGAGAACTTCGCCTAGGCCGGGCTGGGAAGGAATTGTCTTGTTGTGGGCTTGGAAAGTGAACGAAACATTGTAGCCTTGTCTTCGTTTAGCTTTTGCTTCACATTGTTTGGATTATGATGTCCAATGATTCAATCTTTGGAAGGGAGGGCTGGGACACATACCGGAGATGTATTGGGAGAGAAATTCACTCCCAATGGTCTTTCCCGCTTTGCCGCCATAAGTGAATGGGTCCCACACAACAGTGACCACGATATCAGTGTTATTTCCAGGATGAACGTCCACATCTTTAACCATCGCTTGGCCAACAACAGTTTCATTAACAAGAACGTTAATGTTGAAATAGGGCACGGTAGCGGAGTAGTTGGTAGGATTGGTGATGTTGGCGTGAGCTTGCAGTATGAGAGATGTTGGGGAGGTGTCGATGATTGAAAGGTTTCCAATTTTCGGAGCGAATTTGCTCACGTCATTGCTACCTTTGTGGCTTCCAATAGCTGAACCATAGGTTAGCAAACAGCTGGAGCAAAGGTTCCACATGGTTCACGAACTGGGTCACGAACGTTTGACCGGGACAACACCTTCAGCGGGTATATCTTTCACTGCGAGCTCGCCTAGAGGAGTATCCACCTTGACACCCACTTTCGCCTTGATATCCATCATGACCGGCCGGCGGCCAAAGATCAAAGCCTGAACAACTTCACTGAAAAGATCATTGTCGACGATGTCGATAGGAGCATTTTCAATGTCAGATTCAACCAGAAGTGTCGACTCTCCCTTCTCCTGTGCATCAATTCTCGTCGAATTAGCATGTTGCCATTTTTTCAAGTCAAGCTTCCCGAGGATCTTCCCCTGGTAGTAAATATCGGAGTCGGCCCTGACTCGGCTGACGTCTAACGGGAAATTCATTTCATGAGGCAAGCCGATGTTGACCTTCACCACAGCGGATATTTTGGGCGATGCGTCAGGGCTGCCTTCGTCTGCAAAAGGATCCGGGAGGCTAAAATGAACATTGGCCATGGTAAAGTTCTTAATAAGATTGCCCATATCACGCCCAGCAAATGGCACTTTGACTGTGATGTCTTTTAACAAATCTCCTGCCCATTTCGGTGTGCTGGGATCTGGAAATTTGCAGCATTTGATGTAAAGGGTTGCATCTTGGCCTTGCATGTAGTCGCCTATGAAAGCGTCCAATGGCGATTTAGCAGAGTCTGGGCATACTTGGGTGAGAGATTCCGGCAATTTCTCTACCTTTCCAGTGACGTTCACTTCCAGATCTGTATTCGGTTTGATCTCCAACTTTTGAGATTCCGCGGTGCCAACTGTGATGTGGTCTGATTGCGTGCAGCCGTCGACCAGGACGTCTACCGAAACGGGCGGTACATCGAGTCGGAAGGGAAAGTCGTTTGTCACCACAATCGAAGCATCTGCGCCCATCCCTTTGTGTCCATCATAGGCTTCTCGGAGGTTGAGCTTTGTGATGTTGTACCTAGGAAGCGTAGGAAGGTCGTGCCCTGCAATTGAGGAACTGTTAGCACGATCGTATCAGCCATGCCACACCCTGGCGAAAAGCCTACCTTTGAACACCAAAGATTCTTCTATAGTCTGCTTTCCGAGATGAAGGAGACCTGATTTCAAAGGAACCTGGGCCTTGCCCTTCAGTCGTATTTGACCTAATCGACCATCTATCCAGTCGTTGGCAACGTTGCGCAGTTGGTCGAATGGCCCCGGCTTCAGATCGGCAAAGAATGAGATATGAGTAGTGTGTCCGTTCCGAATGCTCACTTTGATACCCGGAATCAAAGCTCTGCCAACCAAAATGTTATCATATTCAGGCATGTATACATCCACCTCTGATGAGCCCGTCTCGACCTCGCTTGCGATCCACGTCCCAAATCGGCCCAGGTTTCTGACACTCTGCTTATGGACCTTGGAAGCGTCCATGGTGAAATCGCCTTCCACCTGCACCTTTACTCCGTCTGCGGTCAACGAGTCCAGTGACAGTTTGGTGGGTTTGAAGTCGGCTGCCTGCATGGCATACTCTTCGATTCCTGCGGAGGCTAGAAAACCGAGCATTATGAAAACAACAGCTATACATAACACGAGCAATGCGAGTATGCTGGGCCATCGTTTCCTCCAGAAAGGATTATTGCCACCGGCTTTGGCTCCACCAGTCAAGGAGCGCAACAGCGACGTTGTAGCTGTCGCATGTTCTTCGTCCTGGTTTTCTTCTCCATTATGCTCTCTTGCTAATAGAGGAGTTGTCTCTGTCGTTCTACTCGAGAGCTTGGAACGGGCGGAGCGTGCGGAGCGTGCGGAGCGAGAGGATGGAGCCGATTTGTGAGAAGCCGGGCGCGAGGTGGGCGTAGCGGTCGAGGCCCATTGGTCTTCGGGTGAGTCCATGGCGGGGGTTAGATGGGTCGCAGAGCAGGAGACACAGCTCGTGCGCGGATTTTAATTCATAGGATGATGTGTGTGAGGGTAAACAGGCAGAATGAGTGTCACGGAGGCGGCTTCGTAGGGCGGTGGTGATGGGCGTCCTGAGTGAGCCGTAGACGGCGTCATCAGCTGGGCATTGGCACTGGCACTGGCACTGGCACTGGCACTGGCACTGGCACTGGCACTGGCACTGGCACTGGCATGTGGCTGAGGAAACGGGCTACGTTGAGCGACGCGCCAAGACGCGCTAGACAGGGGCCAGTCACACACGTTGAACGGCTGAACCGGACCAGGTTCCCAAAGTTCCCCAGATTCTACCGATAGGGTCCAAAATTCGCTTTGGTTTTGACATAGGGCGTATGACTCTTCGCAAGTGTTGACGAGGCACTATAAAAACATTCAATTGCACCCATTGGCGTTTCTTCTACCAAACCATCCGCCATGCCAGCGTTCCGTCCAGCTACCACAGCTCTGCGAAGCATCTATCGAGCTCCAGCACAAGCTCGCTGCTATTCTCTTGCAGCTTCCCCGGCCTCTCCACCCACATCGCCATTTGCGCCCCGTCATTTGCTCTCGATAGCTGATCTCACACCAGCTGAGCTCACAACCCTCGTCCGCAATGCACACCGTCACAAGACCACTATCACGTCGGTCAATGAGATCCCTCTTTCCCTTCGGAGTGCACTAGCTGGCAAAACTGTCGCCATGACATTCAGCAAACGCAGCACTCGCACCAGGGTTTCCACAGAAGGTGCGATAGCAGCTTTGGGTGGCTCTCCCATGTTCTTGGGCAAGGATGATATTCAATTGGGAGTTACGGATCCATTCACTGTCACATGGATCCTGGACAAAACTAACTATTCATTCGCAGGTCAACGAGTCACTCTACGACACCGCACGCATCATCTCCAGCATGACCGCTGCTATAGTAGCCCGCGTAGGCCCCCACTCCGATGTAGCAGACCTCGCAAAATACTCCTCTGTTCCCGTCATCAACGCTCTGTCCGACCTTTACCACCCCCTCCAAATCATCGCCGATGTGCTCACCATTGCTGAAGTCAACCTGTCCAGCTCTTCAACGTCACTGGGCCTGGAAGGAATCAAGATCGCCTGGATTGGTGATGCAAACAATGTCCTATTTGACCTGGCTATTGGCGCGACCAAACTTGGAATGGATATATCCGTTGCGACACCCAACGGGTACGAAATACCCGAAGCTATGCGGGCAGTAATCAATCAAGCTGCCAGCACCGCTCCAAAACCTGGAAAGTTGTTCGAGACTACGGTCCCTGAGGAGGCTATCAAGGATGCCGATATTCTCGTTACGGATACATGGGTGTCGATGGGTCAAGAGGAGGACACAGCGAAGAGGCTAAAGGCATTTGAGGGCTTTCAAATCACGTCGGAATTAGCAAAGAGGGGAGGCGCAAAGGAGAATTGGACCTTTATGCACTGTCTACCACGCCATCCCGAGGAAGTCAGCAACGAGGTCTTTCACGGTCCACGATCGGTCGTGTTCCGGGAAGGAGAGAATAGGCTGTGGGCCGCTATCTGTAAGTTTTCGTTATACTCAACTATTACAGCATACGCTAACAGCAAACAGCTGCATTGGAAGCATTCGTCGTGAACAAGGGCAAGATATTGTAAACTCAAATGCAAGATGTAGTAAAGGTCCAGCATGAGGTGTAAAATCGCTTCGGGACAGCTCTATCATGTTGGAACAATGCCTTTCCTTTAACAGTAGTTATGCGCGCTAATGAGCAATGTGAGCTTTAAAGAGAACAGATATGACGTGGGTGGCTTAAGAAAAATTGCCGACATCTATCAGTCAGCGTCAGCATGCTAAGGTAATGCGACCTAATAATATCCACAATCAAAGGTTTTTTTTTGTAACATACTCCACATTCATTCGAATAACGATGTATCTTGGGAAGTTTCTGGAGATGCGTGTTGCAACGGCCATGGTGGAGTTGAAGTCTGGATAGGCGTTGGGGATCCGGTATTGAAATTACAATGAGCGGAATTAGTTTGATAATCTCGCACAGTGTATGGAAAACCTGTTGACATTTGAACGAGTTCGATTCCACTCGGTACGTAGCAAAAATAGTAAGGCATCTTGTGTAATTCTGCTCACCTTCGCGTCCCCTCGCGGAAACGAATTCTCCGGATACCTAAGACAATGCTTAGCTAAAAATTTGTTGCGTAAGTCCTACCCCAATAATATTTTTATATGGATACTAATTAAATACAGTTATTAGCTTAGAAGAAATCTTAATGTGCAAGAAAAATATGTAAAATCATAGTTTATGTGGGTAGGTCTCGCAGAGCTTACATCTTTCTTATCCAGAGTTCAACTTTCCGTGAGAGCGCGTCCAAGCAAGTATGTAGTTACCGAAACCCCTCATTCGGCTAGATACATACGCAGGGCGAACATATCTGACAAGCAACGCTATTTTAACTGGACAGGTTTGATAAATCAGCGCGGGTTCAACCATTTGTAAGAAATCAACGCGTTTCGGGACTCGCCAAAGACCGAGGGGCGTCTCCACAAGTTGTTGAATAAATAGGCACATCTAGACATGACTTACGGCATACAAATAACTACAAACATAATTACACAGCAACTATATATAACCTTACATCACTTCCACATCACCTCCTACAACGACCACACAATCTATCCCTTCCCTACCATTCCATACTTTTTCCAAAGATCCCTCTTCCACTCCCCAATTTACCCCGCCATCGCCTACTCACTCCTCACCTCGCACTCCCCTCCCTTCTCAAAATCATGACTCTAATTGCCCTAGCCTTTACCGCACCCCTCAATCCTCCTTCCACTCCTGCCTCGGAACGACTCACCCGCGCACAGCTTCAAGCCGGACTGCACCGCAAAGTACGCTTCCCACAGGAATTCATCCCAGCCATTGAAGCTTGCGAGGTCCTTTCGGATAAGGACAATGTAGTCGAGAGGCATGCCATATTCAAGCCTGGATATCACAAGAAGGACACCATCGAGAAGGTTAGAACGTGGGGGGATGTTTGGGTATGTTGCTGCGTTCTCATTTTCCTCGCAAATCAATTGATGGGAGGTGTACTTTTTCCGTTCTGGTTTTGGTTCGAAGAATGGAGTGTGTCGAGCTCTGAGAAAGTCGTATTTGCAACTACGCATTTGACTGGTCATCTCCTTCGCTCTTACGAGTACACGGCGGAGTTTAAATGTGAACCCGACTAAATAAAAGCCAAACAGCACGACTTTGAAAATGACGACGGCACTGTCATCCGCAACATCGTTTCCGAAGATACCAAAGGCGACGGGGAAATCTATGTGACTTTCACCTTCGAATTCCGCATCCCCAACCTTAAAGAGGACACCCCTGAGTATGAGGAGCAAAAGAAGAAGCTTGAAGCTGTGAGTATCTCTTTTATTTATTCTGCGAACCCTTTCCACGCTGCACTTACGTGTCTCCCCCCGGCGGGCTGTGGGCTAATGAGTTCCGTGTTTTACACGTTTTAGATGGGCCGCAGTGGTGTGGATGGTACGATTCAAACGATTAGGACGATGGTGAAGGATGGCCGCATCAAAGTGTGATAGTCCATAGGTAGAATATTCCTTTTACATTCGCTATATTTTGGGTTTGACTCAACAACTCAACTCATCACACGCAAACATCAGCAATTGTATAATAATTGAACAAACAATAGAAGTGGTATATCAAGATACTGATTCAACCTATTAAAGACTACGAGCAGGGAGACAACCGTGGAGTTGCTTCAGGACTCAAAAGTCGAAACTTTTACCCTCAACAATATGATGCTTCCTTCCCAAAGAGCCCGCCGATTCGTCATTGATCCCAATCCCAATTCATTATTGACTCCGCTCTTCTCACCGAATTTGTTAAACCCAGCACCAGTCATGTTTTTCTCCCCCGCTAGTAAACTATGGAAAAGGAGCGCCAGTTGACGAACTACAAAGTTTTCCTAGGTCGACCTCGACCGCGTTTGCCTGAGCTATTTCCCCTCGTAGGAACCATCTTGCCCCTTGGTCTTCCCCTTCCCCGTGATGGAGTCCCCCGGGCTGGAATTTGGTCCTCACCATCTGAGTCACTGTCGCTAAGGTTGATGGTTTTATCAACCCGCTTGTTAACGCTCGTGAAGCCTGAAGCGTGTGGTATGATTGGAGCTGGGGCCGGCGTGGTGCGTTTCGATTGAGCAGACACCACTTTGATTTTCTTCCCAGCCATGCCAGGCTTTGAGAAGATGGAGTTGGATGTTTGAGGAGGCCCATTATTCACTTTGGGTGGCGGTGGGGTGGGCTCTCTGGGTGAGAAATTGCGTTCATAGGCTAGTGGCTCGTCTTCCGCAGCTAATGTATCGATGAATCCATTCAAAGATTCGTTATCAGACCCTTCAAGGTACTCGGCAATGCCCATTTTGGCGCGCATGTTCTCTTCCGCTTCCAGTGCAGCGGCCAGGGCGCGCTCTGCTGCTTCTCGTTCTTCTGCAGCTATTCGTTCAGCTTCGAGTGCTGCTGCAGCAGCAGATTGAGCAAGGAGCATGTCTTGCACATCATCTTCTTCGTGAATCCCGTCTGCGTCTGTTATATCGCCGGTGCTCTTTCTCGGACGACCGCCTCGGCCGGATGGTCGGATCTGAGCTTTCACAGGCATTGTTTTCCTACGCTCTCTCTGGCGCTCGCGATTCTTCTCACGGTTAGGGTTGACATCCCCATCTCTGAAATTCGAGGGCAATTCGGTAGGCAAATCTTCTTCGCCCTCATTCTTGCGAGCTAGCCAATTGGAAGCTCGGCCACCGCCAGATTGACCAGTGTATTGATACATATCATCCTGGCTCTCGTCATCTGAATCGACAATAATTTCTTCATAACGTGATCTCCTGACGCCTCTCCCGGCTTTCGCAGGAGCAGGCCCACCATTGTCAGGATTGCGCCTTCTCGTAGTGTAGTTTTCATCCGATTCCACCCTGTACCGAAATCTTTTAGGACCTTTCTCTGGTTCTGGCTTCTGGGCTGTAGGTCTTCCCACAGGCAGAACGTCAGACTGCAAGATGGAACCTATTTCCCCTGCAGGTTCTTCACTAGGTTCACGCTGGTGTGCTGGTTCCTCGCGTTGTGGGGCAGGTCTTTGCTGGAGTGCTTCAAGCAGATCAGGCTCCAAAGAAAGCTTTACAATCTTTGACTTTCCCTTCATTCGAGCGGCGACAAGAATAAATCTGTCTTCACGTTTGGCGTCTTCGAGCAACCGCCGTTGTACCTCTTTCTGGTATTGTTTGCTGGATGTACTCTTGGGTTGAACAGGTGTCGCGGTATCATCCTTTGTTTTTTTGTTCTTCTGCTTCTTCTTTTTCCTTCCCCCGTTAGGATTGTCGTCGTCAACCTCCCCCAAGCGCCGTTTGCCAAGCCGAGGAATCTCATCATCGTCCTGGTGGTCATTGTGCATGATACTCCCAGGATCAACGTAGCCGTTGGAGTCGTTGAAAGTGTTCTCATTTGTGGGTGAATATGCAATGCTTTGCTGAGTAGGATAGTGTTCTTCATCCATATAGCGATCATCCAAAGATGGGTCTGCTAATTTTGCTCGCTCAGCTTCTTCTCGTCGTTGCTGCATTGCGAAATCCTCCTCTCGCATGAAATTGAGATTGGAAATACTGAAGTCTACAAGGCACTCTACAGACCGTGGGTCTGCTACTTTTCTCGTATCGTGGCCCAGTAGTGTCCCTTTCGGTTCATAAGGGTGCTGGCGGGGGTCGCGGCGGCAAGCACCTGTATTGCAAACTCGTCTACAATGTGGACAGGTCCAGTTCCAACTCTCCATAATTGTAAGTGGCATGGTGTCATGAGCTCGGAATAGAGTACCGTAACAATACGCTAGGTCACAGTTGCCGCAAAAAGCCATCTTCCATTTCGGGTGCCTATGCAGACAGAAGTGGCAAGATTTGTTGTTTTTGAGCCACTGCTTGGACTTCTTCTTTGAAGACTTCTTGACCATTCCGTATTCATCGACTTGTACATCGTCCTCCTCGTCCTCGTTCTCATCATCTGGATTCTTCGGGTTGTTGATGTCCACAAATGGCCGGATTTTTAACTGCTCTTGACATATGTGGGCCAAAGTCTTCTTGCCAAAGTACCGTCGTTCCTCGGCTAAGGGAAGCGGACTCTTGTCGGTCATTTGCCCATCAATATCGATGATTTGAGCCCGCCACTCATCATACCGATGGACCAAATCTTTCCATTTGAATTGTTCAACCCAAGTATAGCCAGATTGACATCCGCAGCTGCGACCCATACAGTAGCAATCCATACAAATGTCATAAGGTTCTTCAATCTCCGAGCTGAACATGTTCTTGCAAGATTTGCATGTCAAGAACCTGTTGAAGATGTTACACCTGCAGTATGAACACGTGACATTGCTATCGTACGGCATGAACTCTGGGTGTTCTCGGGAGTCGGGCGCAAACATCTCAGACAACAAGATAGTCTTATACAGATCGAAGAGTCGTTTGAAGTCGCGTTGCACCTGGCGGACTTTTATGGAGGTCTGGATGGCTTCCGCTTCCTCTCCACCCATTTCAACCTGAGCGCGGGCGGACTTGATCAACTGAGAGTACTTCAAAAGTGTATAGTAGACAATGGCTTTGTTCTTGTACTGTTCATCACGGCAGACAATACGAGAATTGGGCAATGCCTCTGTGAGGGCGTGCTCAAGCGTCTCAACAGTTGTCCGGTTCCAGGCAATTTTCATAGTCCGCGTACCTCTGTTCCAGACCTGATGCGGAGCCAACGGGGGTATGAGAATGAAGTCACCGGGCCGCTGCTCGACAACGTAGGTTTTGAAGGGCGCCTTTTTCCACGCGATTAATTGAGCAAAATGATTTTCGACCTCGATATCGTGACCCAGAACCGATAGCCAGTATTCTGACACCAAATGTCGATCTTTGTGCTCCGTCATGAACCACAGAGAAGAGCCAGGCCTTTCGGGTTTTCCGTCCTCGCCAACAAGACCAGACGCGTTTACCATAATGTTCTGACCCAGAGAGGCACACATCTCTCGATGCGCTGGGGTGTAGGTTCCTTCGTGGCCAACGTAGCACATAAGATTCTCTGCCCGCATTTCTGAAGGCAACGAGCTCATAAGATCCCCGGCACGCCCGATGCCTCGACCTTTACGGAAGCCTGGCTCGTCCCGAGCACCAGGTCCGCCAATCTCGCCAGTGCTTTCATTGAGGTAAAAGAGAGATTGAGGGATGTGTTCTCTCAGCTTATCCTGCCAGACCGGTGGGCAGTCGATGTCTTTGAGGTATATACGCTGTCGCGATTTGTCGCGGTATCTCTCCGGGTCGTCGAAGAACTGCTCGGTGAGTTTGTTCATGTGCTTTATATAGTGCTTGATGGTGAGGGGAATGTTTTCTTTGGTAGTGAGGTTGCGAGCGTTCTCGACTAGAAAGAATGTTAGCCGCGCGTGTGGTTAGGATAGGCTTTGGAGGGCCTACCTTTCTCGCCATGATTGTCGCGAAGCCACGACGGCGTAAAAGTCCAGGGATCAAGAACCTCCTCAAACCCGTCAATAACTAAGGGTTTCCCTCCAATAATAACGTGCAGGAGGACTAGTTTTTCAAACTGATCTATGCCATTGTTCGCGATCATCTCATACGAAATTCGGTCAGCATATCGGAAGTTGTCGGTCGTTTCAACAAACGTGCGAACATCAAAGTCGGGCGGTATAGGCTCGAAGGAGGCCCTCGGCCGGGCTGCAGGCATTGCTGTAGACGTTCAATAGCATGCGACGATGTTGAGGCAATGAGTTATCGGTCGAGCGCAAACGCGAGCGCAATACTGGGGGACGCGGCAATTGTTGACCAGGCGCGCAAAAGACCTCGTTGGCATCGGAATGGATTGAATGAACCAGTGAAGCTATTCACATATGCTCCAATGCCTCCAGTGAAGGAGCTACCGGTAAGAGCTGGTACGCTCGGTTGTGCGGCGTGTGGAGCGCGGTAGTTCGAGACGTGGGAAGGTAGTGGCTGGAGGAGAGCAGGTGTCCACGTGATACCGCATCATTTTATGTAAGCAATAGCGCACAGACCATAACACGCTTCACCTCACCCCGGGCTGGTCCACGACAATAATCCTCATGCTCTAGTCGAATGTTTTCTTTTACTTCCTTCTTCAATTGATTTAAACGGGGTATTTTCGGGATCTCTCGCTCTCGTAGATGGCGGCTAGTGAATAGCTGAACACGACCTCGAAAACCCCCAATTTCCATTTTCCAGCTTTCAGGTACCTGTCGTTATACCCAAGATACCAACCAAATGTCGTCACAACGAATGATGCATTTTCAGCAGTCATGCCTGAGCATCCGATCAGCCCAGTCGTTCTCAAGAGTGCATTGGCAACATAATTGGCTCGCAAATCCCTCCTGGAAACGGAATAGGGTGTTTGTCACATCTCCAAGTACGAATACAAGAACCAGAATAATACCTTCGGAGATAATACACCAGCCAAAAGGACCCAGCAATAAATCTTCATTCTCACTCGTGACTCGCGTGGCATCTCACAATCCTACAACAATCCAACCCGATCTCCCTGAGTACAAACCGCCCACGACTGGTCTTCTATCATACCTCCCCAAGCCTGTGGTTCCTTATGCGGAGCTCATCAGACTAGACAAGCCTACCGGAACTTACTATCTGTTTTTCCCTTGCCTCTTCAGCACTCTTCTTGCCGCTACCATGGCAACTCCCATAGCCCCGCCCTTCTCTGTTGTAGGAACAACGGCTCTATTTTTTACCGGTGCTTTAGTCATGAGAGGCGCTGGATGTACTATCAATGATCTTTGGGACCGAAATCTCGACCCTCACGTCGCACGCACAAGGTTACGGCCCATTGCAAGGAAAGCCATCAGTCCAGAAGCTGCCATCATATTCACTGGCGGACAGCTTCTGACCGGTCTCGCTGTCTTACTATCTCTTCCCTTCGAATGCTTCTGGTACGCTACACCGTCTCTTCTCCTCGTTGCTACATATCCTTTAGCCAAAAGAGTCACTCACTACCCTCAATTCGTTCTTGGTCTTACTTTCTCGTGGGGTGCAATGATGGGGTTTCCAGCTCTTGGTATCGACCTTCTTACAAACCAGGCTGCATTGACAGCAGCTGCGCTTCTTTATTCGAGCAATGTTGCATGGACAGTATTGTACGACATGATTTATGCACATATGGATATCAAAGATGACGCAAAGGCCGGGATCAAGAGTATTGCGCTTAGGCATGATAAAGAAACCAAAACCGTCTTGAGTGGCCTTGCGATTGTGCAAGTTGGACTTCTTGCAGGTACTGGTGTAGCCGCAGGTTTGGGACCAGTGTTCTTCGCTGGCTCGTGCGGAGGTGCGGCACTTACCCTAGCCACTATGATATGGAGGGTCAAACTAAAAGAGGTTACAAATTGCTGGTGGTGGTTCAAGAATGGTGCGTGGTACACTGGAGGGGCAATTACGCTTGGTCTTGCCGGCGAATATCTCGCTCATCTACTAGGCTGGTACGATGAAGAAGAGAACAGCCTTGTTCAACATGCATGAAAATTTTATGTTTGTTGTAGGGAGTGAATCAGCCAGTGGCTGTGGCCACATAGCTAGCCAGGTAAGCTTCCTCTCATGTAAGTTGATGTAATTCTACACTGTAATAAAACTGTTTCGATATATTGGTAACGTCAAGATCGTTACGATATTCAATGTTTGATGTATCCTATGGCATGTTTAGGGTTAAATTATTGACTTGCGTGAACCTCAAAGTATACCATAACTTGTTCATTCTACATGTTTGTGGATATACGATAACGACCTATCATGAAGATTTGTTTACTCATCGGAAGGATTGATAAAAATCAGCGACCTATCATATTCTGTTTGTAGTGGAAAGTAAAGGCATACGACAATATTTGATATCGCCTAATGAACATCCGTAACGGTATCATTCTATAACCTAGACGTATTTAATGTCAAGTCAAACCCTACTGTGGTAACGTTATCATGCGTCACAATCCCTCTTAGGCCAAGTACATTGAGGGTTAGGCCTATTTTTGAGTTCTTCTAAACTGCATACATATGGCACTGGATCCTATGTCCCGTCAACATTTACATATGCAGCTTCTTGAAGAGCAGACCTACAATCCTTACATGAGGTCCCGCTTCGATGAAAGAAGTAACATTGATGCTTGCTCTTTCTCTGAATTCTTCATACAGGAAGCCGATATGACAAGCACGAGCATATTATTACCAGTCGTTGGGAATACACATGTGCATGTAAGGACTAAAGGCGCAATATTTCGTTGCAATCCGGCTAGCGTTGCTGGAAGCGGCGTAGCGTATCCTGGAATCGAGATCGGGTACTGGTCGACCTCTTCTTCCACAGACGTCACATCCTTCCCCTGCTTTCTGCCGGACCCTTCAAGTAAGAGATCGGCACCTTGTTCTTCTGTGATTGGGCCAGAATGTCTACAGTCATGACGCCACAAGTTGGAAGCCACAAGAAGGGCGCTCTAGGCCAAAGGAGGTACATTAGGCGGGACACAGTGAACTATTACATCATACGGAGCAGACCTGTTTATGGATGACCTTCGCTCTAGTCCTATCTCTAGTCCTAAGTTGCCTCGAAATCATCCGTTGACTTTGTTCTCAAATTTACATTTGGTTTTGGTCATTCTGGAAGATGGAAGATCCACAAGTGCGCCAAGGAAGAAAGCTCACAAAAAGAAGACCAGTATCCAAGTCTCCCAGTCGCGAACGAAGCCAATCCGCAAATCGGCACTCAGTTCAAGCTAGCCCAGCTCCAGCTGTTCCACCCATTGATTCGTCTGCCACAACCATGCCTTCCCATGGCACGACCGCTCCTGACAAGGAGAAAGAAAAGGAAAAGAAGTCAAAATGGCACCTATCGAACCCTTTCCATTCCAAAGACAAGCGTCGAAAGGACTCAGTGTCGGCTGGCGACTCGGCATATTTCAGCAGTGAGAATGTAGACAGTTCGAACAGTGGTAACCCTAGCTACACAAGCTCAGAGAAGCGGAATTCGCAAGCGGACCAGTTGCAACAGCAGAACATTCCACTTACCCACGAAACTACACCACAAAACGGCCAGCCTCAGAACGCCCCTCAAACACCTGCTAGCAATATTACTCCTCCAACCCAACCCTCGAATCTCTCTGCACCCACAAGCCATGAGCCTCCCTCGCAGAATCAGAGTCGGGAGAACGTACAAACGCATCAAGACGTGAAGACGGGGAATATTGTTACAATAACGACAACGACAACTACAACGACAACTACCACAACGGGACCCGGCGGCACTACAACCGTTGAGCAGCCAAACCCTACCCCAGCGAACACATCACCACAGCCAAGCGTCACTGCAACCTCTGGACCAGACCCACCATCGCCTGCTGTTCCTCAAACCAGTCCAGCTCCCAGCATGGCCCACCAAAACTTGCAAGGAAACAACCCTCCTTCACCACCTATTCCCCAGAGAAGTGGCATCAGGAATAGAGTGGAGTTGAGTGCCGTGTCTCCAGGCATAGAGCCACCGAACCCTATGCCGGCAGCATCGCCGGCAGCGGTTAGCCCAGCAAGTCCACTACGACATAATTTTTCTTACCCTGCGCGGGCGCCTCCCAGCGGTGCACCCAGCCAGCTACCCCCACAGCCCACGCAACAAAATGCCGTTCTACAGAATCAACCCGGAGCACATGCGCAACAACATCCAGAGCATCACAAAGTAGGGTATGGTGAGCCAAGCTACCCACCCCCCATCTCACCAGCACAGCCATCGCAAAGGGGATCTACATTGGCGAATTTAAAGACAGCGTATGCAGGCATCCACGTAAGTACACAACCATGTTCTTTTTAGATTCTGCGGTGACTTAACATTCCACAGGGTGCTGGCGAAGCTTTGCGAGGTACTCTAAACAGTTCGGTCGATAAGCGCTTTGCGCCTTCAGACCATCCAGTTCACGCAAAGAACCAAGCTACTATTGACGCGGGTTATTCAGAGGTCGAGACAGGTCAGCTTGCGCACCACCAACGCCTATCCGCACAGCAGTCACAAGGGTCAACCTTGACCCGTCCGATGCCTGAAGCTCAACCAGGAGCTTACCCGGAGAGTAATCGCCCTGAGGGTAGGAGCGGCCACAAGATGAGCGGATTGTGGAAGAACCTGAAGGATGGGCCAATGGCTTCGAGCAGGGACAACAAATAAGTAACGAAAATCATGAATATACAGCGTGGCGTTCACAGGGGAGGGAGCTCGTACGATCATATTCGGATAATCAACGGCTACGTAAAACTAGATGACCTTGGAAACTCCGAATCGAAATCGTACAAAATTCTCATACAAAAAGCTTTCTGTTTGTTGTATTCCTTGTGGAACGGTATGCAGGTTCCGTTGCTGCACACACATGTACGGAGATATTTCCACGCAACACCAATCAATCCATTATCCTCATCCGGGTTACGTCATCACGTTGTACCCCACGCCCTTCATTACATATGTACCATCGGTCAACGGAAGTGCACAACTTGACTTTATTTTTGATCCTCAGGGGTAGTTAGTAATGATTAGTAGGTCGTCTCCATGCAGCACTTTCGCCATTGCAATCATCAACACTAAGCTTGAGGATATTGATCGTGATAGCAAACTATATAAGGGCATTGACCAGTCGTTTGCACAACCAGAGAAACATTTTGGTATTCCCAGCTCATTCCTTGTTGTCATCATCCACTTTCATAGAATTCAGATCGTGATAGTCAGCTGCATTCTGATCAACCATGTCGCAATTCTCATGTGTCCCTCCATCCGCACTCTCAAAACCCAAACCCTTCCAAGTTTCCATCCCGTCACAAAAACTCCAAGAGTGTAAACAGCTGCTCAAACTATCCAAGCTAGGTCCCAAAACCTACGAAAAACCAACAAAGCGATCGACGTTTCGGCGTCACTCACGAATGGCTTAGCAACGCCAAGCAGGAATGGGAGAGAAATAAGATTGGTACGTTATTATCCAGAACTAGACTAATTACGAGGAATTGGTCCAAAGAAAAACACAAAGACTTGGATTTGTACTTCGTAAACAACATATAGGAAACAAACCGAAACCCGAATCAACAACGTGCCCAACTTCACCCTCCCCATACACCCACCACCCCAACACCACCAGTGAGCCCCTCTCAATCCACTTCGTCGCCCTTTTCTCGCAGAATCCGCGCGCCGTTCCGCTCCTGCTTCTTCACGGCTGGCCGGGAAATTTCATGGAATTCCTCCCCATTCTCGAGATCCTGAAGGAGCGTTACACACCCGAGACGCTCCCCTACCACGTCGTCGTGCCCTCGCTTCCGGGGTACGCGTTCTCCTCTGGCCCACATGTGGAGACGAACTTTAAACTCTCGGATATTGCGGCGGTTTTGCATGCGTTTATGGGTGAGTTGGGGTTTGGGGGTGGGTTTGTGGTGCAAGGGGGGATTATTGGGAATAAGGTTGCGAGAGTGATGGGTGCGACGTATGAGACTGTCAAAGCGGTTCATGGTGAGTTGCCATCTCTTTTTGCTGCGAGGTTTCGAAACGACAGTACTGATGAAGTACCACAGTCAATTTCTGCATTATGCCTCGTCCCGCAGGTTTCGTCGACGACGGGGATCTGAATGACTGGGAGAAGCAGGGTCCAGAGAGAGCAGATGAGTTCAAGAAACTAGGATCTGCGTATGCGCTGCTCCACGCGACCAAAACGAGCACAATTGGTCTTGTTTTGGCCGCTAATCCGCTTTCATTGCTTGCGTGGTGAGTGATTTGACTCGTTTGAATGCATGTATCTACCCTTCTCTTTCTTCAGGTGCGGCAAGGAGATTTACTAACAGAAGGCACGAACAAGGATCGGCGAGAAGTTTCTGGCATGGACAGATTAAGACCCTCCCCTTGATGAGATTCTCGCGTACGTCACTTTATATTGGCTCGCCGAGACATTTCCGCGATCCATCTACCCTTACCGACAGGTACGTGTCTTTTCTCTAATAATCGGTAGGTTCATAATACTAACACGGATTTACAGCTCTTCACTCCCGGTGGCGTTGGCGCGCACTAAAACCCAGCCTGGTACGTGCGAAAGCCGCTGGGGTTCTCGTGGTTCCCTAAGGAGTTGGCGCCGATTCCGCGCACGTTGGGCTGCGACGACGGGGGATCTGGTATGGTATAGAGAGCATCACGCTGGTGGGCATTTCGCGGCCGTGGAACGACCCGAAGTTTTGTTGGTTGATATTGAGGATTTCATCAAGCAGGTCTGGAAGATGTAAATGGTGATGAATGGGAATATTGTAGAGCGGGTAAATGTCTAGACGAGAGTGTTGAGACACACAGGTTAGATTCTTTTCGGTGTTGAGATTTCACAAAAGTTTCGTAATGGGTCGGTATATCGCCACGGTGGGATCCTTCTGATCGTTTCATTCGTCTCTTCATCTTTCCCTTTTTTCCGTTTCCAAGGTCCCTACTGCCCCGGGTGCTTCTTGCGCACGAAATGCTCTTTCCCAACCTCTCTCCAACCCTCTTGTAAACTTGAGAAGGGAAGGAAAGAGACTGTGAGCAGAGGGGACAATCCTAGGTTGTTGTCCAAGGGAAAAGCAGGCTACGTCGATATTAGAGGCCTGATATTCCTCAAGCCATTCATGCACAGACCCTGGCATTGATAATTGAATATCCTCATTCCAACTCCTTTAACCCCGCAACCAACCCCTCAAAACCCTTCACCCTTTTCTCCATCCTCCTCTTTCCCTCCTCTCCTCCCTCCTTACCCCCACCCTCCACCACCGTCTTCCCACTTTCATCCTCCCGTTTCCGTTCGCGCTCCAACCACCCCCTCGCCTCCTCAAATCCGCCCAAATCGCTTACATCGTCAAATCCCATCTGCATCAACGTCCCTCTCGCAATCCCACTCCGTCTCCCGGAGCGACAGTACAATAGGATGCGGTCGTCCTTGCGGACTTCGATGCTGTGGTCGCGCTGAGATATTACTGGGAGGGAGGCTATTTGCGTGTATTCAATGTTCATGGTCGGTGGTGTTATAGTGTTGTTGTTTGAGGAATGGGGAAGAGAAAGAAGGCCGGTTGAGAGGCATTCGGTGGGGGTGCGCACGTCAATTAGAATTGTGCGGGGCATTTTTGGGGTGTGTGAATGTAATGGGATGGTGACGGAGTGGATATACTCTATTATTTCTGGAAGTATGGGCAGGATGGCTCTTTGTTAATGTGCAATGGGTATAATGTATTGTTTTGGTGAGGTGTTTAGGTGGGGAGGGGTTAGTTCAAGGTTTGCTTTTTCTGGAGGGGTGGCGCTAATTAATGGATTAGGAATTCGTTGTACGCTATGAATACTTCGTATATTTGCGTACGTATGGGTTACGCTACATTTTTATGTCAAATGGAAATGAAACACTTCGTCAAGTAAGAAAGACATTCAAACGCTGACTGGTCTTGGGATATTTTTTTTATATATACCGAAGTAAACCACAGGGACGGTGTCTCAGCTTTCTATGTGCATGCATACATTTGTTTTTCTCCTATTGGCTACCTAGGTAGCATTGCATTAGTTACAAGCCAACATTTTACTTCTAAATGTAATCTTGTAGCAAAAGATACATACACATGTTCGCTAGTATTCAGATACTAAGGAAACAAAGTTAAAGTAGTCGAAGTGAAGATGTGATTATATCGATACTATACAGGAACATAAATACATGCGAGATATTATGTCGAGAAAGGACTAAGAACAAAAAAGCGACGAAAAGAGACACAGATTCTGCAACCAGGTATACGCATGATGTAGAAAGCCAAATGCAATAGTGAGGAGGAGAGGAAGGTATCAGGGATTATGATGTATCTGTGGGTTCCTATCCTCCAGTCCTCATCAAAGTGTAATCTGCCCCAACACTGGCCGATGCGAGAGAGATAAGGAAAAACGCCAAACCCCGCATCGACGCCGACAGACAGAGAAAGAAGGGTCATCATCCTTATCGTCCTCCCCTCAACCCCTGACGATGAAAACCGCCGACCCCAAACTCAAGAGAAAGAACAAAAAATCTATAGCGCGGATATTCCCTGCATGAAGACCGATCCCGGGGGAACCCCCCAAAAAGAAAAGAGGAGAGATATCAAGAAAGAAAGAAAAGAAAAACCCCCCCAATCCCATCGTTGTTGTCGTCATCATCACTTCGTACTCGCCTGCCTCTTTCCTGGTTGATGGAAGTATGTGCAGGTCTGTTTCTTCATCTCGACTCATCCGTCCCCACCGTCAGAAAACCACACAGCCCAACAATAAAAAAACAACCAAGATTGAATAAGGCAAAGCCAAAAGAGCCCAAGGGGATATAAAGAACAAAGGTGCTCGTAGCATGCGGAACATAGAAGAAACAAGACGACGAAAACAATAGAGGAGAGCCATAATCCCCAAGCCCAGAATTGGCGGGGTTGCCCATAATACCCTCTCTTTTTTGATAGCTCCTCAGAATGCAGCCAGCCAGAATACTTTTGTATATGCTTTCAAAATTTATGCCGCCGGTCCATGATGTTTTGGCGTGAAATGAAAAGTTATACAGTACATGAGAGTCCATATGTATGCGGATGGTTCGTGTGCGTAGGAAGGTCCGTGAAGGACAAGTGTGAAAGGTAGTGGTACAGATGGAGCACAGGTGATGATGTGAGGTACAGCCGTGGTATGCACTCAGATCGGTTCAGAGGGGGTTTCAGTTCCTGGAGCTGGGACTTTCTTTACAGTCCCGTTGCTGCCGCTCCGGCCTGAGCGTCTGCGACTGCCGACTTCTTCTCGGATGCTAGACCTGGCGATCTCAGCTACCGTGATAGACGAGCTCCGATTATTCTTGCTACCTGCTTTTCTACCCAGAGAAATGACAAGTTCGTCTTCAGATGAATCGTCCTCTTCGCTTTCGATAGCATGGTCGCCGTCATATCCAGCAACGTCCTCCGAAGGGGCATCGAATTGGTTGACAAAGGACTCGGCAGATGCTGCAGGTGTCATGATAGGAAAAGCCTCCATGTTTCTACAATCTTCTGCGGCCACAGACGAACCTGCAGAGGCAATCGATGGAATAGACGGGTTCGAAGTGGATTGCGACATGGAGGCAAATTGATCTTCTGAAGATGAAGATGTGAAGGTCCTTGCCTGGGAGGTAATGTCTCCGTAGCTTACGGGACTGGTGTCTGGTGGAGGCCGATGGTGTTCGTCCAGGAACTCTTCGATTTTCTGGTCCTGGAAGAATAATTCGTCGTCCGGACTTGGGGGGCACATTGCCTGGCTAAGTGCGGAGGAAGGGCGCTGTTGCAAAGCCGAACGTGGTCTTTCGCGGTTGATACTCTCCTCCATCACTCTGCGACGGACAAAGTCATCTTTGGCTTTGTTGTACGTTTCATCTAGCATGTCATGCGCACCCGGCGAACGTGATAGCGATGATATGTCCAGGGATGGTGCAATGTCCAACTCACTACTCTGCTTGGCCCAAGTCCTGTAAAGACGAGAGGAAAGTGAGGAAATAGAGGATTGTCGTGAGGCCGATTTCTCTCCAGAGCGCGGTACCCGTGCATCCGAAGGACTAGGAGATGGGCCACGGGGCAAAGTTGGTGACATCTCCTTCAGAAGGTCAGGCTGGTCAACCTCCCCGGAAGCGCTGGCAGTGCTAATAGCTAGGCTCGGCCAGGTATGTGCATCCTCGGGGGGTCCGGAGGACCTGTCAATCGATTTAGCCCTTGCATGCTGACCTCTGGGCGGTTGTAGTGCCTTCCCCTCGGGCCTCGCTTCATGCACAATGCGTTTGGGCATCCCCCCAAAGATGCCTCCAAGATTGGAGCCGCTTGGTGTATCAAGAGTCGTGGGCGTTCCTGGAAGAGCAGGAGGGAGGGTTGGCGAGTTGGGAACCCCCTTATGGAGCAGGTCCGATTGACGCACAGTACGTATGGATGCAGCGGAAGACAGGGCTGAAAACGCGCGGTCCGATAAATGCGGCCTCGTAGCTGGACCCGCTGGGTTAGGTTTTTCACGGGTCTCGGTGCTTTGTGCCGGCGAGGCAGTACGAGAATTAGAGCCTTCAAAGAATCGCAACTTTTCGGTAGGTTCGGGACTTGCCGTCACACTTTGGGAAAGCGGATGTTCAGGCTCTCGAGACCTGCTGAGGGCTTCGTAGATGGGCATACCGGGACCCAAGCTAGGACGGCGACCGTCTTGGCTGATGGTGCTGCTAGACGAGTTCGCAGTTATGGGTAATGCGTCGTTGCTGCTGCTAGCAGCGCTTGGTGCACGCCTTCTCGATCCCTGGCGCGTAAGACTTCGTGTGATCTCTGTCACCTTGCGAATACCCAGTTTGACGCGATCCAAGATCGTGATAGGAACGACAGCCTGGTCAATATCGGCTTTTGAGATTTTAATCTTGCCGCCCTGCGAAGATTTGTCGGGATCTGTGTCTTCGACCCAGGAATGGAAGTTTTCGATATCTCGCGTAAGCCATGGGTGCCGTTTGATTTCCTGGATTGATATCCGTCGGCGCGGGTCCTTGATGAACAATTTGTCGAACAGATCCAGGAGGTCGTCATCTATCTCCTCGTATTCTAGATCGTGGGGCGCCCGCCTGCTAGTGGTAAGAGTGTTGAACATCCGGCCATGGGAACTGGGGCGAGAGCTCGAACTGTCTGCCACGGGCTTTAGTCGCCACTTGGAGATGTAGGGTTCTTCGTCCGCTACGCGCTTCATCAGAAGCCATTGGTTTTGATCATGGAAGGGAACACGCCCGTAGATCAGACAATACAAAGTCACTCCAAGGGCCCAAATATCGATCTTATGATCTATTTGAGGGGTATCAGCGTCGAGATCGGTGTTGCAAAGCTCTGGCGCGTAAAAAGCAGGCGTGCCCACTGTTTTGGCCAGCTCGATCGCATCATCGGCGTCCTGTGCATCGGACTCGGATTGATCTCCGTTGCCTTCGTCAAGGGGCCTGCGTCCTAGGTACGATACACCGAAATCGGATATTTTTATTCGACCATCCATGGTTTGTAGAAGGTTCGCAGGCTTGATATCACGATGAATAACATTTTGGTAATGAAGATACTCCAGGCCAAGGACGGTATCACGCAGCACCTCACGTGCCTGTTGTATTGTCATCACAGGAACGTAGCGGAAATGCTCAGGCACTTCATCTTCCCCTTCGGTGAAATGAGAAGAGTTACTCCCAGCGAGGCTTGGCGTGCGGCCGCGAATAGCTTCCGTGTCATAAGCACCATACATGGTCCCTTCCAAACCAGTAATGGTGGTATTATCTAGCGGTCGATTACCGGCGGTGGGAGTACTTGAACGAAAAGCAGTTTCCATGTTTGCACTTTCTGCAGCACTGGACCCTTCGTGATAGATGCCCTGCATCACGCTCGAAGGCAGAACTTCACCACGGGTCGATGATCGGGAGCTACCGTCTGTCTCGGAATATTCGTCTTCTGATTCTCCACCTAGTTCGAGGCTCCAAGCTTCATTTTCAGGGGCACCTGTTTCTCGTTGTTTTCGTTCTCTGGCTAGGCGACGCCTTTGGCGTTCCAACTTTTGATGAGCAAGCCTAATAATCTTCTCGTCTTCCATGATTGCGTTTTCATTGTCAAAGACGCCTTGCTGTTCTCGCTGATATCGCCGGAATTCTACCTGGCAAATCTCCTTCGCACCATCTGCCCTCCACTTGACTTCGCCCCGTGCCACGTGCTCGAGCACAATGTAGACCTTTTTTATGGTCGGGTCGTCAATCACTTCGAGGAGACTGACTATGTTTGGATGGCGGGCTTTCTTTAAGATGGCAATCTCTTTCTTGATCTTGTCTTCGTGACTTGTATTTTTGCCTAGACGGCGACGTTTGGAGTAACGGTCCACAATCTTGATCGCGACATAAGCTTCCGTCTCCAGATTACGACCCAATTTCACCTTGCCGTGAACGCCTCGACCTAGCTCATCGAAGATTTCGTAGTGATTGACAATCTTTCGTCCGGAAACGGGATCCACATCGACATCGGCGATGTGTGTCTCTTTCGGGGCTTGCCTATGGCTAGGATGTAGCCATGGAGTTGAGTATAGGTTGTCGTCAGACTGTGGAGAAGGGCGAAGGATCGGGCTGTTGGAAGTAAAGAGTCCAGGACTGCTGGCAGGAGAGTTGCCGACGGTGCGCGAACCAGAATCCATAATATCGCGACGATACTCTGCTCCAAAGGTGGATATATGAGAGACCGAATACCCGGAGTGGTGGTGGCTAGGGTGAGTGCTGTTGGCACGGTGGATATGGGGCGGATAGTAGTGCTGGGTGTGCAACGCCGCGTAGGACTGATTCGGGTAATGTGGACCATCACGGCGTTTGGAGGGTGGAGTGGAAGCTTGCAGTGAATCGACCGAATTGGCCCGTACAGTAGCTACACTGGCGGTGGAGGTGCTGGAATAATCCCTAGCAGGAGAGGGTCTGGCCATGTGTGTCGAAGCATCAAATCCATGGACTCCGTCCATAGGCGCGGGAGAGGAGTGAGTAGCGGGTATGGGTTTGAGGATTCGTCGAGGTTGCGGGGAGAAGTAACTGGCCTCGCCTGCGTCACGATTCAAATTCTGAAGATGCTCAGTTATGGCGTCTGGATGCGAAGGCACCTCGGAGCGCGGAGTAATGTCGGTCTCGGGCAGAGGGTCTGCGTGGGTCTTTGCTGTGGGCGTAGACTCGCCATTTGCCGTGGGATAGGCATCGAGCCGACCATTCGTGGTGGTATAGGGTTCGTGGGCTTGGCCAGGCTCGACAGGGTCGGCAGGGCCATTGGGAGGGTGAGGGGCAATTTCGGCGCAAGGTACCTGCACCTGCGTCTGTATCGGTTCCACGGTTGGTGGTGCATCTGCGTTTCCGGCTTTCAAGGCCGCAGTCGGGTCATCGCGCATAGCGAATGCGAGCTCAGCATCTTGAAAGTTGGCGTTCATGTCGAGTTACCGAGCGCGCATTCGGCATTCGCACAACAACGTCGCTCGCTCGTCAACTGAATGGGACATTCATAGCAAGCGGTGGAGAGGCGACCGAAGGATCTAGGAGCTGTGAAGAGCGTTCGCGAGGCCCATGATATGATATGGAGAAGGTGGGTGGCAGTTGTCAGGGAGAGAGGGGCGTCGCGAGGGCGATGACGAACGAGGAGGGATGGATGGGCGGGTGGGTGCGTGCACGACGACGCACTGGGACGCACACAGCAGAAAGTGCGGAAGGAAGAGGAGCGGGCAACAAGTGCAGGGCGAATTATTGAACGTGGTCGGGCAATGGGAAATGAGGAATGGGCAAGAAAAAAGGAAGACGTGAGGCGGGCGAGGATGGAGTAACAGCGGGCTGGCGGTGGGGATGGGAACGAGTATGTAGTAATTAGAGTGGCTTTGAACAAGACGGACGCAAGAGGAAGGATGGCGATCGTCGGTCGAGCCAAGCGTCGATGATTCGAGCCGTAGTGGAGAACTAAACCGGCTACGGCACGGACAAAGCTCGACGACAACGAACCGTTGTAGGCCGCCAGCCGGACAAGCCAGCCAGCTGCAAGAGGTAAACAGATGAACGAAGAGGAAGAGAGGGAGGGATGGAGGGAGGGAGGAGAGATCAAAAAGAAGAGGTGATGATGGAGAGAGGCTGGAGAGTTGGAAGGGAGCGAGGGAGGTGGAGGAGGAGAGGTGGTGAAGTGAGACTTGGGCGGAGGGACGATGTTAATAATGATAATGATAAGTAAATGTAGCTAGCTAGCTAGGTAGTTACAGTAAGTTAAGGTTGAGTTGAAGGGTGATTAGAGAGGGAGAGAAGAGAGCGGACGGGCCGGCGGTGGTGGGCCTTTGGTGAAGGTGGCAGGGGAGGGGAGGGATGCGCTGCGATGCTTGGGCGCTGGCAATGCAGTGCAGTGCACTTGACGGTGGAGTCCCATCCTGTCCTGTACACATCAGTCTGTCTGTACCTACACATTAATACCGCACAGAACAGCACACAGCAGCCCAGCTTTAGCCCAGCGCAGCACAGCACAGCACAGCACAGCAGGGTGGGTGGGTGGATAGTACTAACAGTAGTTACAGAGGCTCCGTACCTAGGGAGATATCTCACTTTACCTACTTACTGCACTTACTGCACTGACTGTACTGAATCTGCTTGTCATGAAATAACCGACTTATGGCTGCTGCTACCTGCGCCATCATCTGCACGTCGCCCGCTCTGAATTCTGATTGGCTCCCGTGACCCTAGCATGGCATCCCCTCAACGAAATCCCTGACCCTGGCCCTGGCCGGCCCTGACCCTGTTCTGTCTGCTCTCATCCTGCCCTGACCCTGCCCTTGGCTTGATGGCGAACACTCAACAGCATCCAAAATATTGACCATGACATTTTTTTTCTTCCTGCTTTTCTTCTTCTGGTGTCGTACGCGTTTCTGTGTAGGTAGGTGTGCGTCCCATTCCCAACCGACGGGACAGCGATGGGACGAGCAGGTGGGCGGGCCCGTTTTTGTAACCCGCTGCTCCCTCGCCTTTTTTTTCCCATTAAACTAGACTCTACCTAACCCAACCCCCAAACACCACCTAGTTAACCGTCGACTACCTATAAATGGTCATCATTCAACTAACTAGCCAAACTACCGCCCACCGACTGAGTGTGGTCGCCGTGCTTCCAGTCTCCGTCGTCATCGCCCTCACCCGCAATCAATCAACCTACTACCGTACCTACTTGATTGCCACTGACGGCAGCACGGAACAGGACCACCCTACAGGGCTATGCTCCATTTTCCATCAAGCGCGTTAAGAGCTCCCCTCAACACTCTTGGCCCCGTCGTACTGTACTGTACAGTACTTGTACGGTGGGCTATAACGACTCTCCTGCACACAGCTAAACTGCATTGCACCTCGTCTCGCACTCGAGCTGCTAGCCTGCCCAACCCTGCCCTGCCCTCCCCCCTTCCCCCGCCTTGAGCCTCTGCCCCAGGTTTTCTTCTCCGCCTCTCCGCTGATTCGTTTGCTTTTGCTGTCGTAATGCTGCCTCTCATCTCGGGATTGTTACCATCATGGCTCGTGTCAACGTAAACTATTGCTTACCACGCCAGCGCGGTTGATGTGATCATGGCCGTCGTGGTGGTCATCTCCTGTGGTTTTGCTACCAGTGTACCCCTCAAACACCGGCTTGCACCTTCACTCCACTGTGCCCAGACTGCCCGGGGGTCATCGCGATAACGACGCTTAGCACTCACTGGCCGACCCCAAATGCGAGGCGAGACCACGTCTATCAGCGCACAAGGGCATCGTGCACTGCTTTTTCAGGCATAGCTTACAGCTTCAATATCAATTTGGTGGTGCCGTGCTCGAGCTTGGACCAATCTCCATCCCTGTCTCCTGCTGCATCGCCCGTCCCGCTTCCAACATCACACATCACCCGCCTTCCCTTCCCACTAACTTACCTACCTACGCACAGCACAGCACAGCACAGTACGTACATGTAACTACGTTCGAGCTGGGCCATGTCGTCGTCGTCGCCTGCCAGCAACAGCCAACGCGCGATTTGTGCCATCTTTGCCTTCCGTCTCGCCAATGCGCTTGTGTTGCGCACATTCTTCCAGCCGGACGAATACTTTCAATCGCTGGAAGTCGCAACCGACCTGGCGTTTGGCCCGCAGAGCAATGCATACATTACATGGGAATGGAAGAACCACCTGCGGTCGTCTCTCCATCCAGCCATATTTGCTGCCGTATACGAAGCTGCCGCTGCCATAGCTTATGCTTGTGGCCTGAGCCTGTCTAACCGTTCGGAATTGTTGCTCGCAGCACCCAAGGTACTGCAGGCCCTGTTCGCAGCCCTATTGGACTGGTATACCTGGAAAATTGCGGAAAAGGCCTACGGCCGGGGCAGTCGTACAGCGTACGCTACGGTGAGTAAAAGCCTCCATGACATGTCTCTCGCTCTCGCCGGATTGTCACGACAAGAGCAAGACGAAGGGCATAGCATAGATTCCTGACCTGACGTGTGTACTCTTGTTCCGCACAGCTCCTCGTGTCCATGTGCTCCCCCTGGCAGTGGTTCTGTTCCACTCGAACCCTGTCTAATTGTCTCGAGACGACGTTGACGGCGATCGGTGTCTACCACTGGCCTTGGCACTGGCCAGTCGAGGTGCAAGAGATTGAGAAGGGACGTCGAAAGCAGCAAGGCGATGCCGATGCCGGTAAAGAAAGCAGCAACATGACTGCAGCGGGCCAGGGTCCACTGGACGCGTACCAGTACGTCTCGAAGCATTTCCAATTTTCCCTTTTCCCTTTTCACTTTTCCCTTTTCCTTGTTCCCCTTCCATGGTCTCTGGCAGAGCGTTAGCGCCGGATTAGGCTCATGTAGTTGCAGGCTACGGCTGTCGCTCCTGCTGGCAGCGTTTGCATGCGTGCTGCGGCCAACCAATGGGCTCGTGTGGCTGCCGCTTTTTCTGGCAACGGTGCTTCGGGCATCGTACGAGCAGCGATATGTGCTGGTTCGCGAAAGTTTTTTCTGTGGGTAAGTGCAGAGCAATCACCGGCCCAGGAGAGATCGGGAGATCGTGTGTGGGCGTGGGGGACGGGGACTGACAAGTGACAACCACAGGTCTGCTGTCGTCGCCTGCTCCATGCTCTCGGATAGACTGTACTACAAGGCCTGGACCTTTCCCCCGCTCCACTTCCTCTACTTCAACATTGTGCGATCCCTGGCCGTCTTCTACGGCACAAGCCGCCTGGATTATTATTTGACCGAGGGGCTGCCGCTGCTGCTCACGACTGCACTGCCCTTTGCCTTGACGGGCCTTTGGAACTCGTGTTCCGGGCGATCCTCCACGGCGCGCCGGGGGGCAGCACCGCCGTCTCCCGCATCCCGACCGGATGGCCCTCCCGCCATGCTCCCACGCCTAGCCTGCATCACCATCGTCGTCATTGTCTCCCTCAGCCTAATCTCCCACAAGGAAGTCCGCTTCCTGTACCCCGTGCTGCCCTTCCTTCACGTCCTTGCTGCTGCACCGCTGGCTTCTTTCTTCCCCCGTCACTCGCCCACGCCCCGCAAGGCCCTGCTCGCCATCCTTCTCGCTGCCAATATTCTCATTGCCGGCTATGCATCCCACGTCCATCAACGTGGCGTGATAGATGTCGTTGACTTCCTCCGCCACAGACACGAGGCCCGTAACCACTTCTCCACCATCTCCACCGACACTATAAACGGCCCTCCTACCCATGTAAAAATAGCCAACACCACAGTCGGCTTCCTCATGCCATGCCATAGTACCCCCTGGCGCTCCCATCTCATTCATCCTTCCATCAATGCTTGGGCACTGACTTGCGAACCTCCCATTGATGTACCGCTGTCTGAGCGTGCCAGCTACCTTGACGAGGCAGATCAATTCTACCTTGGCCTCGACGGTCGTAGCAGCGCTCATGAAGGGCCCTTGGCCTGGCTAGACGCGCACATGGAGCACGTGCAGACCATCAAGGACAGCGGTGGTCGCTCGGGCAGCCACTGGGCACGCGTCCACCCAAAGTTCCACCGTCCAAATCGTAGGCCATGGCCGCAGCAACTCGTCTTCTTTGAGCAGCTGCGCCCAGTGTTGAGCGAGTACCTTGCAGGCACGTTGTATAGAGAGTGCTGGAGGGGGTTTAACAGCCACTTCCACGACGATTGGAGGAGGGTTGGGGATGTGGTTGTTTGGTGCTTGGGGGAGTCCTAACTGATAAGTGCGTATACACATAGATACGTTCACGTAGAACCTATATCAAATGCCATGTCGATGTGACGTGCATATCTATATACTCGAACAATAGCTAAAAAGAAGCTGTAAATCCAAACAAATACCATCCAGTGTCCATGTCCTCCCGCTTTGAACAGCTCACTCATGCATCTTCGGATTTTGCTACGTCCTTGAACATTCTCCTCTGCCTTATTCACCCCTCTGTCCTGACGGTCATGCTCGACACGCAAATACCCCCAAACCCTCCTCTGAGTCAAAACACATGGCCTCCTCCACACCCTCGACTCGTAAGCAATCCAGCAACGTAAAGGCAAATTTGGACAAACCCATGCAAAGCAACAAAGGGGAAAAAAGCAATTCCAGGCTTCGTTACTCGCAAATTCACGTCCGATAACAACGGCGCTAAAATTAGCTCCCTCACCGTTTATTCAGAACAATCCAGACATGCGTGTGAACTGTACTGTGTAGTCGTTTAGTCAATCACACCCTGACTAACCTCTCGACGACCCTTGGAACTGGACGTGCCTTGACCGTTCAGCAACCCCCCCCCCCCCCCCATCAATCAATCCATCCACCGCCAGCGCAACACACATACATGCAGGGCACATGACACACATAGGGAAACGAACGAACCCCTACATACATACATACATACATACACACCATTTGCTCGACCTCGGCGTGTGGAAGTTTTTTCCCTCCCTCCTTCTTTCCCAGGTATTCCACACAGTCATCGAGAAAGAAAGAATAAAAAGATGACATACATGCACACGTGTATGTACAGGGAACATGAACATGCACGTCATCAAATGTCACTCAGCGGCACATGGTAAGGGGGCACACCGTTAACGTTGGAAGGAGAAAACAGGCAGAAATGATGTCTCGATATATCGGTGGGAGGGAGAGCGAGCGACAGGCAGGCGAAAAACCTGACGACGAGCAAGTTTTGTCTAACGAGAATAAAATAAAATAACCCTCCCTTCCCTCCCCTCCCCTCCCCGAGCGTCGCACCCGATGGTAAGCGCCATCGGTGTGGCGGCGGAGGCGAAAGGCGGATTGCCTTGGGCGTGGGCGTGGGTTGTGGGATGGTTGTTGTGGTTGCTGTGGTGTTGTGTTTCCGTATCCTGTGTTGGGTGATCTCGGGCGAAACGGGGGGATAGAAGAGGGATTAAATTGGCGGGGACCTTTAATATTCTTTGGTACGGCTGATTCGCCAACTTTAAAAAGGGATATGGGGTAGGATTGGCTCCGGATTAGGTCGGTTGGAGAAGGGTAGGATAATGTACGTACGAGTGCAAGGAAGACATGGATACACTGTGTACCTATGTATGCAGTATCACGAGCTCACATGATACAGCCAGGGGAAAGAGTCCGAACGGTGGTGATGAGAACGGTGATGATTACGATGATGACGGTTGCACGAGAACGGTGTAAGATTATAGAAACGAAAAAACCATCTGTGCTATCAAAAGCCAGGCCAATTTGGGAGAAATAAAAGAAAAGAAAAGAAAAGAAAAAAAGATAAATACAGTGTATTAGGGTACATTACATTCTACAGGATGACTTTGGAGGCAACGCTGAAGAGCCATGCGGCGTCTGCCCAACCACCACCGCCTTGCTCGCCTGGGGGAGGTGGTTTGGTCTCGGCATCCTCGTCTGCTGTGGCACCCTTATCGTGGGCATGGACGGCGGATGCAGCGATGATGGCCTCTCGTTCGAGTTTTCTTCTCTTGGCTTCGACTTCCCTCCTAAGTTGAAACTCTTCTTTGGTCATGTTCTCGGGTCGAAGACTTTCATCTTCTTCTTCTTCGTCGTCATCGGAGGAGGATTCTTCGCCATCTTCATCCACACTGAAGAGTGACCAGCCGATCAACTTATCCATCCAAGTTCCCAGCCCAAACCCACGTTCACGGGCGAGTCGGGCAACCTCCTCCTCGTCATCGTCGCCTTCTTCATCGCCCTCGATGAAGTCTGGCTCGATTTGATCGCGCTCGAACATGCTTTCGTCCAATTCGAGACTATGCCTAGCGCTGGACGTCTTGGATCTGGTAGACATGACGAGATCCACCCGACTGCCGACGGCTGAGCCGCGTCGACTTGGACGCGTACTGTGAATGCGACTTCCCATTCGACTGTGTACACGACTTGGAATCCGACTACCAGCGCGCGAAAGACGCGGGGTGAAGACGTCGTAGTCTGCATCATTCATACTCTCGCCAGAAAGCAACGCTACGTGGCGTGCATTCGCCTCGCCGTCGTACTCATCCGCGGGCTGGACAAGACTGGTTGAGCTTTCCCTTCGTACGAGCCAACCTTGGCCCTTTGAATCCCGCGTCTCCCCTGCGATAGCTATGCCAGCGCGATGGAACCATTCATGTGTAGTCTCGCTCGTATGGTGCCTGTGTAGCGGCTTGCGGAGAGGGAGTGGCGCTGTACCCTTGCGGGTATGGTGCCTTTCTTTCAATGGTTGGTCAACAAAGCTCACGCCGGGGAGCATTGTGGTGGTGCTTTTCGCTTTAGGTATCTCTCCATCATCTCTTACAGGGTGATCGGGGTTGATGAAGCAGCCGTCATAGGTGTAGGCTTTGTGATTGCTGCGTCTACCATTACGAGAGTTGCTGCGGCTTTGGCTCAGACTGAGAATGCCTGGGGTAGAGGGGGCACTTTTTTGTGCAATGTACGAAGTGCGTGGAGTGAGTACCTCATCTGGCGAAGGTGGGGCAGAGGCATCGAGCGGATACTTGGAGCTCAATGGAGCTAGAGAAAGAGAATGTACGTTTGGATATGATCGCCGCCGTGACCCCGAAGCGGAGGGTGTAGACGACTCCATAGTTTGGGTTGCTTGATTAATATCCTGTATGGTATATAGGTACATAAAGCAACAAGATGGCGCTGGGACCAATGAAGGGTTAAGTAGGGGCGGGATGGGAGGAGTGGTGGTAGTGTGGTGATGGGAAGATACGCCGAGGTCAACAAAACGAACTTTTGCTGGAGCTGGAGCTGGGGAGAGAGGGGTGATTGCGGGAGCTAGTCGAATAGGGTTTAGCGGAGAATCCACACACAGTCGGAAGCTGGAATGCACGTGATTGGGCCGCTTTGCACTTACGGGGGTTCTCGTAATTCGCCCACGCCCTTTATGTTCCGCTGTCGGAAATCTCAGAGTCGCACATATATAACCTATTGCTCAACTACTTTATCCCACCATAAAAAAAACTATAACCCCCAGAAATCTTAGAGTTGCAAAGAAAAAACCCCTTCCATTAATCCCAACGCAGAGGCAGATAAGGACAAGGACAAGCTATATTGTTCCCAGTGTCCGTACAGCACCACATCAGGGAAACACGCTCTCCATAGGCACGTCACAGATTACCATATGTGGGAGCCTAGGGAGTGTGAGAACTGTCCACCCGACAGCAGGCAGACGTTTTCTAAACGGGGCGCGTATCTAGCACATCAGCAACGAGCACATAGCAACCGTTGGCCAACAAAATGCTTGTATCCTGCGTGCACCGAAGAGAAGGAGTTTCTATATTCATCAGCTTTGAATAAGCATCTCGAGACAGTGCACGGTTTAATTTTTAAGCACTTGCACCGTTAGTCCACAATTGGATGAGTGTACCAGTACAAAAAAAAAAAAGCGGAATGACTCTGCAGTGCCAGGTGGATGTGTGTGCGGGTAAGAAGGGAAATGATAATCGTCATGACCACTGACAACCAGTTAACGTAAGTGAGTCGCATGCTCGATTTCCCAAGATGGCAATGTATCGCCAGCAGAAGGGATGATGATACAACCAAGCAGAGCAGGAGGTACTGTACTGTACATAGGAGGAACGTGGAAGGTGGGGAACATTGAAGAAGGAGATCAAACCGCCACGCACTTTGCAACAAGCTAATTATGGGCCAAGACATACTAGAAATAACAGTACGTACATGGCACATGCATAGTTGTAAGTAGTTACTGTGAATAACCATCAAAGCCGTGGACGGTGGAGGGGTATGCCGTTGATCAGGGTTTCGTCTCAGGCTGAAAAGGGTCCGCCCTTTGTCTCCAGCATGTGGCCATTTTCGGCTTCTTTATGTTTAGTTATTCCACTTGCACAAGCGCATGCGGCTCTGTAGATCTGCAGCACCAAGAAAAATAAAAGAGAGAGGCAGAATGCAATGCAAATGCGGCGTGGACAATTATGGCCAATTAGCGGCCGTGGCCGGTGACGTAGCAGCACAAGGCGGCCGCTGGCGACGGCGAAGGCCAGCAGCTGGCGGCGGGCGGCTGGACTCATTGGAGCGTCTTGGACTTTGCTCCTGCCTCACCTTTGCTTTGTGTCAGCCGAGCCGAGCCAGCGCTGGGGCCCTTGCTAAGTACATGCATTTGCATAGGCATAGCTAACTAAGTTAACTACCGCCCGTGTACTAGCTAACTCCGCTATGATTAGTACCACTCATCACCACTACCTAAGTACCTACCTACCACTACCAACTTTTGCACACACGCACTCTTCTCTTCTTCCATCACCTCACCAACCATTCACCCACCTCCTCTAAACATCACCTGCCTTTCCATTCGCCAGCCCACCCGTCCTCGTCATCCACCTGGCAACAAAAACCCCCCATTCCGCCCTCTCGCACCTGGCCTCTGCTTTTTTTACTCCCCTCTACTGCCTTCAACTCTGCTGTCGACCATGAATCTTTTCCAGGTCTACTCCCTTGCCGCACAATGCATCCTTTAGCTTAGAGCGGCCATTCCGCAACGTATGTCTCCATGGTCAATCCGTCATCTCTGATTCATCCACATGGCTAACCAACCCCAGATTCGGTACCACTGGCTGGCTGCAAACTTCCATTTCCACTTCCACATACAAAAACCACCTCCCCCGTCTTCTACGTCGCCAGCCCGCTCACCACCCTACCTCTGCCCCAGGGTTCTTTTTCCCTTTCCGCTGTCCGCATACCCACAAACATCGCCTGTGCCCTTGCTCTTATTTCAGAACCTTGTCGCGATATTGTTCATACCACTCTCCGAGACCAAACACCCCGTAGCGCAAGGAATAACAGCACGAAAACAGCTCCTTCGACAAACCATCGTTACGACTAGCATCATTATGTCTACTTCCGAGCCCCAAACCTACCAGCAGCCAACTGCCGCTGGAGGCAGTCTGGTTACAGCCGTCAAGGAATTTCTTGTTACGTTGGGCGTCCCAGTCACAAGCCGCGTCACTCAACACACTGCCCACTGCCATCACGAGGATGTTCCGCCTAATGTGGGTTCTGAAGGTATGCCCTTTGCGACTTCGGCGGAAGATGGATCTGCAGTATGGCTAACGCACTCTAGGCCCTGGCAACTTGCCTGACACTCGAACGCCTTCGCCAATCACCGAGGCCGTGGCACCAGGCCGGCTGCGTTCCTTGTTTCCACCACCAAACTATGGCACCGTGATACCTGGGGCTGTCTTTCGTAGCAGTTATCCCCAACCGAAGAACTACGATTTCGTGAAGAGTTTGGGCGTGAAAACCATCATGTTCGAATCCTTACCTTGATTCCGAGTCTCAGTACCTGCGCTGAGGCTTTGCAACAGTGCTAACATTGTTGTAGAACCCTAGTACCTGAGGAAATCCCAACTGAATACCGGGACTTCATGAAAGAATCTGGCATTCAGCATTTTCAGGTACACCTCAACGCCAATAAAGGCTCTGTGCGGGTTCAGAGTTGCGATGCCAACAGGGCGTTGAACATTGTTCTCGACCGGTCCAATCATCCGCTCCTTATCCATTGCAACAAAGGCAAGGTAAGTCGTTCCGTACCTCACTATTCTCCCAAGTCCGAGTCGTTAACACTTTCCTAGCATCGAACCGGGTGTCTTGTTGCTACCCTACGACGACTTCAGGGTAAGTTTTAGTCCAGACATCACAAGATCATCTTCTGACATTTCTAGGCTACGATATTGAGTGGATTCGCGAAGAGTATCACACCTATGCGGACCCAAAGGCACGTTTCTGGGACGAAGTCTTCTTCGAGCATTTTGACCTCAACACCGTCATGTGGCACGCTCGTAAAGAAGACTGGGTTATGCCAGCAGAAACTGCAGGCGAAACTCCCCTTTCGCCGCCGCCTTCTCCGGTGGATTCATTAGGATTCACACAGGCTTAGGCCACCTTTGTTCATTCCATTTGTCCTTCTACCTATCTATTGTGTGGTTCTTTAGCGACTAGGGTCAAGAGGAGTTTAACGGTTTAGGGACACCTCGCGTATTCCCCACCGCAGTGGCGTTGCAAACGGCAAAAAGCTCTCATTGGGTATATGATGAGAGTCAGGGCTTCGGCGTTTCTGACTTTTCTCTCAATAGAGCGGGATACACTATACAGTGGTAACAAATCCCCTTCAAGTATTTTCACTTTCTACAGCCCAGCCAGAACGGCCATCTCTGAATGGACTTGCCTGGATCATTTCCATGGTCTATGGTAGCATCGGGTGGCACGCTTCCTTCCCAATTGCTACATACATTTCTTTTGTAACTGGCGGCTTGTAAAAAATAAAAAGATGCATTTGACTTTTTTGTCAGAGGAATTCTCTGGCTGGCCAGATTTGGTTCACGGTCGCCACATGTAGTATAAGTGTGCCTTTTGTCCGTGTACGACAAGATGCACATTTGATCAAAGGACTATATCCAGGTCCGTGTGAGCGGTACACTTGCAATGAGGAGTCATAAATGGGACTTCCGCAGCGCAGCTACGACGACACCAGTAGTGTCGACAAAATGAGTCAAAAGCAATAACTGTATATTATATCGATTACTCATAGATTACTATCCAAAGCCAGATCTGGCCTCTGCATGGTCCTGAAACACTCTTCCTTGTCCACTGTGAATTACATCACCACCTCAACATCTCCGCCTCCCCAACCGACATACTGGGCGGCCTGTCCTCTTCCTTCGTTCCCCACTCACTCTCCTCATTCCCAACCACCAACTCCAACAAGCCTCCCTCGGTGAAAAACTCATGCCCGATCCAGCTCTTGGTCCAGGGCTCCCCGTTCAGCTTCGCGCTCTGGATAAAAGCATTACTGGTTCCGTTACCACCGGTACCAGTCGAGTTGTTGTAGTTGACGTTCCTGATGGTAGCAGTCTTGTTGGTCAGTGCGTTGGTGACGCTGACGGATTCAAAGAAGGGCGGTGCGATGAGGTAAACATTTTGGCCTGGATTGGGGAATAGGCCGATGGTGGAGAAGAGCAGGAAAGATGCCATTGCGCCTGAGTCATCATTTCCCGGGAGGCCAGGGAGTGTGGCGTTGAAGCGTGATGGAATGTCTGTAAAGTTGATCGTTAGTATTTTTGTAGTCTTCATTTGCCATGGGATTCAGGGGGGGCGGAGAAATGGTCAGGAACGGGGGTGTTTCAACGTACAATCTCGAACCCTTTTAGCGCTTAGTCCAGGCCTTCCGGCATAATGGGGCATATAGACGGTTAGGAAAACCGGTTCGTTTCCAATGTCTGCGAGACCACTTGTGTGGAAGAAGTCGAGCCTCTTGATAAATGTTTCTTCGCCTCCCAACAACTCTACGATCTTCCTGATGTCGTGCGGGACGAAGAACATGTACTCCCACGCGCTGCTCTCAAAAGTTTCGCTCGGATTCGATGTCAGAGAGCAAAAGCCCGCAAGTGGGGAGCAGGCAATGGGGTCTTGATAGCCCCAGGTCCCATTTAGATATTTCGGTTGGAAGAAACCCTTGAAGCCAGTGTCGACACCATTGATGGTAGAGGTTTGGTCTGCTTTAAAAATGTTCTGCCAATTCGCTGCGCGCGCGAGATATTTAGTATATGTATCTTTGCCCAAACCCTTAGCAAGTGTCGCGAGATTGAAGTCATTGTATGCGTACTCCAATGTCCTTGAAATGCTGCGCGAGTTTGTTCCGAAACCATTAGGGTCGAAGTCCAGGTAAGGGATATAATTGAGCCGTTTCCAGCTCGCGAGTCCACCTCTACCCTCGATACTCCACTCCAAGGGTTCATTTTCGGCATCGTTCACTATGGCTTCGTATGCGATCTCCCAATCGATACCCGTCAGGTTCTTTACATAGGCATCTACCAAGACGTTGTCTGCATCTGAACCCCCCTGCGTCCAGCCTTTACATGTACTCATACTGCAGTCGGGGAGCCAACCTCGGTGTTTGTAGATATCCAAAAGACTGCGCACTATCCTCGACTGCTGGACTGGGTCGGCGATAGTGAGAAACGGAAGTTGGACACGCCACATGTCCCAAATGCAATAAAATGAATCGAAATAAGGCTCCGAAGATTGCCAGTCTGGATTCTCGCCGGTGAAGTCTTGAGGGGAGATCATGGTTCGGTAGACAGCGCTCCAAAAGCTGGTTAGCAAGTTATCATCGGCATTTCCGGGTTCGATAGATACTGGGGCGAGCTTCTCACGCCAGGCATCCTTTCCGGTTTTGATTAGCGCATTGAAATCATAATCCGGGCCAGGGATCTCTTTCTCCGCGTTCGAGCATGCTTGATCGGTGCTGATGAAGCTGACACCCATGCGCGCAGAAACCGGTCCAGATATGGGCCCTTTAAATCGGACAAACCCACCGCCTTGCAGATAGAACAGATTGAAGCCGCGGGTGATGTAGATGCTTTTCGGCTCTGAACCCGCACGATCGTTGACCCAGACGCCAGACTCTTTGATAGCTCCCCCAGATAAATCCAGACAAAAGTATGCGACATAGGAGCCTGCGCCGAAGCTAGGAAGGAAAGTACCGTTTCCCTTTATTCTCCCTGATTCTTCGCCCTCTGCGGCCTCCACAGTGACCGAGGCGTTTTGCCGACTCTGCCAAAGATCGGTGAGATCTAGCAAAATTAGGGGATCTGTGCTGCCGTTCTGCGCTGCGCTGCCAGAAAAGTTGAATCTGAAAAGAGCAGCATGCTCAGACACGGCCATATCAGCTGCGATTCCATTCTCCAATGTAACCCCAAAGTAACCTGGTTTGGCCACAACCGAGTCCTTCTTGTAATGTGCAGCTCGTGCTCCAATGGGGAATTTGCATGTGTTGATATCGTCTCCAGAGCATATCTGGGGAAATATTGGGAAGTTACCCAACGAGGGATTGCCTGGGAAAAAGTCAATTCAAGGGAAAACCATTCCGTGGGTGTGTGAAGTTTTCGGAATATCATGCCATACGGCACCGTGATACTACTTTTTACGAGGGATGTACATACCCCCAGTGCCGGAATCGTGTAGAATTGAAAATCCAGTTATATTGGAACCATCAGTAGAGAACCCACCCGTGTTCTCGCCGTCGACATCGGCAACCGCTATTGGAAAAGTCAGCAACAAAACAAACATTCGAAGCAATCCATGGGTAGCTCTAAATAATTAGATTTATTGTTGGCGATAGAATTCTAGAAGCGCTTGCGAAACAGTTGAGTGTGGGTATGCGAGACAAGAGATACATTGGAATTATCTGTGTCCAAAAAAAATATAGAATCAATCAATCATGGAATTATGGTTGTCCTACCTTTTGCCATGCCATATGGCAGAGTTGCACCAGCGAACACATTCCCACCCTTTTGAGACCCAATCAGTGGATTGACATAGTCAAGTACGTCTGTCACGTTTGCGCGCTTCGAATACTTGAATGCGGCGGCTGAAGGCGCCACCGCAGCGATGATTACAAGGGACAAGGCATAAACTCGTAACATGGTCGGCGTAGAGGACAATGGGATGTATCCAAAGCGAAAAAAATAACTTCTTCTACAGCCATTTTCTTGAGATGGGTACTTTGGTCGACGTCACATAGGTTCGCTCCTGCCTGATTAAGGTGCTTATATGCGGGGTTACTGCATATGAACCGGTACCTGTTGATCGTCACGCAGGTGCGACCTTCCTCACTTGCAAAAACGAGTTCCTTTTGTTATCACTTTTCTCTTCCATGGTAGAAGGCCGGAAAAGGGATGATTTAATGGGAATAGAAGAGTTGACTTGGCAACTTGAGCCATTACGTACATTTCTAAAGGAGGTAGCTTTCGGAGTAAGATTGCAATCAGCAAGCAGCGTATTCGCTTCACTCCCCACAACCAATCTACCCACCGTTGCACCGCAGGCAGCATCGCTTGACACCGTGGAAAACAGGGAACAAAAGCAAAAGACATACTAGTACCAATGCGTCTTTTTTCAAGATCCATGCGTTCTTGGGTATGTCGCTGGCCGGTCAACATGCGGTGAGATGTTTATAGGGACGAAGAGACCCTGATTATGCCGTCTTTGCCCAGACGCCAGAGAACATCAAGCATACGGGTAGGCAAGGTTAATAGCGCACACCATGTCTTTGCAACCCATATTTAAATGAGTGCAGAACGACATCCATGCAGAAAGAATGGCGCGTGCGTTCGGTCTGACCCATGTGACCGCGCGCGTTCGTGTAAGCCGCTGCAAGATATCCGATTCTGAATGGATACTAGCAGTCATTTCATTATCAAATCAGATGCCCCTAAATAGGTAGAGCCAGCAGCTTAAAGCTTGGGGATACACGACGAAACAGAGCGCTTCGGTGTTTCTTTGAGCCGTGCCCTATTATCCTGCTCATACAATCTATTTGATCGGCGACCTTTGTACGTTCCAAGCATGATAAAACTCGAGGGTCTCGTATAACGGTTTCTGTTTGCCTTGTGGTGAAGGCATTGTTGGCTTGACACCCCCGAGAAAAAGAGTGCTTCATGCACTCATTCCGCCACATGCAGCCTCCAACCGCTTGCCACTTTTATGGCTGCTCTCTGGGGAGGTGGCTTGAGCCTCTTCAACGCTCGCGTTGACATACCGTTCATCGTTGTCGTTGTCAACGTTGAACAATCCGCCTGGTCATGGTCATGGCCATGACCAGCCCCTCCAGCGGGAGTGCCGCCATGCAGCCTAACTCGAATGTGATGGGTTCGTTTGAGTTTCCAGCATCGTCTCCTAGGGCCCCAGGACTTGTGCCGCACGAGGCGAGGCCAGAAACTCACGATGTGCTTCTAGGCTGGGCCACAAGCTCAAGATGAAGACGAGGGGAGCACAAGTCCGATTGATTTTTTTTTTTTTCAAGATGCCTCGGACCAATGATTGGCTCTCGAGCAGAGTGAAGTGAGTGAGTGACAGGTCGGTTGGCCGCACGCCCTTTAGTTGCAACTGGGTAGCCTCAAGCTCAACTGAATTGCTCGTATTAGGTCCAGATATAGAAACAAGTGAGGGCCACACGTGCGGGATGCGAGAGCCGGCAAGTCGGGGCAACATGCACATCCGTCCAGCCATGCACGCCCAAAGCGGGCTAGGGGCTCTTGGCAGTGCTTGTGCAGGCAAGTGTTGTAACAGTTGCCCAAAGGTTGATTCGTGTTTGCATCATTCAAAGCCAGCAGCCCCGGCAAGAGCTGCATGCCCCGTCTTTCAGCTCTGCTTCTATTAACGCACACGGCAGAACTAGGACCGTCGTGTCAAACGGGGTCGCGCGACGACATAGCGACAGATAATTCGCAGCCGGGGCCGTTGTGCAACTATTGATCTCTTTACTTTCTTTACCTATCTATACATATCCAATTTGTTAAACCCTTTTTGGTGCCACTTACAGCACAGCAGCACAGCACAGCACAGCACAGCACAGCACAACCAACACGGCTGCGTCTGACCCGTCGAATCTGTTTGCAATCCTGGGCAATCGTCCCTTCTAAAGACCCAACTGCATGACTAGTTAGCTTGGTGTGGTTTGTGCTGCATCGCATCTGCGGCATGTTGCTGCCTGGGAACGTTGACGTATGTACGTCTGTCTTGCTTGTACCTTTTGGCAAAAGAAACGCATTCATTTATTGTTGTTTCTCAACGGTTCGGGTGTGACGGGAATGATTCGGCCTAGGCTCATGTCATTGTGAATGTAACGTTAATGTGAAATGACCTAACGTTATGCTGTTGGCACTGAAGGAGGAGCATGAGACGTTCAGATTAGCAAGTCATCTGTGGAGCTAGGCCGTGGCCAGTGCGAGGCTACCATGGTGATCCCAAAGTAGACGCAAAAGTAAGACTCGACTAACTTACACAGCCCTGGTAGGTCAACGTCTACATCGGCTACCGGTGAGCTTCAACCGCGCGGACACAAGCCGTGCTAACGTTCCTGACCCGTCACGGCGCCGATGACTTCAAAACATGAAGCCGCTTGATTTGCCAGGATACGGGCTCGGCGGTGACTCAGCTGGGAATTGAGGACTGCACATCATCTCTGCCTCCCCCTGACAAAGCCAGCACCCACACACCCGTAGTTCTCTACCACGTCTCTGGACTAGGCCCCCATTCTGGGTTATAGCTCGTACCGTGTTGCATAACTGCTCGTTTTACGAGACAGCACGTATATATCGCCACCCCAGAAGGGCACCTGCCACACGCCCTACTTGCTATGCTTGATTCCCCTCCTCTATAGTTTTATTCATGATGCCTGGTCGAAGTTCTTCCATGGACAACTCGGACGCTTCGAGCAATTCGCCAGATAATGACAACACTCCTCACGACACCCGAAGCGAAAGCAACCCACCACCTCCACCCCGCAAGCCCATCCCGAGAAAGGGCCACACCAAGTCAAGGCGCGGCTGCTACAACTGCAAGCGTCGAAGAATAAAGTGCAATGAGAGACATCCAAAATGTAGTCACTGCATCAAGGCGGGGTTGCAGTGCGAGTACCCTGCCAACATCATCCAAACAACAACAACACAGCAATCATCACCCATCTCTCCCAGCCCCTTGGAGATGGTCAACTTCCGTTCGACGCCTGCGACATTCACCATGTCGGATCTTCGCCTTTTTCATCATTTCCTTATTACAGCTTACCCCCATTTGCCTGTTGGCGCAGACAAAATATGGATCACTGTGATCCCAAGCTTCGCCCACAATGTACGTCATCTTTCGTTTCTCCCGCATTGCTTGTGTGAGTAAGAAATAGTCAGCTGCTTCTAGAATTGACTGTGTGATTCATTGAATCTCGATTTATAATCAAAGGGCCTGTTTGGTTGCTTCACTCCATCTCCCCTACCTGTTGGAACGAACATTACTAATGCTTGGTGCGTGCAGTACGAATACCTCATACATTCAATCCTAGCGTTGGCTGCATCGCATCTCGATGCCGTCTCCAATGCCAGTGTTACCAAGGAAGCGATATCTCATCGAATATTGGCAGTGCAAGCATTGAACGAAGCACTTTCGGTGCCACCAAAAAACAGTTGTGAGCGCGATGCAAGAATGGCAGCCGCGATGGCTCTTGCATTCCAATCGAGCCATCTCCAGGACGGACTGCTCGAGTTTTTAACCATGGTGAGAGGATGCAACCTCATCGCAATGGAGGAGCACTTTGAATACCAAGAATCCGCTTTCTACGTAAGTAATACCCGTCACCGCCCGTCCAGATCTTCCGCGCCAGTGACTTACTCGTCCCATACAGGCCTTTCGCGAAGACGACCATCTCACCACGATGAAGAGTCGTGTCAACTCGTCAGGTATAAGCGCCATCAACCCAGAAGACCTTGACCTAGCAAGCGCATCCCTTCGCCTCATAGAAATCCTCAACATGACAGAATGGGAGCGACAATTCTGGGAAATCTTGGTTCGAACAGTCGACAGCGCTTATGACCGGCCCATCGAAACATACACCACGTTCGTCTCGCTGTACAACCAGCCGTCACGATACACCCATGACGAATTTCAGTCCTTCGTTGACCCGAGTAACGACGTCGCGCAAATCTTACTGGCCCATTTCATCGCTGTTCAGGCACTGTTAACGCCTATATTGATGTTGGAGCGCGTTGGATTCCAGGGTGTCAATGCTCCGACGGCGGTACTGGGGTGGATAGAAGGAATTTATTTCAATGTGTCATTTGGGTTGAGACACTATGTTGAATGGCCGATGCAGGTGGCACGGTATCCTTATGTAAGGTTTGTCGGGCAACAACAGCTCGACCACGACCTATAGGCATGTGCTTTATGGGGAACAATGTGCTAGGATGCAGCTTCCAATGTCGGTCCGGCGGGAATTTGTTTGCGTTTTATGATACCCGACGGTCTTTGATCAGACAAACGGCTTCGCTTTTTCGTTTCTTTTTCCATCTTCTTCTTGTCTATACAGTATTGCCTTCCAATCAACAGTCATTTTATGACAGTAATGGAGGTTTGTTTCGCCTATTTCCTTTGTATACGTCTTGTACAGCAACCGATATCAGTAGGAGCTTGAGATGACAATGGTCGCTTCGGCCTACAATTGAAATTCTCTGGTTCGTCCGAGGGTTACGTATAAGAACGGGATCCACTTTTGGACCAATCGACTTTATTCATACCCATAGCAACGTACAATTGCTTACTCCACGCGAAAGGGGGGCATCAGATAAGATGAAATAAACTACACCCTTCTTACTCACACATTTGTCTTGGCGTTCTTTCTGTACCTTCCCCATCGGCCAATGATGGTGAGACCCACGTTCCACCCCCTCGCCACCCACTTCAAGGGTCCAAGCTCGCATTTCAATTCCCCGACTTTTGAAGCCCCCCATTGAATACTCCCTCCTTTCCCACACCGCACCTCAGAACCCTATTTATTATTTATTTTCTTGCGTTATACGGGGGAAGGACGCAATGAAGTCTTCGGTCGCTACTGCCACATTGCCCTCCAAGAAACCCTCGAAGCGGACAGTAACCGTTCGGGCGGAAGAGCAGGAGGGCGCTGATGTGCACACCGACAAAGCCAGCAGTGCGAACGACCATGACCGGTTTTTCTGGACCTACACCGAGGAACCGCACCGAACCCGCCGAATGGCTATTATCAAGGCACACCCAGAAGTAATTGCCTCCCTCCTTCGCTACAACCAGCACATTGCACTCACACTTCACACAAACAGGTAACGAAGCTTTGCGGTCCTGAACCTCTCACTAAATACGTTGTGGCATTCGTCGTCGCCCTCCAAGTCCTGTGCGCCTACCTCCTGCGCGATTCCGCTGTACTGTCATGGCCTTTCTTCCTCACCGCCTACATAATTGGAGCCACTGCCAACCAGAACCTCTTCCTGGCCATTCACGAAATCTCGCACAACCTGGCGTTCAAGAGCCCGCTGGCGAACAGGGTGTTTGCTGTCTTTGCGAACTTGCCAATTGGAATCCCCTATAGCGCTTCGTTCAGGGTATGTGCTTGAAACTCTCTTTGCGGTGCTATCTGCCAAAAATCAATCATGAAACGGAGGGAAAGGAAACAAGTCTACATTCAGAAAAGGAGCTGTGCTAACGTCAAGTTCAATGAACAGCCATATCACTTGACGCACCACAAATCGCTCGGCGTAGATGGGCTCGATACCGATCTCCCTACTACCTTTGAAGCTCTCTTCCTTGATTCAGTTCTCGGTAAAGCCTTCTTCGCGACCTTTCAAATACTCTTCTACGCTCTGCGCCCCATGTTTATATACAGCTTACCCATGACCAAAATTCACCTTTTCAACGTCGCGGTCCAGCTCGTCTTTGACTACGCCTTGGTCCGTTTTGCTGGCGGCAAAGCCCTTGCCTACCTAATTCTCAGCAGTTTCCTCGCTGGTAGCCTCCACCCTTGCGCGGGCCACTTCATCGCGGAGCACTATGTCTTTGAGAAGCCGACCACCGACGCGCTCAACCCCGCAAACAAGATCCCCATGCCCGAGACTTACTCGTACTATGGCGTCCTCAACGTCCTGACGTACAATGTTGGCCTACACAACGAGCACCATGATTTCCCTGCCATTCCCTGGACCCGCTTACCCGTACTCAATCGTATTGCTCACGAGTTTTACGACGAGCTGCCCGTCCATAAGAGCTGGATCAATGTCATCTGGCAGTTCGTCTGGGACAAAGACGTCAGTCTTTGGTGCCGTGTCAAACGAGAGGAAGGCGGGAGAAAGGTGGGTGCGGGCGCTGGCAGCGGTGCAGGCGCGAGCACCAGCGGATGGAATGAGGAGGAGCTGGGTGCCAACGAGAAGAAGGGCCCTATTCCTGGGGTGAGATGATCCAGGGTAGTCATCTTGTAGTTGTCGTAAGCGTTGAAGAGTACATATTCATAGGTGTGCTATTGCATTGCCCGGCGTTTTCCTGGGGGAAATTGGGTATAGAGTAAAGTGAAGATAATAATCCAAGAATTTTGAGAGACATATTTGTACAAACCTTCCCGTGATAGCTGTTGAAAATAATTACCCTGAGTGGAATTCCGTGCTGAGTCTTGTTACCCGGGCAGACAGACGTAAATACCATCCGTTGACCTGACAAAATAGATCACTTTGCTCTCATGACAAGCCAAAAAAGAAAAACGAAGCACAAGTAAATCCTGCTCATGCACCACATAGACTGCTCAAACCACTACACCACCACCCACGTATACACATCCGTGTTTCCCTCCCCCATACGCAGAGGGAAGAAGTGAAGACATGAATATCAACACGAAATCGGAACAGGGTGAAAGTCTCATTTACAGCGAAACCTCCACCACTTTTACCAACCAAAATCACAGAATACAAACGGCTGGGCGTTGCTTGTAAGGGTAGCAGAAGCAGAAGCAATACCCAGTGCCACCACTCATAACGATTCTAAACAAACATGTAAACGTCAACGCTTTGCCATATACCCATCTCCTCGATCTCGCGGTAGTACCATGCCATGCCATGTTGCTTCAGGTACCTGATATTCTACCGACGATATTAACACTCGCTGCTTTCTTATCTGACGATATTATTTCGACGAACCTAAAATAAGAATCTAAAACATTTCATATTTACATATTACAACCCCGTGAAGCCAGGGGAATAATGATCAGTCTGTATTTATATTTATATTGTTATAGTGCACTGGCAAGGGAACGTATATGTATCAAAGGCTCTTTTCCACATATCTAAAAAAAAAAAAAAAAAAAAAACAACAACAACAACAACAACAACAATAACACAGCATACATACAAAAACATGCAAAACTGCATCGATACCGCGAAAGTGGATAGTTTTTTTTTTATTTACTTATCAATCCTTGCGATGATATACAAAACTGTCTTACAACCCAACCATGCATAGCGAGAATAACTCGCGTGGGAAAGAACGCGATATCGTTTACTAAAACTTACGAACCGAAGATCAGGAAAGATATATATATATATAGATCGTGTGAAACTTGTGATATTTTTACATGGTTAGCTGGGAGGAATGATGTATCATAATGCAATCAAGTACCTATCTGGGCAATTTGATGTTGGTACTAGCGATATTTACACTAAAGACTAACGAAGTAAACGCTTGATGATACCGTACGAATATCACAATGGGGGGGGGGAATAGAGGTGGAAGGACTTTGCTGTCGATTTCAACCCTAAAGGACAGGGAAGTTTCTAAAAAAAAACCGTAGGAACTTGCATGTCAAGGATAATAGTCGCGTCAGTATACAGGTCATGAAAATAGGAATAGGGGTGTTTTTTTTTTCCCTTCCAAACTAAAAGAGAGAGAAAAACAAAGGCAACAATCTAGAAATCCACAAAAAGACCAACCCAAAAAAAAAAAGCCAAATCCAGTCTGATCTGGAAATAGAATCTAGACTGAACCATTTTTTTTCTCCGTTTCGTTTCGAATCTAGAACGCGGTTCCAAATATGTTAACATTTCATCGTCATGAATATGTTAGTTACCATAAGCCTTTCTTCCTCCTCCTCCTCCTCCTCCTCCTCCTCGGGGATGGAACATTTCGTCAAACCCTCCCTACCTGCCCTACCTACTCTACTCTACTTTACTTTACTCTACTCCCCTGTCTACCCAAAACGTAACAAACGAAGACAAAAAAGACAAGAAAAAAAGAAAGAAAGAAAGACCTACCCTCCTAGCCAGACTTTGAAAGTGGCGAAAAGAATAATAATGATAATAATAATGACGACGAAAATAATAATGATGTACTACTATAGACAAACACCATACAGTACTTACGAAAAACGACCAGGAAACGCGCCAAATGTACAAACACCAAACGTGAGTCTAGAAGCAGGCAGGCAGACAAGAGCGAAAGAAAAAAAAAAACACAAAGTGTACTACGTACGTACGGGGAGGGTTACTACTATCGTTATCTGGGGGATGCAAAGAGGTAGAGAAAAAAAAAGGCTGTCGTCATCTTTTAACAGGAACCAAGTCAAGCCCCTATATACTGTAGGTAATACCCATACAAAACGACTAAGAACGAGAAGGAAAGATTGGGAAAGAATGACGATAGCAAAATATAAGCATTTACGAGCACACCGACATTTTCTTTCTCCCCCCCCCCCCGTTCTCTAACCTCCCCCCACCCCCCTAGGAACCCATGTCGGAGAAGGTTCGGCGCTATATCATCACAGTAGTAGTCAGGGTGGTGTGGGTGTGAGTCGGTTGGTGTGATTTGGATGGGGTCACTTGACTGACTAAAAAATAAGAGCCATATCGAGGAATGAGTTTAGGAGAGAGAGTGTGTGTGAGATAAGGTATTGGTATTGAGGGCCAAATTTCAGACTACGCTAAACTCAACGAGCTAAATCAAGGGATGAATGGTGATAGGATGGAGCGAGTACCATGTGATGTACATTAAAATATTCGCGCGTCTACCAACCTTTTTTATTTTCGCTAACTAAACCTTTGCGAGCTAGCTATGGCTTGTTGCGAGCCCTCGACTACGCCAAAGGGAAAGTGACATACAACTCGCTGGTCTAAGTTAGAGGGACGGATCAGCACCAGATAGATTGATGACGGAGGTTTTTTTGGTGCTTTGGCCCTGTTCGCGAGTGGCGCCTCACATTACCAGGTATACCAGGAAACGCGTGGATTCTCTCGTTTAGTCTTGTTGATAGTGGACGAGGGTGGTGAACTCCCGACTCTAACAGCCTATATCGTTCATGTTCATTGACATCATCCTCCAAGTGTAGTGGCTCACCAGGTGTTCCGCTGCAGCAAATAATGTTTACATTTCTTATCGTCATGAGCAATCTGCAACCAGGAAACAATACAGTTTGGTATATGATATCTAGTCGCGAGGTGTCCGCTTACGGGCAAGCGAGATGAGTGTAGGTAGGATGGATGGGCGGGACGCCCATCTTTCCCACAATTGTAACATGACTCTTCTTTGCCGCCACCAATGGAATCATTTCCCCCTACTACTGGATAGATTCTTGTTGGTTATTGCGATGCTGCGCCAAATCAGAAGGAACCCTCCGGATCTGCAAGGAACGTAACCTGCTTCCGCACGACGTCGGCTTCCGATCCCGAGCCAGCAGATGCGGCGTACCGTGGTACCTGGCAGCCATTATTGCGCCATCCATAGAGTAGCAGCGGCTGCAGAGTGCAGACACCATCAGGACGTTCCCTTCTTTCGACTCCGACTCCATGTGGAAAGAAGCAAGGGACAGACAGGAGTAGGATAGGGTTCTGGAAGAAAGTGACCTGACGTCAGGCGCTCGGACGCAATTCACTCCTCGGTGTGCTCACATCTATCAGCTCGTACATTGGGAAGGTGAGAAGATAATTCGTAGGAAGACAATTCCGCCCAGTCACCTGTATTCCAGTTGTGAGTATGGGTGTGATGAATAAGGATCGGAAGGGAGTGGGGACATATTTCCATGCCGTGTGCGTCGCGACTCGCCATGGTGACGAAAAATCCAATCTTGCTGGATAATTAAATCAAGAAGCCTTGGGTCGGACAGCGCAGCGTCAGGTGTCGGACAGAGATTTCCCGGAGAAGATGGATCGTGATGAGGTGAGCAGACCAACTGCGAAGTCGGTGTGTTGCGTGTAGGATGTGAAAATCTGTGGAGGTCCGTGGTCTTTTTTTTTTTTTTTCTTATTTGACTCATCACTACCTATGGGAATGATGGCCAAGACTGAAACGGGCCAGAGGCTGAAGGCTCTATTTCGGCTTCGTCCTGACGTGTTCGCTCTTCGGCTCACTGATCATCTCCCGGTCCACCTTGACCGGCGTGGCATTGTAATTTGCCGCAAGCCGGGCTCCTGAGGATTTGAATATTTGAAACCAAGACACGATAGAAGCATGTAGTGGCATGTTTTTTGTTGTTGCGTGTTCTATGTAGGTTGTCTGTCAAGTTTTTGCTGACGGCAGTGTTGGGATGTTCCCTTCACAGGGTAGTGGGTAGTGGGTAGTCCCGATCGCATACAGTGCGGGTATCGTGAATCCTTCCTTCTGATCGCCAGATCCGAGCCCAGGGAGCATGGTTGCACAAATGATGGACAAATCACGCCAACGTGGTCAGAGGCTTGCACAATGGCACAATGGGACCGTGTGGGAGGGGCACTCTAAAACTAAGTTCAGAGATTGTGGTTAGGCGGGTGGCAGCGGAGTGGAGACAGCCAGTACGTAAGATGGGAAAATGTGGTGTGATTGCCCGACTTCCCGACTTCGCCCGCCATCAGCGTCGATGAGGATAGTGCAACCGGGCGCCAGTGCGATAACGTTCAGTTATGGCAATGTTGGCCGCAGTGCCATAACCTGACTACAGGTAAAGTGGAATAGCGTCGCGTCGGTCGCGGAGGGGTATCGATTTCCGTCCGCCTGCCCTCATGTGGGGACATGGCATTTAACGTTACGTTAGTTAGGCAGTGATTGCTGCGTCGATACAATACTTGATACATGGACATAACTACAAAAGTCTGAGCTTTCTTGTGTGCGCTGGCAGCTGAGGGCCGTGGGTGCTCAGATCAAAGGCTGGCAGAACAGTACAGGCCCAGGGCAAGGCACAAGGCACAACAAGGCAACAGGGAAGGAGAAAAAGTTTTTTGTCTCTCTCTCACTCTCACCATTCCCTCCCTTGGGTCTACTCTGCTTCTGTTACCGACGAAGCCAGGCCACAACGCAAACGCCACGCCGGGCGTTGTTGAGATGGTGTTGTGGCGATGGGGTTCGTACCGACGACGACGGCGACGATCATGCTGCCATCACGCAGCCATCAAGCCATGATAGCGCAGTCAGTTCAGTGCGTGGGATGTTGCTTTTTGCGTGCATTTGGACTGCCTGCAAATGCCTGCAGACGGCCCCCCTGGCGGTGCATGGCCCTGATCCTGGCTTGCCGCGCTGTTGCGTTGCTCCCATGACGAGATTCGTTCGTTCGGGCCGTGGGCGTGCGGGGAAGCCAGGAGAGGAGAGGAGAGTCAAGACAACTTCAACAACTGCCTCTGCTGCCTCTCCTCTAGTCCAATGCAGCCGTGCAGAAAGGGTCCACTTGGGACGTCCTGCACTGAGACCTCCAACTGAGACCCGTCCCGTCGTGTGGCCAACCCAAGCCGACGACGCATGCACGCTCAACCTGCCGCCCAATCCACGCCGGCCCGCCAAAGAGGTTGAGGCCATGCCATGCCATGAATTGATACAGTAGTCTCCCGCTGCCCTGGCCCTCCTCCTCCAACTACCTACTGTAACTAGCTATCTCGACACTGAGCAATCCCTTGTCCACCTATTATTCCCGCACACCACCGACCATGACCATCACTAACCTTCTCTATCCCTGGATGAGTGCCCATCAAGTGAAAATTTTCGCCGTCGTCGTCGTAGTGGTGGTGGTGGTGGTGTGAGACTGGACGCTTTTCCTCCACTACCCGTACAAGTGCTGTTACATAACTCCAAGTCACTACTGTGCGCTACATGTATCTCCTGTACCGTCTTATGTAGGGTGCCGCTGCCTGTGTCGCGACATGGCAAACGGACAGTAGGGCGCCACAAACCCCTCGTGCTTCATTAAAAAAAAAGCCTCGCGAGGCCGAACCTTGACACATTTCGCTGCCTTTGGTCGGTGGCTGCGTTATCGTCCGGCATCTCTCTTATTGCCCTCCCCTCGCCCTGAGGCTCCTGCCAGTGTTAGACATGGCATGCAAGACGTCAGCTTCGACGTTGTACGAGGTTATGAGACGTGCTAACAGGCACGTCATCCTATGACACACGCGAGCCAAAGGCGAAGACCAAGAATCAATCCAAGAGCTGAGCCGTCACCTTGTGTGCAAGTTTGTGTCTTTGTTTGTGGTTGGCATGTTTGTGCCTTCCATTTGAACCGAGTGCTAACTACATGCAACTAACTACCGGTCCATATAGTGAGAGGGGATTCTTTCGTCATTTGACAGATTTCGTTACCAGAGTGGGAATAATTCTCCCCACCAGACCTGCCTAGAGTTGCTGCCAAAAACAACCAACCCGTATGATCCCAAAGCGCCACCCGTAAACCAACCCTGCCATGGATGATGCCGAATATCTCAAAGAAAAAAATAAAAAAACGCTCGCCCCATCCCCCCCGGCCATTTATGCACTCCAAAGCGCATCCCTGTGGCCCATGACACCGATGAATAGGTAAATGAATAAATAGAGAAGATGTAATAAGAAACATGCTTTTGGTACACTGCTGCGCAGATAATTTGATGACATAACAGAGGAGAGGTCCCTTGGAAGCTGTACAGTGCTGAAACGAGATTGGCTATCGCCGATGTGATGCAGATTGCGCCCAGAGTAATGCGGATAAATGGTACGATGGCCGAAGAGTAACACCAAGAACTAGCCGGTCCGTGATTTGTCGTGATCGTGAACGCCAAAATAAGACAAAAAGTTGCGGGTGGTGAAGGGAAGAAGAGTGCTTGTCTCCTTCTCAAGTTAACCTCCTCTTAACTTCGCGAGTCTGGTCGAATTGGCGAACGTAGTTGTTCAACTGGCAGGCGGCATGAGCCGAAATGCCTGTAGTCGATTGGGATTGCGTGGATGCAAGTGATGATCGTGATGAAGAGGGCGTGAGGCTGCGCGGCTGCTGTTGCGGTTGCTGTTGGTACTGGTATTGGTACTGTTGATAGTGTTGCTGTTGCGGTTGCCTCGAGTGCGTGGGTGGTACAAAGTACTGGCCGTTGTTGGTAGGGTAGTAGTTTTGGTGGCTGGAGTAGCTCATGTCGAAACCCCTCGACGAGGTGGATTGCTTGTAGGCCGAGAAATTGACAGCGGGGGGAAGGTAGAAACCATTGCTGGAAGCGGTCGACGAGGCGGAAGACGACAGCTGGGATGGAGTGCGAGGTTCGGTGGAGCCCTTCTCCAGATCGTTCAACCGGCAAGCCTGCGAGCAGTAGGCTCCTCCTTCTGGCATTTGGCGATCGCAGCTAAGGCAGAAGTCGGGGGACCATTCCATATGGGACGACATGGCGGCGGTGGTGGTCGAGATTGGTTGTTGGTGAGCAACGAGGCTTTGGTTGCGTGTAGCCAACAAGTAGGTGTAAGAGGTCGAGTGGGAGTTGGGAAAGGTAGTAGTAGTGGTAGTGGGGGGGGGGGGGGGGGGGGGGGGGGGGTGGAGGTATGTATAGTGATGGTCAGAGGGCGTGGGAGGGATTAGAAAAGAGTCATGAGATGTTTGAGGGTTTGGACGAGGTAGATTTGTGGAGACGGAGCAGCAGCGGTGGTGATAGTGCCGTCTTAAGAAAGAGAGGTCCGGGCCAGGGACGGTCTAAGTATGAGTGTAGAGGGCCGTACTGTGTAGTGGGTAGCACGCACGCAGCACACCATCCGTCCAGGACAGGGAAGGGCCAGGCAGGAGCAGGGGACCAAGGGCGACTAGCGACTAGCGACTAGCGACTGGGGACTGCAGACTGCAGACTGCAGGCCCGCCCCACGCCAGCCTCTGTGTCTTCAGTGTATGGCCTGCCCGGCCTGCCTGGCCTGCCTGCACACCTGCACCTGCGCCTGCACTGCACCTGCACCGTCCCAAGTTTGACCATGCCGTTACGGGGCTAGCGCGTGCATGCGCACCCTGGACTGGCCCGCTGGTTTTTTCAAGAGCTCGCGCGTTTCCCGACCAGCTCCGCATCGCGACTGCTGTCTGTTCTCTCTGGTGTAGTTAGTCATCCCCCCCCCGTGAGGTGATGTGAGAGGCCACTATCGACTGACGACGCCCCCTCTGTTACCATTTCCCCTCTTTCTTTCGCCTTCTCGCCTCCTCATTCGTCGTGCCAACACGCCATCGCTGAATTTCTCTGCTGGCGAACGGTCTACCGGCCTCTCCCACGCTGCATTCCCTCATTTCCCCTCTCTATTTTTTTTTTCATTTGCCCCCTCCCCTCAGGCTCCATGCAGCCCTTTGTTGGTTGACCCCCCCTCCTCCCTCTCTAACCAACTATCTTACCTGTTCTTCTGTGTGCGCCTGCGAGCGATTAGAGGTTGCCAGCATCAGCCGATCGCCTTTTTCCTGTTTCCCTCAGTTCGACTCGCAACTTGCAAGCAACCACCACTGGAGCGGTCCCCGTGTGACACAGAGGCGACGCAGCGATGGCGACGCATGGGGATGAGGTGGTCCCGAAAGGGAATCGCACCATATCATTGTCGCGTCCATCGGTCATGAGTGCATTTTTTCTTATATTCAATGTCCCATCCAGTACATACAAAATGCACGCCCTTTGAACGGTTGCATTGCGCGCGTAGGCAAATCAGTCCATGGAGCGCAACCATCTCGCTTCCACGGTCAATAATTCACCAACTCACAAAAATAACATTGCGAACTCTCGGTTGTGCAGCACGAGCCCCGCTGGGGGCAAGAGAGTTGGAGCGCACGGAACCTGAACCCCATTTCTGAGGCCGATAATGGCTCGAAGCTGAATTTGGCACAAAAGGCGATGACCAAGCGCCCAGTCCAAAGCCACAGCGAGCGCAGAGGCCTGCTTACGTCTCAGCCCTGTGATGGGTGAGCGCTGAGCAGTGAGCGCTGAGTACAGTACGTACCCTCTCGCGATCATGACGACTCGTCTCCTCACATCAGCTGGTTGGTCATTCGGCACAGGTAGCGGTTTGTACAAAATTTGCGCGTGAGCTCCCTTCGTCGGGTCTCGCCATTCCCCTCCCATCCATCCCATCCTGTCTAATTGCTGTCGCAGTCCCAAAAGGGACCTTTCTCATGCGGCTTCCAAAGGGGTAACGCGTTATCTGTGTTCTTCAGGGTTCGTTCGTGTCGCCCTGGATGTCGCGGATCCGGTGCTATTTCCAAGCACGTTACTTGTCAAGGCACAAGATTAGAGCCCGTCTATCAAAACCCACTTTCTCCCGCGCGCGAGCACACGGGCGATCTACTCGGAGATAATGCCATTCCACTCTACCGCATCTGCCGCGTCAAAAGAGTGCTGGTCAGGTTGACCATCCTTCAAGTTCCAGCACGGTGCTAATCATGTAGATTTATCTCGGGTCCGTATTTGGACGTGTGGATTTAGCATTCGCTTCTTTTTGCTCAAGCGTCTCGAGCCGTGGGCGCGTGCTGCTGCTGCTACTTCAAAGTTCACCTAGGCCAGGGCGGGCGCAGCAGATGGCAGAACCGAACGGAGACTTGCGGCCTCCTTTGGAACCGTGTGTGTGGTGTTTGCCTGGCGAGAAGCAGCTAACGAGAGCAGCAGAACGCCTGTTCAGGAGGCATATTGCCGCCTAGGTGCTACATCGAGACACTGATAGCGCTTGGGGTTCATCTCTGAGCTTCCCTATTGCAAAGCCCGTCCATTGGGGACAAGCGAAATGACCATGATGGCCATGGCAGGGCGAGCGATACAGTGCAAGAGCGATAACTACAGCCATAGCATGGCATAGCATAGCATAGCATGGCATGGCATAGCATAGCATACCTAGCGTAGCATAGCATACCTATCAATAATCACAGCATGCCATTGACAGGTTTGCGTTCGTCCAGCTCGAGCGGGACGGCCACCCACTGTGCAGGGTCCTCCGTTCATGGGGCGGCAAACGCCATGATTGTTGACTTGCAGATAAAAGGTGGCACGGACCATGGCACCCCTCCATCCCTCCATGCATCCATGCATCTATCCATACATGAGCTTTTCCCTTCATCCCACGCTCCGGAGGGGGGGCTGGATGAATGGATGGATGGATTGCTTGACGACGTGCAATATATCTCTTATCTCCCATGCATGGAACCTGCCCAGTGCTTCAGCATGGCGACCGATACATGTACTTAGTTGTACATACATTGCAAATTGACATGGACGTGGGCCGCGTAGTGTGTAGTGAGTGAATTGAATGCCTGCGACAAGCCAAACCCCGTAAGACGAAAGACTAGCGCCCAAACAAGAGCTTCCCCACAGTTTACCGTGCGCACTAAGCTCAAAGCGTCCGAAACCCGGAGTCCACACCAGCCCGAGAACCAAGCGTCCCCGTACCTGTCAATAGGTAGTTACTTACCGATCCTCGTTCGTCTCAACCCTGAGGCGCTTTGCAACAGCCGTCTCGAGTCGTTGTCATCGGTACGGTACGGTACGGTACACCAGGTACTGTAGCTTTCTTTTGTCGGTGCTCTGCTCGGCTCGTCGTGTTGGCTTGCAACCGTAGATTGATTACTTTTGCAATGTATGTGGTAATATCACGCAACTTTATATTGACCCCCAATCTAAAAAGGTTCCGACCGAATCTCAATGTTGGAACTGGGAGGTCGGGGTTAAGAAGATAAGCGGGATGCTCCTACTCGCTGTAAACTAGAGAACCACCCCCATGCCGTAATATGGTACTCCATATGCTACCTGTTGCGTGCTATACCATTCCAGTCGTAAATCCAATGCATGTTACATGTATGCCATCTCAACCTCAATTGTCAAATACCCCCCCACTATCGGTCCCGGAGGAATGAGCTGCGGCATCAATATGAGGAAATGGGAGGCGTGTCCTCCTATGTTTCCAAGCAAAATCTTGATTGTCATCAGCTACGCCGCTTCCCCACTGCATTCGCAACTCTGCTCACTCGCAGCAAGGCAGCTCGGTAACATGGCGAAAGGTGAGACGCTGCGCAGTGCGCAATCAACTGGTGCACGGCCCGTCTTTTGTCCTCAACAAGGTCACTGCACTCCCTTGTTCTTCCTATTCGACGCAGCTACGACAACAAGGACACGGTACATAGTATTGTGCGAAAGGGGTTGAAGAAGATAAACAAAAAGTAAACAAGAATTTTGCAGAGATGCGTCCTGGGATCGCTATGGTCCCTCCAGCTTCCGTGCTCCTCGTCCCGAGCCCGTCCCGGCCTCGGCCCTTTCATCTCGTCAAAAAATCCGATCGGACTGACCGAATGGGAAAAAGCACGGAAACTTTCAGGTACATAGTTACAGATGGTAAGTCCGTAACAAGGGCCAGATGAAAATTTTTCTCTCGGAGTGGAATCCCTTTGCATTATGATTTGGCGGTTGGAATTGAAGGGGATGGGATGGTTGAACGGGAGGCAACCGCTAGGCTACCAAATTATGCACTGTTTGCGTAGAGGGTACGAGAAGGACCGTTCCTTTTTAGGCTGAGCACTGTCGTCCTCTTGCACGACATGTTACCAACGTTGGTGTCGATACTATGGTTTACATGTACAATAATTAGATGAGCACCTCGGCGCAGAGGAAAGGGGCAGGAGCATTGCAGGATCTCAGTGTTTCCAAAGAGGAAGGAATCGGCCCTTTGAAAAGGAAAGAGGGTGCTGCAACGGTATTGCCTATGATGGCATGCATGCACGCAGGTTGGGAAAGGAAAGAGAGCAACGCTGTGGGAATGAAAAAGATGGAAAAAGTAATCAAACTCTCGGCTATGCTTAGAGAAGAGGCAGAAAAAAAATTATTGCTCCGAAGATGCTCCTATTCCCCAAACGCACCATCACTCTCAACAAAATAACACCTGCAAACACGCAATCTAGACCACTCCAGAAATTACATCACAGTTCTAGAGAGCGCCTCAAATTGCCACACCCAGGAGGACCCGAATACACACGCAGCCTAGCCTAGGGTTTCACGCTGTCGTCCCGCGTAACGAGCAAGGGGTTCTCCATCGGTACTGTCCGCCCCTCCACCAGCGGAACAGAAACAAGCCAGCAGCGCAGAGAATTCGAAGAGTAGGGATTTGAGCGAGGCAATTGCACGCACGCACCCATCTACTGCAGTACAGCGAATCATGGCGACCAGCGAGTACGACGTCGACTATGCCGCCGAACACAGCCTCGCGCTGCAAACCATCCACGCCGCGTCCCGGCTCACCAAACAAGTGCTCCGCAGCGTCTCCAACAACGTCTCCGCCGAAACCAAAGCCGACGAGTCGCCCGTGACCATCGCTGATTTTGCTGCACAAGCCCTTATTATTTCCGCCCTGCACGCCGCCTACCCAGACGACTCCTTCCTTGGCGAGGAGAGCGCCGACCAGCTGCGCTCCAATGACGACCTGGCAACTTCCGTCTGGCAGCTGGTGCAACGCGAAGCCGCTCAATTGGGCGACGTGCAGCACGTGCAGCACGCTCCTGCAGGTACTACAGCAGCAGCAAATGTACGGTTGACATTACCCACGTCCAAGGAGCAGATGCTCGACCTCATTGATCTGGGGACCAATACCCAGACCAAGTCTGGACGTGTGTGGGTCATGGACCCCGTCGACGGGACCGCCACCTTCATGACGGGGAATCAGTATGCCGTGTGCCTATGTCTGCTCGTCGACGGTGTGCAGAAGCTTGGGGTCATTGGGTGCCCGAATCTGGCATACCGCGACACCGATGATGGTTCGGGAAGTTCACAGCGCATCCACGAAGACCTTGTAGACACCGAAGGGTACGGCGTCGTGCTTTCGGCCTTCAAGGGCCGGGGGACTTATATTCGGAAGATGTTAGCTGATGGTCTAGGCGAGCCGAAGAAGATGCAGCATCACCATGCCAATGCCCCCAAAGACCCGAGTACTCTGAACTTTATCGAGAGCACGCTCGGCAAGACCTCTTTGTCTCAAGAGGAGCACAAAAATGTCGCCGAAGTGTTGGGGGCACAGTGGCCAGGCACCGTGATATGGAGCCAGCAAATGAAGTACATTGCGCTCACTCTGGGTGCTACTGATGTAATGCTTCGCCTCCCCAAGGGCAAAGAAAGATACACGGCCGTCTGGGATCATGCAGGGGGGTCGTTGTTATTCCAGGAAGCCGGCGGAATCATCAAAGACATTGATGGCGGCGACATTGACTTTGCCCAGGGACGGCTCCTCAAGGGCGAGAGAAACTTCGGCATGATAGCGGCCCTCCCTGGAATTTGGGGCGCTGTAGATCGGGCCGTGAAGGACGTTCTTCAGCGAAGGACAAAGTAAGGCTAACCGAAGGGAAAAAATGTACGTCGTACTGCAAGGGGTGAGTCTTGATGGATAGTCACGTAGAGCCTCAGCCCATACGGTAGCACAGCATTAACAAGCTTCATGTGTAACGCAAACACGAAACAAAAGTGTGGGGTAGAAAGACGGAAAACGGGAGCGATGAAGAACAAGAAAAATAAGGACCCAAGTTCAGGGTTGGTCACATGGGTAATTGGATGGGAAAATATAGACACAGCATACGGAGAAGGCAGCTCGGTGTTGCTTTTTGATCTCCTGCATAGATTCTGCTTCTAACCGCTTCAGCCCCCCTCTCCATACATGCAGCAAACGTCATGAACAAACGCCCCGAGCTGCTCTATTCCACCCAATGAACCATGTCCTGGTGATGGTGTTTGTGAACAGTGCTTTAATTAGATGTAGATGCTGTGTAAACATGGTCGCCCCGTTTCACATGCACATTCCAAACTGCAGGGCGCCATATCCGGCAACAAGAGATCGAAAACGCCCCCTCTTTCGTGAGTGCTCTACGATACACCGCCGCCGTTTTTCCGGAATGAGACCTTTTCCACGGCGACGTTTTCTGTGCCATTCGCATCTTTCCGTAGTTGGTACACGTATAGCACGAGAACGTCTCCCTGTACCTGTGTCCCTCTGTCAGCTGGTGCACATGCATACTTCTCCCTCTCTACCAAGAGCCGCAACAACCCGTCTGATGACAGCCAAGTCACGGTCGCACAAGGAAAGCAAAACGTCCCACTTACATCCATGAGCACAAAGCTCGGGGTAGGTTCCTCCTCCTCAGCCCACCATCCCGTCGTCATGGCCCCCGTCGCACTTCCGGGATTCACAAAGAACTTGCCCTCCATCTCGTAAGCCTCAAACTTGTGCGTGCCTCCCCACAACAAAATGTCCACGTCCATTTGTCTCGCGGCGATCAGGAGACTGTCGCCGTCACCCGGGGGCACTATCGTGTGGCCATGCGTGAAACCTATGCGGAGCGAGCCGTGCGTGACGACCTTGGACAGGGCAAGATTCGGCGCTTCGACATCGAAGTCGCCCTTGACAATGTGTAGATCCGGCGCGATACCCCGCAGAAACTCGTACGTCTCTTTGTCCGTTATGTTGCCCAAGCAGAGAATCTGACCAATCTTTCCCGGAGCAAGGAGCTTCTTGAACTGTGGTGCAATTGTGCGTGTTACTTGTTTGTCCTGTGGAAACAGACGTGACTGATGCGGTGGGGGCGGAAGGGAACGAAATGCGGGACAGTGAGAGGTATATGGATCCTGCGTACCTTTGCTGGTATATCCTATGATTCCTGTAAGCTTGTGAGGCCTAGCGACTATATGCGTGAGAGCGCGGAAGACCTTACCGGAGCTCTATCAGGTATGAAGAGGTCGCCTAGACATAACACTAACCGCGACGACATTGCGCCGGATGCACGGTGGTTGAGGTGGTTCGAAGCTTGGTCAGAGGTATATGCGCTCGAGGAGGGCAGATTGGCGCTACAAAAATCGCAGGGATATCAAGCTACAAAGTTTGGCGGTGATGGAGAGGGTGTCTGTTTGTGGGGCAGTGAAGCTATGCGGTCACCGGCATAAAGTTCTTGGCGAACTGGACTAGGGTAACGTCGGAATTCTGAACTGATAATATATACACAGTGGGTCGACCATACATTTCGCTCCGCGTGAAAACAAACAGTAAATCAAAAATTAACGTAATTCATACTAGGTTTCTTCATTTATGTTTTCGTTTTTGGGTAATTGATATCCGTATCCAGAATCAACGCATCACTCAAGTGCTCATCGAAGTTATTTGCTCGTCAGATGTTTTCCCCAACCCATTTCGTAACATTCTCCCTCATGCCCCTTTTCTCTACCCAGGTAGATTCCAGTTAATAATCATCACCACGGCTGACAACCTCTTTGACGTTTGGTCGGAGTATGAAAGTCTGGTCAAGATATTAGTCGATGCTGTATGTAATTGTTGCAGGTTGGATCTTACATGTTCAGACTGTGCGGTGTAGGAACCCTTGATATCGCAAAGCGGAGGGTATGCCTCGACGATTCCCGCGGATACAAGGTTGTTCAATCCTAGCAGATATTTGTCGTGTCCTAGACGATCAAGGTACCGCCTGCAGAAGGGCAGTGTACCGAAGTTTTTCGTAATGGAGTTCAGGAGAGTTTTGGCGGAAGATACGCGCAGAGCGACATGCGGTGCGTCTTCGCGCTTTGCATAGTGGGAGGTTTCCATCTGAAGATAGATAATTAATTACGATCCACTGGCTTGGTATACGGATATAACTTACATCATCCCTAACGTAGCCTTTACCTGTACTGCCAAATGTCTCGATGGCAAAAGTTTCTCCCTCCTCCATTTTGGTCTGGTCTCCACCCTTCACGATTGGCACTGTCTTGCCTCCGTGAATGTTATACCTTCCAATACTATGTCCGTTGAGATTTCTGATACATTTGACTGGGTATGTTGTCCCCTTGATTTCGCACTCGTAGCTCTCCATGACCTCTTGGACCGCAGCTCCAATGTCCGACATGCGCACATCAATACCTGCTTCTTTGACACCAGCGTTTGTGGCATCTTTGCATGCATTGATCAAGTTGTCATAAACAGGATCGAAACTCAGAGTGAAAGCAGAGTCGACAATACGGCCGTTAATGTGCACACCAAAATCGACCTTCATGACGTCTTCCTGCTGCAAAACCATTTTATTTCCAGCATTTGGGGTGTAATGCGCTGCGCAGTGATTAATGCTTAGGCCGGTTGGGAAACCCATACCAGCCTTGAGCGCATCACCTTCCTCAAGTCCCTGGTGTCCAGTCAAAGCGCGGACCGAGTCTTCAATACCCTCTGCAATTTCAGTGAGGGTCATGCCTGGCTTGATCCATTTCTGAGCCCACTGCCTGACCTCACGATGTACTTCAGCGCCCCTTCTGTAATCTGTCAGGAAGTCCTGGTTCATGCGATCCAAGTGTCTCTTCTCCTCGCTAGTTGTGCGGTAGTTATTCTCGTCGCGGTATTCGCAGATTTCTCCTTCAGGATATGAGTCGTTGAGGAAAATCTCGTGGACGGGAACGCGTGGCGGCGCAGTCTGGACCTTGGGGCCTCCTGCGCCGGCCTTCTTCTTCTTTCTGGGCTTCCTCTTCTTTTTCTTTTTTGCGGCACCCTCAGCAGCGCCTTCGGGAGCACCATCGTTGGCTTCGTCAGCGTCGTCCTCAGAGTCTTCGTGGTCTGCATCTCCGGTAGCTTTGTTGCCATTTGTGACTGCACCGTTGGCCGGTTTGCCGTTGGACTCGTCCACTATGCCACATTTCTTGTCAGCTTGCGCCACCTAACCATTTTTATTTTGCGGAAGTCAGAAGAATATACGTACACTTGAGGCCGTTGAGTTGATCTGCTGCCTTGGCCGCCATGTTGAAGTCTCTCACAAGAAGAAAAGTCGAGTGGAGAGGCAAAGAGGCAAGGAGGCAGGATAAGAAAGTCAAAATCGAGGGTTTTGCAACTGCGTTGGCTCTTTAGTACCGATGCATTTTCCGCCCCGCCCCGCCGCCATCCACTCGAGAAACGCCGCTTGTCAGCAAATACCGGCGCTCGGGGTCGCCTCTACCTTCCTTGATAACTCAGGCATCCCTGTCCACTGATGACGTTCGGCAATGCTCAAAGCTAAAACACACACTCAAACGCTTGCGAACCCACACCTCTTCCTCTCCAACCCGTTTTCGAGATGGACAATGAGTCGATTCCCGCCTCCAATTCCTCGTTTGACTCCATACGCAAACGGCCATGCATCATATAGAGTGGGCTGGCTATGCGCTTCATGCCTTTTGCGAAAGAGAAACGCTCCTCAAACGCAACGCTTACCATTCCGTCCACGCGCCGCAAAACAATCGGACTTCCACACCTCTTCCAACCTTCGTTCCGATGCTTCTTCCCCAAACCACTACGATGCTCTTCAGCTCGGCCCGACCGCCTCTGCCGCAGAAATAAAACGACAATTCTACTCGCTCTCAAAGACCCACCACCCGGACCGCAACCCCAACGATCCAACGGCCACCACTCGTTTCGTCGCTATTAGCGAAGCTTATCACACCCTCTCCGTGCCGGAGAAACGTGCCCAGTATGATGCCCAGTTGTCACAAGCCCAAGGATCGAAGAGGTGGTCAAATGTATGGAGAGGCGCAGGGGAGCAATCGCATTCTCAGGGTAGCTACAGTAGCTTCGCAGGCTCTCGCCCCGCCAGTGGCTTGAACAAAAAGAGGAGCACGTTTCGTGGGCCACCGCCTAGCTTCTACAAGAGCGGGGGTTATGGGAGGCACGGAACGAAAAGAGCAGAATACGCACAATATCAGCACGAAACTAAGGCGGAGAAAGACGCCGACCCAGAAAGCTACGGGGGGTTTGCAGGCTTTGGACCAGGACAAACGAGACATGGGCAGCAAGTGCCACATTTCAATGATAGGCGTCACCAACAGACGCATGATCAGATCAATGAACACATCCAGGCAAGACGGAAGAAAACGAGACCTCCTGAGCGGTACGACGAGGATCAAACTGGGCAAGTGACGTATTTCTTCATGATCACGGGGGCATTGGGCATCATTGTATGGACGGGCGGAGCCCTAAGTAGATTTCATGAGAGCAGGAGAGCAAAGACATAATGTGAGAATTAACGCGCAAGACATGACACCATGATATACGCAGTGATGATGTGAAAATGCGTGAAGTCAAATTTTGTACATGCTACAATGCCATAGTACATTCACTCATGCTCGACGCATCGAGGTAGAGAAAGAAGGCCGACTCGCTATAGAACCAAAGAAACGGAATCTAGTAACCTGCCCAAATTCATCTACAAATACAGGGCGCTTAACCTTCAAAGGTGAAGCTGGTGCCGAGCTTGTGGCCGGCCTCGTTCAACTTCTGGGTATCGAAAGAGCCGCCGACACCGAAGGTCAGACCGCTGTTGACCTTGGTGTTGTAGGCGAGAGAGGCAATGCCGAGGTTGTTGATCTTAGCCTTTGTGTTTGTTAGACGAGGGATCTAGTATATGGGGAACAATGTACTTGCCTTGGCGAAAGAAGCAGGGTCAATCTTGTACTTGGCAGCAAGCTCGAGGCCAACAGCAGAGTTGGACTTGGAGTCCCAGCTAGCCTTGGCACCAGCCTCAACAGCGGCGTTGACCTTCTGGTAGTAGGCAGCGGTGAAAACGCTGAGAGAGTTGGTCGCAGTGATGGCGGCGTTGTAGACGGGGGTGGTATATCCAACAGCAGCAGAGTACTTGGTGATGGATGCCTTCTGGACGTCGTATCCGACCTCACCACCAACGAGGAAGCCCTCGTGGCTCAGAACAGCGTCGGCGACAGCGCTGACAGCGCCGCTGGCCTGGAGGTCACCGAAGACACGTCCGTGGAAGTTGTTCTGCTTGAAGAGGAAGTTGAGCTTCTGGCCCTTGTTTCCGGCAGCAGGGTTGAAGTTGGAGAGAAGCTCGGTCTTCAAGCCAGAAGCGAGGGTGTCGTTGAGCTCAACCTTGGTGGAGAGGAGGTTGTTCGTGTTCCACGACTGGGTGATGCTGATGCCTGTCCGGCTTTGAGTCAGTAGCCGTATGCAATAGCCTGTGCTCTGAAACATCTTGGGCGCATATGTGTGTTGGGATATAAACAGCTCGGTGGACAAACGATTGAGAACGGGTATCATGATGGAGTAATGAGAGGGTTGTATACCATTGGAGAGGCCTTTCTTTCCCTCGAGCTGTTGTACGCATTAACATTGATCAGATGCATGCGCAGAGGAAACACTTACAGAGGAGGTGACCGGGCCGTCGTGCGCGGAGGTACCCTTTGCGGTGAAGTTGACGCCGTTGGGGGCCTTCAGCTTGACCTCAAGGGCAGCTGCATAGCAGTTAGCAGTCTCCTGGGCGACTCAATTGATGAGTACAACCTGCGGCATTGTGGTAGAAGTCCTTGTTGATGAGCTGCGAGATCCAGAGTCAGCGATCGCGCCATTTTTGAGTTGCAGGTGCAGGTGCAGGCACAAACTCACGTCGTTGGAAGACTTCGCGATGTCGCTGAAAGCCGGTGGGGGAGCCTTCAGGACGAGCTTCTCCTTGATGACGAACTCGGCGGTAGACATGATTAGAAGGTGATGGAGAAAGAGAGATGAAGAAAGTGGGTGAGGGGGGTATAAATGTGGATGTGTGAGGGTGGTGAGGACAAAAAACAACGCAGGGTGAAGTCAGAGTTGCAAGGAGCTACGGCTTTCCCCGACCGGTCGATCACGTGATTGATCACTGCCCTTTCGTTACCTATCCTCCTATCCATTGAGAACGTGCGCCTCATGGCCCGTGCCGAAACACCACATCGCTACCTTCACTTCCTTGGTATAAACATCTTCATTGCCATTCCTCTCAACCATTACTTTTTTGCCTCTACTACTTTTCTTCTTCTTCTTCCTCTACTCTTCAAGTTCCATAATCAAAATAGCATCCTACCAGGCCTTGGGCTGGAAGAATTCTTCCTTTGAAACAGCCTGACCCCTATTTTACGTACTCGCCCCAAGGCGTCCGCGTGACTGATTCTCTCACCTTCAAGGACAATATGCTATGCCACAAGTTGATGCCTTTGAGTCTTGTATGAGAATTAGTGCAGGGAACACTTGTCCCTAGCCGCTGGTGAGAGCAAACTGCTGCACCTCGGTAAACATGAATGTGTTCCAGTTTGTCCCGATCCAAAACTCTTCACGCTGAGATTTGGCGACGGCACAACCCATATGACCAGAACTGGTCAGCTGCATCCAGTAGACATCTGAATATTTCGCTACCTCGGAACGGTTGTATTCCTTCCCAAAGCTTATATTATCTGACGGTGTGTTTGATCCGGATATTCTGCTCGCGACGACCATCCTTTGCATGTACTGTATTCGTATAGCTCGTCGAGACCGTGTGAATGTGCTATTATATCGAATATAAATTATACGGGGCCTCAACAGATATATAGGCTTGAGACGGACATGTACTGGATGAAAGGTGAAAATATTATGGGGAGATGAATAGCAATGCGTTACCTTTCAACATACATGAGAGGGTTTTACTATGCAGCGTAAGAATGCGAATACCAAATACTCAGGTACCGAATGTACATTTTTCATACTGTGTCGAAAAGATCGATAATCAAAAAATTGAGTATTGAGGGTAGTGAAAATGGTGGGTGGATGCATACCCAAGAGACAAAAGCATGCGATGAGCAGATTACTTTTACAACTTCTGCCTTCCAGGATATTGTTTGTTGCAAAAGAAAAAACACCAAGCAAGACACAGAGAGCCTTGGTCAACTCTACTGCTTGGCTAAAACCCGAAGCTCCCACCGCTACGAGCGTAGAGAAGAAAACATGTCCGCTCACCGCGGGCGGTATCAGTATACACAGCTTCCTTAATGTTAACATCGATAAAGCAACTCTCGGAATCTAATTTTTTTGAATCGGAAATAAAAACTCATGTCATATCTTCCCATAAATGATTATTGTGCACTACATCCGTGTTTTCGTTAGCTCTCAACCAACAACATAGTTCAACCTTTAGTGAAGAGCCGTATCGACACTCACATGCGAAGAACCAGTGTAAAGACGATAAAGATTGATCTTCAATGAATAGTAACCCTTAAAAGTCTAACGCAATAGCTGATTGCGGCAAAAAGAAGCATTCGTTTCCTAGTCGAAACGAAGTACTTGAAAACGATGAGAGATAAGATCAGAATATCTTGATCATGAAGTTCATCGCAACAGACAACCAGGTGATTGACGGTATTGGTAAAGGTCGCGTGACACTAGAAATGCCCATGGCCAAGGGAGGGCACATGATATTGCCTGATCATCTTGTGTAGAAGATTTGGGCAAGGTGGTGGACTTGTTCATAACAATTGCATCGGAGTGGGGAGTCTGGGGAGAATAAGACTCGATTCTCCGACGCAAGTAACCTACGGACGATAATCCATTAAAGAAGCCCGGGTTATTATCGAGCAGCTTGAAGAGCAGTGCTATGCGTAATAAGGCGTATGTGTAGGTTGATGGCGGAAACAGAAGAACTGACTTATAGCTATTAACCTATATGAGTGGCAGAGCGTGTATATATACACCCTGCTATCCTGCCAAGAAGAAGAAGAAGAAGAAGAAGAAGAAGAAGAAGAAGAAGAAGAAGAAGAAGAAGAAGAAGAAGGCAAACAACAATCAATCAACAATCGATCAACCATACAACCATCACGTGTCAGAGCTCATAACCAACAGAAGGTAACGATAGAGGGGAGATGTTCTGCATAGGTTGCGCCGTTCGTAGACGAATCAAGAATCAGCTATCCATACCCTATAATTCACGTAAGCCTGTTTATCTCCTTCATAACACTTCCTAACGTTACTTGGACCTATTTCATCACGAAAGACTTGATTAAACTCAATGCATCATCAGTAAGCTGTGACTCATTACGGATAGTCGCTACCCTCGCCACTAAGGAAAAAGATACGTAGCAGTGACATAGCCTCCGGACTGCACAAGCAAGTGATTCCACGGGGGGGAACAAAACTCAAGAGACCTGAAAACCGAAGCATGGCTTTATACCAAGCCCGCACTGGCGTCCGTCACGGAAGAAGCCAAAAAGGGAATTACCGTTATTCATTCCCATCTGCCCAAAGAGGTAATTCCCGCTTATCTTCAACACAACGTCGTGGATTGCGCAAACACGCGCCAACGTCCCGCTGAATCTATGACAAAAGCGTCTGACAGTACAGCATTTAGGGAAAGTTTCTCGTCACGTAAGTACTGGAATCAAAAAAGGGCCTCGGCGAGTTTTTTTTTTTAGTTTTTTCTTTTCTTTCGGACGTCGGGTAAGTCGCCGATACGGGGAAACTCGTAATCGGGAATTTGCGATTCTCGCGCTCTAGATTGTATGATGGAACTGCGAAGGATATCCCGACAAACATTGAACAAAGATATCATGCCATGCGCCGTTCGTTTGTCTAAAGAATTTCGAGGTTCCGAGGAAGTTACCCCCTTGCTAGCTCCGCGAATCAAGTCTGGTTGTATTAGACTTTGGTCTATTTGGAAGAGCAATTGGTTGAGAAAGACAATCTTGGGCACGTAGGTGGACAGATCGGATCGTCGATTATGAAATGATGTATTCGTGACTCGTGAGCTTGAGCACTTCAAGCTCGCCGCCGCATACTAGAGCCCGTCCATAGAATTGAAAAATGATGAATTACAAAGACCGTACGCAGTCGCTCGTTAACATGAATGCCCCTGTATGTGCCCCTTTTGAAACCGGGTGGTACGCCGACCACCATCACTAGCATGATATACTAGCTCTATATATTAGGCTTTGGCAGGGCCTTTGGGGCCAAAGATGTCATCCACCAGACCAGTCCAGATCTGCCGGGCCATACCGGCGCCCTCTTCAACATCTTTGGAGATCTTATTCGCAACGTTAGATGCCAAACCCTGGAAGTCGGTTTGATTTGAGTCCACCATCTCGGACATGGCGGCCGGGGCGTGGATATGGGTGCCGTCGGCGGCGACGGTGTAAATTGTGGGTAGCATAACCTACGACATTGTGTTAGTTCACGATTTTGTCATTTTGATGATATAAATTCATACCTCTTCCTCGGCCTCTTCCGGAACAGCTTCAAAGGGAATGGTGGTCTGCGGGAGGATGGGGACCCGGATGTCCACTGGAGCGCTCTGCGTGTCAGGATCGAAATCCGGAATAAAGGCGAAGTCGATCGTCGAGCTGTCGCCTACAGCCTTGAGGCTGCGGCTTGTGTTGAAGTGACGGACTGGCTTCCCGGCTTCATTGACAGCGGGGACAGGTCGTTTTGAGTTGTCGATGGCACTGCTGAAGGAGCGAGTGCTGGCAAGTTCGTGTGCGGACAGACGAGAAACGAGCTGGTTTCGATAGACATGAGCTTCTAGTTATGAAAGACGGACTATTGATGGCCACTCACCTCATCCTTGGAGCCGGTGGTGGGTAGCTTGCGTCTCGAGCATTCCGAACGAAGTCCAGCAAGATCGCGAGGGAGGTTCATTGCCGGTCGCTCCGAGGTCAGAAGAGAGGAGAAAGTCGCCGGGCCAGTCATATGAAGACTGCGAGATTGCTTGCTGCCGGCAGCAATGGCCTTGAAGGCGCGAGACGAGGCTCGTGAGGCTTGCATGATTGACTGATTAGGGTAGGAAGTGAGGGACAGAGATGGAGAAGTAGTGGTGGGAACGAGACGTTGGAGAGAAAGAGGACAAATTAGTAGTCAAGGGGGGACAGCGATAAGGTAGAGTGGAATGTTTAGAGCCAGCCACTCTGAGGTCAGCTTGAGATGGTTGGCGCGTCACGGGTGCAAGTGAAGGAGGACGAGAGAGTTTGGAAACTAGGGCAGCGTAGCGTGGCTTTGGGCTTAATATGTATGCGATACGAGGCCGTTGGGAGCGGCAAGGCGGTCAGTACCGTGTCAATTGCTAACAACTTTGGGCATGGCGTGACAGTCAGGGTAACACGCATTCAGAAAGCCACCGAAGGGACTGGTGAGGCAAAGGGGGCATCGGCACCAAATGGCAGAGTAACTTAGTTACAGTGCAGTTCACCCACCACGCACAAAGATGCTCGACAAGAAGCATGGGCCTGTCCACGACGGGTAGCTAAGCCTATCGCGGCCTAGCCCAGGTCCAACAGCTCCAACTGGTCCCACCACCAGAGCTTCCCCGCATCTCAATATATCTCGGTGTAGAAGCAGCCATGTGTAAATGGGGTGATGTGGATAAGTGCTTCAGATTCGTCTCGTCTGTTGACACATACCTATGGGCACTTTGCAGGATAATAACCTGATGAACTCGTGAGGCGAGGGGCATTCCACCAATTCTCAAGTCGGTGTGCGTCGGAGGATTTCTGTTGAACGCACGACCACCACTCCATGAGGCCTGGGACCCGGCTTGACTCGGAACCAATGACTGCTGCGATGTCGGATCGCATCCGCTGCTTACTCTGCTGTTATGCGCTCTGTGCCTGATCGCCATCGGCTCTCCGCTGCACAATCCGACGCACAATTGCCAGCCAAGTTTCGTTCTACTAAATAAAAAACACACATGTTGAAGAGCGGTGCCAACACCAAAGTGAGGCGTCACGCTGTGGAGGTGCAAATGCTGCGCTAAACAAGAGGCTCCATTCATCCTGCAGACCGTTATCTAGTTGGCAAGAACGAGCACACAGCCCGGACGTCATGAGGTTCTGTTGGTTGCCAATTATTGGCTATGTTGCTAGCTCAACATAAAAAGTCAATGAACGGTGTACTCTTCAAATGTAAGAGGTCATTGTATCTATGCGATTGGACGATTACATGTATCACCGTGTACGTGTGGGACAGTCCTGTTTGACCTTCTTGTACAAACATTGGTACGGATTCAAGACCATGCCTGAGACATAAAACAAGTGCATTACAGTATTAACTACAAGTTAAAGCTGTTCGGGATACTGCAATGCTATTTCCCTGTAGTTTGGATATTTTACAGGGCTTGCTGTTGAATCTCACGTTGTAGCTGTGTTGGTGTTTGTTACCAAGGGTCTGTGGTGGATCCCGCGCGTGCTACATAGTCGGAACCATAGCCGGCCACCCACCATCACAGAGGTCGAAAATAGGGGAACTTGATAGCGGAAAATGATTTCGAGATCTATATATTCAAAGCCCATGACATGACAATATACGTATAGAGAAACCTCCATTTCTATGTGGTTTACTGTTGCTTTGTGCAATGGGGTGCGACCAGCCCGGTATTCGACTTCCGCGAGAGATGGTTAGTGTGGATAGATACCTACAAATGTAAATAGTGTAGCAGATGTTTTGTGATGTTTCCACCGAAGCTTGCTCATAAAATACCAAGAGTCCTAATTCGCGCATACGATTCAAATCACTTCTTACACGGAAATATTACCGTAATCACAAGACTTGCCATCGTCCGCCAATAGAAAAAAACATCAGTGTAGACTAAAATTGCAACTAAATAATCCAAACACGGTGAAAATTTGGCGCCGTTGGATCGGCGTGTTGCTTATTATCCCTAGTCCGTCGGTAAAAGAATTAGGCCGTCCACCAAGTCATAGTCAGCTCTTCAGGGGGTGGCGATAAAGTTCAATTTTTTATTGCAATATATACTACTTAATCTCAGATTTTCGCATCAATTCAAGAAATGATTACTCCCCACTGCGAGGAAAATGGCTTAATGGTCTAGTCGTATGATTGCCGCTTCGGGTTCTTCAAGCCTGGACTCCTAGAGTCTATAATGTGGCAGGTCCCGGGTTCAAATCCCGGTTAAGCCCTTCATTTCTTTTTGCTTTTTTTTGCTTTTCTGACATTGTGTGGTGGTGTAGAGCTTTATTTTTATGCTCTAGTGGTGAAGGGGCGATGTTGTGGAGCACAAGCGAAAACAGAGCCAAACAACAAGGGAAAAACTAAATGGAACCAAATAATAACAGGAAAGAGCATAACAACTAAATTAGGGACAAACAGATAATGCAATAATGGGAATAACGTGCTTATAATACTCAGTGAAGGCTTTGGGTGTTACTGTGTGAAATGATATATCTACTATCTACGAACCAACGTAAAACTAGACTGTACATCTCGCGTTCAGTGCATATGCCTGCTATTCTCATATTCAAGCTTCATGTCGGTATTTTTTTCCTCTTTTTCATCCATATTTAGGGTGTATACACGTCTGTCACCTTTGCGCTTATATTGTACTCCTACAAGCAGATGAGACTCGATTAAAACATAAAAACAGCAAAAAGAAACTCCGGGCTTAACAGGGATTTCACCCGGGACCTGTGCATCACAGCTTGTGCATCAACATACCTCGCCTCAAACTATGGTATCGGGGCTGCACTCCTCGGAAAGCCTGTTGTGGATACCACGCAAGTCTACAAAGACATGCGTGACATGGCGGCCAAGTATCGGTGCGTATCCCTCCTAAAATGGAATTCCAAGTATCAACTAATACTTATACTGACTGTGAATAGGGATACTCCACCCCCCAAACCCCAGGTCACAGCCCCAGTATTCACCAATATCGCACCTACACAGATGGTGTACGCCAACCCCTCCCAGCCAACCGCCATCAAGCCAATGGCCGGTGCACAAACCGGTGTCTTTGGTGCAGCAATGTCACGAGGTGAAGAGTACGCACAAGGCGATGAGGACCCTTTGGCTGTCCTCCCCTGGAACGAAAAACACGCTCTCGCCCGCATGTTCAAAGTGGTATTCTTCCGCGACCTTCGTATTGATTTCGAGATCGTGAAGGCCCTCGCCAATCCCAATACCCAAGGTCGTAATGCGATGACCCTCCTCCACAACGAGCGTCTACAGAAAATGGCAAAGCGTCTCCAGAAGGAGATGTTCGCCTCCAAGGCAATCCATGAGTTTACCTTCGCCACAATCGACAGCTATAATAGAAACAAGCTGGTCGGTGCACCTTTATTCAAGGACCTTCATCCCGGTGAGCGTCGACTGGTCTTCGGTCGCAATATCAGTGATAGATCAATCATCAAGCAAATGCTTCGCCCTGTGCAACAAGCAGTTGACGTACGTTACTTTTTAATACTTTCATTTGCATATTCATAAACTAACCTATTTATATAGATTCCTCGAGTTATGGCTGACGAGAGGTTTATCCCATATATCCAAGACATGTTACTTACCGCATGTGCCTCTACGTACCTCTCTGCTCGTTACGGGGATATATCTGCAGTCCTTGGGAAGCCAGTTGTAGATAATGCACAGGTCTACCGCGACATGCGTATTATGGCTGAGAAATATAGGTGCGTTATTCTTCTCTTTCCGTAATAGAATTCTAAGTAGTAACTAATACTAACTATAAATAGCACTACGCTCCCGATCTACGAGCAGATTCCATCACCACACGACGTGGATGTAACCACTATACATGCCCGAGACGGTCAAGCTGATGCTCAGGCCCCAGAAGAAGAGCCTATTTTTGGCCGGGCTCAGGGAATACGCCGTCAGTGAAGAGTTTGCGCAAAGGGGCAGGTCAAGAAAAGGGGTGGGGCCAACTGCATTGGTGCGTAAACTTGCATAAGAAAATCTGAGTTTCAAATTTGGCACTCTGGAAATCAGCTGCGGACGAGTAGTTCAGGAAAGGGGCAGGTTAATAGAGGGTGGGAAAACTGCATTGGTACTTCTTGAATTACACCGTCGGCAGACAACTAGATAATGGAAATTGATCTGATTCGTCCTGGCATAGGAGATGCATCCAGTAACTCGTTCAGTGATAATGATGGGTCAAACTTCACCGTCGTGCCAGATTGATGGGGTATATAAATGACAACTTGCACAAATGAACTGCACCTTTGATTGATTCATTGTCTCTCTACACTCTCATAGCACAGAGGCGACATGTGATGTGGGTGAGTCCTTCACTCCTGCCATCCATCGCTCCTGCCGTCTAGATGAAGCATAAGCCTTGGCGTAATTGAGATGCAGCCCATCCCACAGTGTTCGTCTCCCTTCTTTAGTTGAATTAAATCACTCTTCGACGGCAAATATCAGTACAGGATGGCCCGGATACCCGTAAACCCAAGTGGAGCATCATGTGAATCGACTCCCTCGGAGAAAGCCTTGGGCAAGCGGAAGAGGACCGAAATGGAATCTTTGCCCTCTTCATCAAAGTCCAGCTTCCCAGCAGGACGCATTGATACCACCAGTCATAATGCTGGTTCAAAAGATAGGTCGCAAAGCGACCTACACCCATCTCTTCACGATTTGGATTTCACACCAGAAAAGGGGTCACATCTGGCTGGTTGGATGAAATCGCGGGAAAAAGCCTTAAAAAAAGGTAGACAAGAGGATGCCGGCAGAGCCAATTGAGCGGCCGGTCGTTTATCTTCGAGATATTTTCGACGAACAAATCGTCGATAATCGCAACTTTGTTTTCGCAGGGTTTAAAAACCCACCAGCGAAAGAAATCAAGTTTATCACCAAAGATGAAGTATTCCAAGTGGCTACTTTTATCGATAAACAGAAGGGTAATAAAAGCGAAAAGCCTCGTCAAACCCTCGATATTGAAATTTGGGAGACATGCACGCCTAACGGCAGAAAGGCCGAAATGCATGAAGTAGCCGACAAAGTATGTCAGCTACTGAATCGCATGCCTATAAGCAGCCTCCTTATATGGTTTCGACCCACAAGAGGTCGTGGTACACAAGTGAAGCGCCATGTCTTCATGGAGACATATCGCAAGATTGCAGTGGTTTACACCGCCGCTCGCAACACATTTCCTGAACATATCTGCACAATTCCATACAAGATTCCGATGGGAACAGGTGCGCTAAATGAGGGCAATATTGCCATAGATGCCCATGAAGACATCTTTATCCTCTGTCCGGCAGAATTATCTGCTACTGTGGTCATTCCAGCTGTGCCAACAATCATGGCATTCGAGATCACAGACAAGAAAAAAAAATTCTGATGCAAATCGAGCCAGTTACAATAGAGGCTTTGATATGCTTAAGAGTGCCATATGGCAACTCTTTGGGGCCATTGGCTCAGCGAATGCTGTAAAGCGCAAAATTGCTGAGGTTACCACTCTCACTGGGCGTGGCAGCTGGTTCCCAGGACCCTATAACGATCGACCGATATGGACGTCAGTATCCGAGCGAATCCGCATGACGGATTACGGCAAGATTAAAGACATCCAACCGATCACATTAGACACAAGATCGCGCAGCCAGGTTGTGTACGTCCTCGAAACCATTCTTCAGGAATGGTATCAAAATTCGGGCATCTTGAATGCATGGCATGCTGGGCAGGTGGCGGCCTATAAACTGCAATATGATTCACTGAGCCCAGACTTCACATGTGAGCACGACATGGAACACAATGATACGCACGGTCATGTGTGTTCTATGTGTTACCGTGTATGGGACTGCAGTCTGATGACGCGAGCTGGTTCCCAAATCAATGCTCTTCGCGTTTGTCCACGTTGCTTCGCGATTCGATAAAAATTGGTTTTTCATTGTACCTTGTGCTCTTTAGCGCAGGTATGAGGAAGAACTATGTTACGTTCTCATTCACTTCCAGCATATCTCGGCAGCGTGAAACAGTGTATATGTACATAGGCATAATAGTGTGTTGTATATTGGGTCGCATTATACTATATTTTGATATGTTTGCTAAGCACAACTTTCCCCGATACTTGAAAGCAAAATATGTACGTCAAGAGGTAACAGGGTTATTTTCACACAACCCTCCTTTGACTGCACGTTGGGTCAGGGCTTACTGGGGTGGTCTACTCAGTCTGCTCATTTGGGACATGACAATAGTTCGTGGAGCCCAGTATCATTTCTATATGGATGGATACCTTATTAACAACAGTGCTCGTCTAGGTATACCCGATTGTGTTATGACATGTGACCTCTGGTATACTAGCTTCTCTCTTACACTACACTGTACAATACACACTACTTTCTGACACTCATTTCAAGCCCTTTTGGTCCCTTTTGGGCTGCGCCCATTACAGATTGATCTTTTGGACAAAGACGAAGGACTGCTCAAACAATTTCTCGAGCACAAGATTCAAATCATAGTATAAGAGGTGGCGCAAGAGAGATATCAACAGAGGCGTTTGATGTTTGCGCGGGCCGTTTGCGCATAATAGTGGGAGCAAGTACAGAAGAAAAAGAAGAGGGCGGCAGCGCGAAAATCGACGTGAGAAACTGAAGGCTCTCTGTGCTACTGCAGGTGAGGAACAAATCGCTCTCGATATATTCTGAGGCTACTGCTAAATCTCTTTAACCAGCTAAACCAAAACCATTTAAAAAATATACGAAAAGTACTGCGTGCACCTCCGTTCGGGCCTACCTCATACGCCTCTGCTCCCTATGGACGCCACTATAGCAGCAGGCTTCAATTTCAATGCCTTTAATGCCTTCCCTAGCCTCCCGGTAAACCCAAATCCTAGGAAGGAAAATAAGGCCGAGAATTTAAGAAAGCGAAAGGTTGAATAGTAGGTAAGTTTAAGTGGTGTGTCTATTTAGAGAGAAGATTTCTAACTTAAAATTATAGCCTTAACAACGATATAATTTCTGTGTGGTGTAGTTAATTAGCTGAATTAGAGTCTTTTAACTTGGTAAAAGTGTCTATTTTCGTCTATAAAAGCTTTATAACCGCGGACTCTGAGTTTTTTCGCGCCGCTACGAAGTACCTGCTTGTATAACACTATGTTAGATGAGATTCCGTTAAAGGGCATTGTAGGTACTGTAACATGTGATACCAATTATCAGCCTTCGTTTTTCGATGCCTACCTGCACACTTTAAGGATAGGAAGAGACCTGGCAAACTGTTTTCTAAACTCTGATCAAAGTAGCCAGTAAAACATCACACACGGCGGATTTAGGCAGAGCGCTGTGGCATCCGAGGGCGTGTGAAAACAATAGAAAGCGCACAATTAGTGGTAAACGAACGAGACCATCATTGCTGCTATGAACCAAGATTTGGAAGTTAGATCAATGATGAATTGCGCAACCACTCCACACCACTCGCTAGTCAACTAGCACAATCTATAAGAAAACCGGTCGCATCGCTATACACGCCAAGACACACAGGCAAGAAGGGAGAAGGGGGGAGAAGGATAGATGTAGAAAGGGGACGACGACCGAATGAAAGGCGCCGTCAGGTATCATTTCGTAACTCTGAGGTTGACCTCTTGTGACAGTTTGAGGTACCTCCATGTGACCCATCAATGACATTGCATATCTTCCGTAATCATAGCGGTCCTTCCGTCACGCAAAATAACATGCCTGCAAAAACATATTGTTAAGCAGTCAAAATGTCGGATGAACCCAAACAAAGGCAGGTTTCCAGACCGAGCGTAAGTGATGCAGCAGAAGTCCTTATTTACCAGGTGTGGCAGTGCCAGGTGCGACTTTGTCCGGTTGTGTACTATCCTTTCCAGCCGCAGGCGGGGCATCGTCTGACTTCTCCGTCTTAACCGAAGAAGGAGACCCAGCTGATTCTTTAGATGCGCTGGACTGCGGCCCAGGCGCTCCTTCCCGTGCGCTATCTCCATTAGAGCCTTCATTGTGGAACTTGTCAACTTGTGAGTCGAGGTCCTTGTCTTCGTCGTCGTGATCAAACATTTCGGAATCAGGAGCTTCGGTGGTTATTTCCGTGCCATCGCCCAAGAGGATAATACGACCGCCATTGCCGCTGTTGGGTCGGAAACGCTGGTCAAGGTCCATGTCGATATCATCAGGGCTGTCATCAATGCGATGGTGGACGCCGGGTCCGCGGAACTCGGCTGGAATGATGTATTAGACATGAACTATTCGCCTTCAGAGGCGGGAGAGGCTGGATTTTCAGACTTGCCATACTCTGGCGGAGCGCAGGGACCCTCTCCGTTTGCAACCCTCTTTGCAATATCTTCGTACCACTGCTCCTTCGTCCGACCCTGCAAAAGCCCAACGACAACCATTGTCATGTTGTCGCACCCCACACCACCAGTATCACTATTGGATGCCAGGCAATTATCCATCATGTTCTCGCAAATGGATGCTAAGTCTTGCTTTGCAACGATACCTCGTCGTACAAATTCGATAACGGCCTGCGAAGACTGGCAATCCCAGATACCTGACCTTTACTTAGTATGCCACAGTGATGAATGATGATGCACACTTACCGTCGCAGGCGACTACCAGGAACTCATCGTCTGGGCTCAGGTTGTGTATTTCAACATCTGGGAACGCGGTGACGATCTGGCTCTCGGGCGGGAGCTCTGCGCTCTTTTTGAACTCAAAATCGCCAATGGCGCGCGACAGAGCAAGGTTTCCGTTCACACGACCGAAGTCCACAAAGCCACCTGCGGCTTGAATTCGCGCCTTCTCGGCTGTGTCATGGTCAGTTGTGTTCTTCGCTGAAGACAAGGGCACTCACCTTCGTTTTGAGGTTTGTGGTCATATGAGAGCGGTTTTGCGCGACCCTTGATGCCCAATACAGTGCGAGAATCGCCCGAGTTTGCCTATTCCGTTCAGTATGAATTGTGAGGTTAGAGGCGGATTTGGACGTACGACGTAAATCTTGTCTTTTGAGATTATGCCGACCGAAGCGGTACATCCCGAGACTTCCTCTTCGTACTTGGGATCTGAAGGCTGTCCGTTAGCCATGTCGAATCATGTTAACTCTGGCTCTGAGAATCAACATACCGCTCAATATCGCGCGGTCTGTGGCCAAAAAACCATCTTGCAGTGCCTTCTTTATATCACCCTCCTTGAAAGCTTCCTGTTTCGCGACAATCTGGTGCAGGTTTTCGCCGGTGTACTGTGCAACCTTATCACCGCCGTGCCCGTCGTATACACCAAAGTAAGCGAGTCGTTTGTCGGCCGGGGTGGGTTTACCCTCCTGAAGGGCTTGCAGGTCTAGTATGGTGGCATGGGCATCTTCCATGCTGATACGCCATCCTTGCATGGAGGATACGCCGAAAATCAAGTCGTCGCCATCACCATTTTGCGAATGCTATTCCCACAATGATTAGTATTCTGTGTCTAGGGAAGTGATCTCACATGTCGTGCCGGGCGCCTGGAGGGGGCGTTACAGCCAAAACAGGAGCGGCAAGGGCAGTGCGGGGGTGGGGGAGGGCATTGCGTGGGTTTACCTTGTCAACCACAGGCTCCGAGAGAGTCTGACCCATACTGTGAGCGGGCTATGAGGATTTGGCGGAGGGAACGGGGAAGATGTCGAGACGAAGCGCGTCAAACCTGCCGGGCATAGATTTGTGTAGCGTCACTGCTGTGTGTGTGGGGTACTGGGTTGGAGGTGGCGGGCGGCAACAGCAAAGTGCACGGGCAGGTTCGCGCGGGCTAAAAGATGAGGAATCAGCGAGGCTCCGAGGGGAGAGGTCAGTCTCCTTTTCTTAGGGGAAGAGATTTGTTTGAGGAGGTGTCGTGTGAATGTAATGGCTCAGAACCCTCTGCGAATCCAGTGCATCTGGACGAGGGCTAGTCCCGATTCGGCCATGTATAGTCATCGCATCCGACCTCTAGACCTTTGATGAACCCGTCTGCCTTCTTCAGACCTGCCTGCCTGCCTGCCCGCCTGCCCTACCCTACCCTACCACGCCTTCCCTGCCCTGCTTGCCAGCGCGACCCTTTCTTTGCTAATCATTAACCATCTCGGCAACGGCAACACCCAAGTCCCTGTGCTCGTGGCGAAGCACTGCAAAGTACAGTACTTGTACACGGTACATTGGAGCACCTACTTACAGTGAGTGCAGTACCTTAGACTGTCTGCCTCGCGTCGGCCTGGTGTCCGAATTGCGCCATGAGCCCGTGTTCGGTGCCCCTCCCCTCGCTCTTCCTCCCCTTCTGCTCCCTCCTCGCTACATCATGTAATTCTCTTGCCCGAGGAGTCCCTCCCCTCGTTCGCCGTTCGCCGTTCGCTCTTCGCGCTTGTAGTAGGCAACTGGCAACATCCTTATCGCCGCTGCCATTGCCGTCGCCGTCGTCGTGACATGCCAACACAGCAGCGACTCGCGTTACACGGGGCCGGTAAGAGCAAAATTGAACACAACACTGTCAGATTCGACCTCTCGCCCACCTTGCCCGCGTTGTTTCAAGCCCCCATGATGTCACCCATGGCAAAATCGCGTCCTCCTCACCCGCTTGCCAGTAGGCTACGCGCTATTTGTAGTTAACTATACTGTAACCAAAACTGGGGCTTTCACAGTTTCACGCGGATATGTGCGCGACATGTACGTCACTGGCCACCTGCTGTTTGTGGACCCTCGGTACAAAGGCAGCGACCAGGACCTACATGAAATGCATGTGTGGGTTTGCTGTGCCCTGGCTACCATACTTTCCCTGCTTCGCAACTCTCTCGACTTATGTAGCCAAGTTCATTAGTTGGTTACCCAGATACAAAGGACATTTGCCTCTGGTCAAGTCGGACCCTGTGGCGCGTCGTCGTCCCGACCGACCATCAACCGATCCGGCTAGTCTGTATCTCATCCTCGCTACTCCATGTAGAGTACCTACACCCTTGTAGTTTTGATAATAATGGAAATCTCAATGAGCAGCACGCCTGCTTGCAAGTTGAGGTCAAGCGATCCACCATGGCCCCAAAATACGTTAATGAGAATCGATGCACAACGTGTCGCGTACAAAATTCGCAATGGTATATAGATCCATACCTCGGACATTGATTAGCGTCCGTCCCATACTCTAGCCTTGTACGATAAGCCGAGGCAGTCTAGATGTCATCAGCAAACGTCCAGACATGTCTTCTTTCCGCATCCTTCACACTCCCTCGTCATCTCCTTTCCTTTTCATTATTTCGCATCAACCGTTAGATCCCAACATCTTACAATGGCACCAGTTCCAGATTGGGTGAAGCAATTGAAGCCTTCAGGGCCTCAGGGCTCTGAGCTGCTCGCTGCCGAGCGTGCTAAGAGCAACATACCAGTCCAGAAGCTCCAAGAACTTTTGCTGACGAAAGAAATCATTGAGCGGAGGCAGAGGATTCTGGCTATTCTCAAATCCGAGAAAGTGTTTGACAAGTCCCAGAATTATTTTTCTGGAAGGACTGATCGGTTCGAGAGAGCCCTTGCCAGGGAGAAGAAGTTGCAGTTGCTCAGGAAGAAACACAACTGGGTTACAGATGAGGTTCGGACTGCCATGGAGCTCGTTGGAGAACCTGGACCGTATGCTCTTCACGAGGGCATGTTCAAAGTGAGTCATTGCCATGCATGGATGGATATCCATGAGTTCGACTAGTGGTTGCTGTGTCTGCGTCAATTAAAACTGCGTGTCTTTATATGCAAACACAATTGTGCCTAACAAATATAGGTAACTGTTCGCGAGCAAGGGACTCCGGAGCAGCACAAACTATTCGGTGAGCCTGCGGACAACTACAAGATCATCGGTTGTTACGCCCAAACAGAACTAGGCCACGGATCGAACGTGCGTGGTCTCGAGACAACCGCTACTTGGAACTCTGAAGACCAAACTTTCACTCTTCATTCACCACACTTGACTGCTAGCAAATGGTGGATTGGATCTCTGGGACGTACGGCGAATCATGCGTGCGTGATGGCACAACTCATCATCAACGGAAAGTCATATGGACCCCATCCTTTTGTCATTCAAATACGAGACCTGAAGACTCACGAGCCATTGCCTAATATTCATGTTGGAGATATTGGTCCCAAGTATGTCCTCTCAAGGCTTGTCTCGCATAGTCTTTTTACAGCATTGACTACGTCTGCTGACTTTAAATTCCAGATTCGGATACAATACGATGGACAATGGTTTCTTGCTATTCAACCGTGTCAAGATTCCCCACATTAGCATGCTTGCACGCTTCTCCCAGGTTGACCCCAAAACGAACAAATACGTTCGTCAAGGCAGCCCGTCACTTATATACGGCACCCTTACTTACATTCGATCCACAATCGTCATGCAGGCTGGTTCTGTGCTTGCTCGTGGTGTAACTATTGCCACACGTTACACAGCTATCCGCCGTCAATTCCAGGACCGGGATGCCCCAGAGTGGGAAAAGAGCGAGAACCAAGTACTCAACTATACTATGGTACAGATTCGACTATTGCCTCTTCTTGCGGCTACATTTGCCTTGCATTTCACTGGTAAGGGTATGCAAAAGCAATACGAAGACAATCAAAAGCGAATGAACCAGGGGAATACGAACAAGGACTCAAGCAACAGAGGTGCCGGGCCGGAAGAAACCCAGTCAGGCAGTGATACCCTCGCAGATTTGCATGCTACTTCTTGCGGGTTGAAGGCACTGTCCAGTACTATTGCCGCTGAAGGTCTAGAAGTTTGCCGCAGGGCATGTGGCGGGCACGGGTACTCCAGTTTCAGGTACGTCAAGGTACACACCATTCGTGCAGCCATCATTGACTCTTGACAGCGGTATTGGGTCCTGGTATGCGGACTATTTACCAACCACTACCTGGGAAGGTGACAATTACATGCTCACGCAGCAAGTTGCACGCTATGTATGTTCAATGTGTCTTCCTGGTCCTTCGTTTTAATTCTGACAATTTTAGCTTCTCAAATCCGCGCGCAGTGTAATCGCTGGCACACCGCCATCCAACGACACAACCAGCATCTTGGCCGACTTCAGAGCTCGCACCAACATTGGTTGCGCCTTTGACATTCTTGGTTCTGACGAAGACATCGTTGCCGCGTTCGCCTGGCGTGCGTCTTTCCTTACTTTTGAAGCACTTAAGCACCGCGACGAACAGAAGAAGCCTTGGTATGTACCTCTATCTCTTCACAGTCAGCAATTGACTGACTGCTCTATAGGAACGATCTCTTGGTCGATTTCTATCGTCTTTCCAAAGCCCACAGCCAGTATCTCGTGATGAAGAACTTCTACTCTGCCCTCAAAAACCCGGAAAACACCAATCAACTCGACCAGGAAACCGTTGCCGTGTTATGGTCGTTGTTCCGCCTGCATGCACTGCACACCCTCGAGCAGGAAGGCTCTGAGTTCTACGCCAGTGGTGCTTGCTCGAAACATCAAATCATGTTAGCCCGCACAAACACTGTGATGGCGCTACTCAAAGAGATCAGACCGCACGCTCTCCGCCTGGTCGACAGCTGGGGCTTCGAAGATTGGGTGCTCGATTCGAGTCTCGGTCGGTACGATGGCAAGGTATATGAGGATATGTTTTACCGCGCGAGCGAGTTGAATCCTTTGAACGATGTCACTGTTGATCCGTATCCAGAGAGTGATGTTATGTTCAAGAAGGTTGGAGGATTGGCGAAGAGTAAGTTGTAACCAAGAGGACGGAAATGAGCAAGCATGGAGGACCTGAACACTTGTTTCAAGTGGGGTTTGAGAGTGAGTACACAGCTGTTTAAAACATTGTGTTTTTTCTGTACTTTTACCGCCGGATTTTACCAGCATATTAGATTGTAACGTACAGTACTGTCCGAGTGCTTCACTCTCTCTTCTTCATTCACTTGTGATTACTAAGCGCGATAAGCGAGTCTTGGCGCGCTCCGTCGTTACTACTTCAGCTCGACAGGCGCAGCTTCCTCCTCCCCTCTCCACCACTTCCAAGCAAACGTGTAAGTACAGGGCACTTTGGGGCCTTTACCCTACTATTCACCCGGAGCTTACTATCTACAGGCAGATCATCGTCAATACGAGTATGTCCGACGCAAACAAGAGGTCCATGTCCACGAGTGATGTCCCGGGTACGGGCCCTCTCCTCAATTCCGAAAGGAGACTTGGGTGGGTTGGGTCGTCAGATCCAGCAAACCGAAATCCACCGTCTGTGACGGCAAGGATTAATGCTTCACTCGACCCGGTAAACCCCGTGGTAAATGAGCAACCCTCTCAGGGTTGGGAGCAGTTGACTGCGGCGACGAGCAACAGTCACTGCGACCACTCTGATAGGCGAACAAGCAAGGGTGGAAACAAAATCCCCCTATGCAAACTTTGTGCAAAGCCACACAGAGGCATCTGCAAGGCGAAGAAGTGCCGCCGATGCAAACGCCATCACTTTGCAGCCGAGAGATGCGCGGCCGTTGGTAAGCGGTTCGCACAAGCGGGCCTCAACAAAGAGGTTTCCAAACACGTTTCCAAACACGAACCGCAAGTCGACAGCGAACACCAAAAGTTTGCTGACTTCTTGACGGGTATCGGAGAAGGAGAGCGCATCTGGCGGACAGCCGGAAAACTCTTCAAGAAGATGTTTGATGCTGATGAACAGCGCAAAGATCCTCCCTCTGGTGAAGAGAAAGGTAGCGAATCTAGCAGAGATGCCAAGAGACGTGAAGCCTCCAATCTCGGAGCCGAATGGGACGCCTTCGTTGCAGAAGTCGGCCCAGGTTATTCTCAGCATCTCGCTGGGGTTCGCGATGGCTTGGTAAAGTCAAAGCGAGAGTAACTAAGAGGAAATTGCTGCATCCTGGAAAGGATGTCAGCTCAAAGACATTGTGCTTCGAAAGAAGCAGTAGGAGTAAACCTATTCAAAAATCAGCCCTAACTGATTGCTCTACCTCCACGTGGTTTAGGGTGGGAACTTCATGTGGACTTTCTACAAGCTACATGATGCCAAATGAGCATGTTCTGTGGTTGGATGCGGCGAGCGTTTGGAAATGAGTGTGATGGTCTTCCTATACTCAAACTGTTGCTTATGAGCTGGTAAGCTTGCATGCATGAATGATGGAAGTATGTGATGTGATATATCATGATTTACAAGATTTTCGTGTGTATGCTTTTCATCTGTTAGTCGTGAGATGAGGTGCGTCGTGAGGTGAGGTGTATTATACCTCGTAATGACAATGCTGAGCCTGGAGGTATTCGAATATACAGCAGACGGACGTACAATATTCAGTATTGTACCGTCTGCACAAGCAAGTTACATGCACATACACATCATCGTTAACTGTCAAATCCATACGCAAAGTACCATACGCCTGTCACAGGCCGTATGATACTGAAGGGGCAGATTCTAACGTTTAATATGGCAGGCATGGAGCATAGATTGCTTCATGGCCCTATCCTGTCTTTGATCAGATGTTTGGATCAATGGATGGGCCACAGTTTTATGTGCATATAATAGAAGATTAGATGCCAGGATGTTCAATACTCCATATGATTATTATACAGGACTCGAAAATACAATGCTTTGGTCTGTTGTCTGCGGTGAGGCACACCCCATAGCAAATGTCACTCAATACCTTTCTTGATTCAACTTCTAGTGATCTATCTTTAGAGTTCGCTATAGACATCAATACGTGAAGCCCACTGTTCTTCCTCCTAGTGCATGCAAAAATTTGGCGAACGAATGGAGATGTTCTGCGTGGGGTGTTGAGTATTTTGCGGAGGTGTGCACAGGGAGGGCAGGCACGACCGTGGGGGGAACCTACCTCTTCCATCAAGCGAGAACCGACCGCGTGGAATAGCTGTCCGTAAGGCATCCATGGTATCGTGACTCTCTACTCACTGTTTCGTTGGTTTCTCCAGATTCTCTACTCACTTGTGTCCATGCATATATACTACATTAGCACAAGATATCACCATAATCATATCATCAGAGATACCGGCTAGTTTTGTGAAAAAACATTCGTTGAGGCGTCCATCCCTTCGCCGCTGTTTATCGAGGCAAGTATTTCTGCTTCCAGATGATCCAACGAAAGACCTGGCGTTCGATTCCCAGCTAGCCCATCTGAATGATCTTTTTTTTTTTTTTTTTTGCACCCTTCTTCACACAACTACAACCCTAGACCACACAAATGCCTGTACCGCTGTCAACCATTTGGTTGTTATGCTTTTAAGTGCTAAAGCAGTTTATTTTTGAAGTATATTACTGTACGATAAATTAAAAAGAGCTCTGGGTGGCGTAGTCCTCTATACGTCGCCTTTAGGCAACAGCAGAGCATCACATACAAAGCCACTATATATTTAGAAAGCTTCTGGCCTCCAGTTTAATATTATTAGACCTTTAATCATTCAATTCCTTCATCAGCTCTTAAATTATCCGCATTCATAGCCTGATACATACAATGTCGACTCGTGTCGTATATCTGTTATCCTTCCGTCAGAGCGCCCGGCAGCGCGCCCATTTCGGAATCTGGGTTCCGTATGCCAATGGCAAAGATGGAACGTTCATCAATGTAGTTGGAGCACCAATGGCTGGATTTCAGCTCGAGTTCAAACGAGGATACGATCCGAGCGCAACCGCTCAGAAGCATGAGTCATTCCAGATCGGGCAGATTCACTCGCATCATGTACACGACTGGGCTGGAGAAAAGTCAATCGATTCTACTCCAAGGAGCAATCTGGAGACAGTAGCCAGTGAAATACCACCACCTCGGAAAAGCGAGAACTTTATGGCTCCGGTCAACGAGGTCAGATGAATGCAGAACCATACCCGCTGTCTGGTGATTAACGAAGATAGACGACGAATCGCCGGTGTCAGGAGTGGACCATGGACTTCGTTCAACGACTGGTCTCCCTTCAGTACCTTGACAATTCAGCCATAGACATTGTCCAATCCAAGCGAGATTCCCCCACTCATGGTATAATGGGCCTTCAGGGTGAAGCAGCAGCATCAGCTCCGGAAAAATAACCTCCCCAACAGCAGCAAGCGTTCCTTTGTTGCTTCGTTCCCGTGTTGTTTCTTGATTTTTTACCTATTCTGCTCCACCATCTGGTGTATAAATTATACAAGCGCTGGTCATGCTCTACCTAAGCAAGCTTAGTTTGAATTTCAATCTGGAAAAGAAAACAGAAGTCATCGTACCAAAACCTCACGTGAGAAGCCCCATGAATTCCATTTTTGTCGCAATGTCGCCCTTCAGAAACCCCCAATACTATTGCAAGTGAAGTCCCAAGCTTCCTTGGCTTGTGGATGTGGGGTAAGGAAAGAGTCGATCCATCCGCCACATCGCCAGTCTTCCCAGTCGCCTACAGAATACGTAGCTTTGCAATACTCCCAATATTCAGGATACCAACCAGCCTGTTCCCAGTCAACAATACTCAAAACTCTTGCGGGCGTCGTAGACGTAATGATAATATTTTTTCGGTGCAGGTCAGAATGCGTAAAAATTATAGGACCGTCATCCGGCAAGGACTTCCTCCAGGGATCTATCACTTTTTCCGGCTCGGGGGCAATACGACGCCATAGCCATGACAAATGGTCGTGAAATTGTCTCACGCTAGGGAATGGCCCTGTCCCTGGATGACTGTCCAGTATGCGATCTTTTAGAGGCCCATGTGTAATGGAGCCTATGGCACACGCGTAAGCAGATGTTCGATAAATACATAAATAGGGTAATGTACCGATTATTTGATTTGATGGACTCTGCCTTATAGCTCGCAGCTGGGACATAATCCTCCGAAGATCCTGGCATATTGCTCGTTTATCATCCGAAGATAGTGAATCGTACCGCTCAAAAAGTGTAACGCCATGGATAAGCTGCATGTATATAAACACATGTTGTCCATCGCTATCCCATCCATACACTTCAGGTACAGGTACCTGATTGTTGAGGGATTTCCTGATCTCCCAAAGACAAAGAGCCTCTGACGTGGAAACCGTTGGCCCAAACTTGACAATAAGGTTAAGTTCCTCAAATTTCACCGGTGGAGGATTGCTCGGTCGTTCATTGATGAGTGAGCGCGCTAGAACTTCAGCGGGCGATGGTAAGGTCTGGTTTGCGCCGAAATAGGAAGAGTCATGAAAGTACATTCGTGGCTTGGTGCCATCTGGCAGGTCGGATGGTGAGAAACGCACGCAGTTGGCCATTTTGATGTGCAATTCAGAATGAGTTGTTTATACAGAGTATGTTTTGAAATAGGATAAAATAAGAAGCAAATAAAGGTGAGCAAAGTGTTCATGGAGCGCCGGATGTGGCTAGGAAAGTGAATGGCTGCCTGTGTGAGGTGTGGCAAGCCAGTTGACGTGGACGCGACCTAGGCGTACGACAGGGTCCCTTGGGCTTGCACTAGCTCTTAGAAGACAGTGGAAGTTGTACTTAAGAAAAACAAGATAACATAGCCTAACATACTATATAACCTCTAGATACTATAGTTTTATTACTATTTAAATCTATATAGTATTCTAAAATATATAATATATATTTTAAAAATTTATTAAAAGAGGACTTACTTTTTTACGTAGAATATTAAAAAATTTACCGTATTTAAGTCTAACTTCTACTATTTTCTAAGAGACTAGCTCTAAGACCGCGATAAATCTAATGTCACTATACATTATCTTACATTGCTTTTAATTATTTGGGGGAATAATATAATAGTTGATTTTTTTAAGCCAGTAATGTAAGAATATGGGCGATATGAGTTAGTAGAGTACCGCAATCCTGTGTCGACATTCACAACATTTGAAGTTACGTATCATAACTATCGCTAGATCCTTCTTTAACTAACTATAAGCATAATGTAGTATTTTATATACAGTTAAACTCACCTTGTAAATAATATATTTCTAACCCTAATAAAGGATTAAAGTACTGCTTTAGAGGTGTTAGATGTTAAGAACATATGTATTTTGACAAGAGACCACAATACCCATACAGGATATACTGCTAGTTACCGTTTGAAAACGTACTAGAATTACAGTCCCAAATAAAATTATTCCATTTCTTTATTCCGGGAAAGTGACAGGGCCACTTATAGCTTGGATGTGACGGGCAGTAAAGGGTAATCCTTGGGGAGGCTATCCAATGCGTTGCGATCAATCTCCCCGATATTCTTGTACCCCGCCACATTCAATAATATGTCGAAGTCTGCAAGCAGAGACTTCATGACGTGCCGTACACCAGTTTCACCCATGATTGATAAGCCCCAGACCCAAAGCCTACCGACGAAAACAAACTTCGCTCCAAGGGCGAGGGCCTTGAAAACATCCGAGGCGCCACGGACGCCGGAATCGAACATGATGGTTGTGTCCTGGCCCACCGCTGTGCACTATTAGCATTTGAAGTCTATCAATTCCAGTTCGAGGCACCTTACCTTCGACTATTTTCTCCAATGCGTCTAGACTCGCAATTGCGCCATCTACCTGACGCCCAGCGTGGTTTGAGCACACTATACCATCAACACCAAGATCCTTCACTGCTCTTTTGGCATCATCTACACTCTGTATGCCTTTTATACAGAAGGGCTTCCCGCCGCTAAGTTCTTTCCACAACCCCATCACCCATTTCACTTTTTCCCATGTATGTGCTCGCCCATGCCACACATTATCGATCCAAAGTGCCCCTGCTTCGTTGGGTTGTGTGACCGGATCAATATTGTGCTCTTTCAGCCTTCGTTGAAACACGGGGTCCGATAGCCCGAGATCCGCCCCCTTGCCGTGGTAGAAGGCATAGTTTGACGTGCTTACATCCTTATGCCGCCAGCCTAGTTGCCATGTATCCACAGTCAGTATACAGGCTGAGAACCCACTCTTCACCGCGCGGGTCAGGAGACTGCGTGTGAGCTCATCATCGTGGGGCATGTAGAGTTGGAAGAATCGGACTCCTCTGCCTTCACCAGCCAATTCATCGTTCGCCTGTCCCACATCTTCGATCGGTTGAGAACCAGCGGTGGAAAGGCAGTAAGGCAGACCCAATTCCCCAGCTACTTTGGCGACCGGGAGTTCCCCTTGGTCATGGTATATCTTGTTGATGCCGATGGGCGCAAAACCGATGGGGGCTGAAACCTGGTGACCAAAAATCTCAGTCGCAGTGTCTCGTTGATTCGTGTCGACCATCATACGAGGAATGATTCTGTGTCTGTAGAAGGCTTGTCGATTGGCGGTGTGTGTATAGGACTGTCCTGCGTTGGAAGAAGCGTACAGCCACCCATTTTCGGTAAGTTTGGTTTTGGCGAGATCTTCGAGGGCGGCTGGGGAGGTGTTGAAGAGAGGGACTTCGCCTGTGTTTGTTTTCCAGAAGTTCTCGCGTTGGTAGAGGGCGAATTGAGGGGTTTTGCGCGAGCTGCGGTTGGGGTTGTTGGGATCCATTGTGATGTTTTATCATGCGATGCGAATAGATGGATATGGTGCTAAGAGCAATGTTGATTAAGGAACTCTTCAAGACTTGGAATGAAACCACCAAGGAATTGATTGGTTCTTGGAAAGTCGAGAATTGTAATCATTAAAACAACCCAAGCTGAGGAGAACATTTGGGGTGCATTTATGGATTTTTGTGAGTTGCATCCTCGGAGATAGAGAAGAAGCAATAGTGACGCTACCAGTCGTGACGCCATTGTGTGTTGATCAGACATGGGACACGCGGTAGATGGTTTTTCACGGCTTCTTATTCCCTCGCTAAGTGCCAGATTATACTATTGAGTAGCCAATAATCGAGTATATCCGAGCTCGTCTACATATGGAGAGCTTCTGAGGAGGCAATGAAAGTTGCACTTGAGAAAAAAGAGATAAGATTACCGGACATGATATACAACCTCTACATACTTTATTTTTGTGGCTATTTGAAGACTCGTAGTATTTAAAAATATATAATATAATTTTTAAAAGATGTCATGAGAAATACTGGACTCCGTACGTAAAATAATACATACTTTTCACTGTCCTATAAGAGAGAGCCCATCCATGCTGCAACAATGGTACTTACCAACCTTTAAAGGCGGTCCATTTCTACATGTATGGATTGGTCAGAGACAGATGGACCCAGACCAGCGGAACGGTGGGGCTCCAGAAAGCTTGTCCACGAGGTCGGCTTGCCCCAATAAGCTCACCGTGAAAGGAGCATGGACATGTGTATGCAACTAGTTACTGCAGCACATGTGATGTGAGCAAGAAAAAATGTACATGTGTGCATTGACATCTTGATGGACGGAAACGATATTTATATCCGTATCTGGTGACCGCTGGTGTTCAGACAGACTGATGTGCGGCATCAAGGAGCCAATAGGAGTGCGTCAAACAGAGCGAGAGCTTCAAAGCCGCCAAGTAGCATCCGCCTTTCTCAGTGTTGAAGGCCTTCTCTCAACTACTTCAACCTCCCTATTGCACACAATATAAGCCTGAAAGTCCCTCACTCACATGAAACTCGCATAGTTCCCCACCACGATTCCGAGCTTCGATTGCTTGCATGCCCGTTGTCTCCTAGCGATAGTTTTTGCATCATGTCCGTCATTCTGTGTACTGGTAAAGAGAACCAAACCCCTCCCCCACAATCACCGCATCAAACGCTGACAAGCCCAACAGCCGGTTACGACCACACCATCCGGTACGCTGGCCTTTCTCACGTCCCTCATTCCTGCTAATCCTTCCCGCGCATAGCTTCTGGGAAGCCCTCTCCGGTATCTGCAGCCGCACCATCCCACACCCCGATTCGCAGGTCAACCGCCTTTGCATCTCCCCCGATAAACGCTTCCTTGCCGCCGCTGGTCACCACACGGTCAAGCTCTATGAGATAAAATCCACGAACCCGAACCCTGTGCTCACCTTCGAAGGCCACTCGTCTAATATCACCGGCGTTGCGTTCCACTGCGAGGGCAAATGGATGGTGACGTCGTCTGAGGACGGCACCGTCAAGATATGGGATACGCGCAGCGGAAGCATACAGAGAAACTATTCACATGGAGTCCCCGTCAACGATGTGGTCATTCACCCGAATCAAGGCGAGCTCATTAGTTGCGACCGTGGGGGCAACGTGCGGATTTGGGACCTCGGCGAGAACAAGTGCACACATCAATTGATCCCCGAGCAGGAGGTCAGCGTAGCCAGCGTCACGGTCGCGAGTGATGGAAGTATGTTATGCGCTGGAAATAACTCGGTACGTTGTTGCTATATGCATAGTCCATTTCGCACTCCACCAACTCTTTGTCAACGTGCCTGGAGCTGACAAACGGGCGCAGGGCAACGTCTATGTATGGCGCCTAATCCAACGCATGGAAGTAACCTCACTGGTACCCGTCTGCAAATTCGTAGCTCACAACACCTACATCACGCGCGTTCTCCTATCCCCAGACGTACGGCACCTGGCGACGTGCTCGGCGGACCACACGGCGCGCATCTGGTCGCTCGACACGTCGGTTCCACACAACGTCGCGGCCACCGAGAACTTGATCGAGCCCAAGGAGCGCGACCCCAACGCCTTCCCGCTCGAGACGACGCTCAACGGGCACCAGCGCTGGGTCTGGGATTGCGCTTTCAGCGCCGACTCGGCCTACCTGGTTACTGCGTGCTCAGATCACTATGCGAGATTGTGGGAGCTGAATAGCCAGAGTATCATCAGGCAGTATAACGGGCACCATCGGGGCGCAGTTTGTGTGGCGTTGAACGATACGGCTGTGGGGAATTAATGGGTATCAGGGAAGTTCTTCTTTTGTCTCTTTTGGAGCAGAGCGGCGTCTCGGCGTGCTTTGGGGTGCACATGCGGTTGCATCAGCGATGGCGTTCCATGGATCTTAACTTGCATGGTCGCGGTCATAATGTTCGGCGTTCAATTATGGTCAGATGCATCTTCAGTGGGTGCACAGTGATGGGACCTGGCAGTGATGGGATTTGGCACTGTCCAATACTTCAGACCTTCAGGAACGAATTATCAACTAATTGTAAACATGTGTCTTATTATATGCTCGTCTGTACATGATTAACCGGCATCGCATTTCGTCTTTACAGATCCCGACAACCAGTCGCAACCAACCCAAATGTTGTCCGTCCCCGAAACCATCTCGCCTTCTGATTAATAAAACACCTTAAAGCACCACACCGTGTTATAGTACACCACCCGACTTCGTTATCCGTAGATCTCTCCCGCCGGTAGAGTGCCACAATACAATTTGAATCCCATTAAAAAGCGCGGAAAAAAGGTATACGCTGCCCAAAACAACGCCATGCGAAAACGCTCAAAAACAAACGACATGCCCGCTTGCCATAAAAAGAGACCAACCCCAACAAAATCTTTGATCGAAACCGCGAAAGGAGGCTACCTCGTCGTCCCCATCAAAAATATTACATTACGAGATGTAAAAGAACATCATAAAAGGAGCAGACGCGAGGAAGGGGGAACAGGAATGAATAGAAACAGAAAAACCCCGAGGACTGCAGAATACAACAAGCTAGAAACATACTTAAATAAAGATACTTGAACACAGGTCGTGATCAAGATCGCACAACTCTTCGTTGATTAACGGCCCAAAAACCCAGAGAACCAGTTCGCAATGTGCCTAGAGTTCCTGCTTGGTGTAAAGCTGAGCATGCTGTCGCTTATGCTCTCTGGGGTTTTGGGACTGGACGTTGGCAATGGTACCGTCTTGCCTCTGGCGCGACCTCCCACCAAAGGTGTCTTGGGGCTTGGATTCATGTTGCAAGAGCCAGCGAGTGAAGGCTTCGGCGATGGATGTATTATAGATTTTGGCTTTGAAGGTGGCATTGATGACTCTGCTGGGATTGTGGGAGAATTCGAATCTTCTACTGGCGCTGAGTTGGGCCGCAAGTGATCGCTATCGGGTGGTTCAGCCCTAGGTTTGATCTCTACCATACGTATGGTAGGTGCATCTATTCCCGTAGCAATGAGGCTGGCCAGATCGGGTGATGAAGGAGGGAATGGAAGTGTAAGCTGCAATCCTGCCTTCACCCAAGGCCGTACAGTGTAACGGTGAAGCATATCTAGAGCCATTAGCACCAGCATGCAGATGACAGATAAGATTTATAGCTCGGGATTAAGCAGGACTAGTAGCACCTTCGGGTGTAGCAGCCTGCTCCTCCTTTGCTTCTTTGGCTGTCTCCTCAGCTGGAGCTCCCTCTTTGTTTTCCTCGGAAGTAGTGTCAGCGGTTGCCCCCGCGGCGGCAGCAGCTTCCTTTTCAGCTTTGGCTCTGGCACGAGCGGCCATCCTATCGTGATTCTCTTTGCGAGCACGTTCATCCTTGGCTTTACGCAAACGTTCAGCTTCTTCAACGCCACCAGTCTTCTTGAGCCTTCCTTCCTCTACAAATGTGCCAAGCTCCTTTTTGAATTCACCTTCACGCCGATTTTCGAGCTCACGTTGACGAGCTTTTTCTGCGCGCTCAATAGCTTCGAGCCGGCTCTCGTGGTTGGGCTGCAATGCTTTGACTTCTCCTAGAACGCCATCACGAGCCTGGCGGGGGTCAACGGCCTTGTCGTAGGCTACTGCATGGAGCATGTTGCGCCCGGAAGCTGAGCGCATGCCGGTGGTTTGCTCCTTCTCTGTCTGAAGGTTTTGTTGTTTGGTCGCCTGTTCCACAAGCTCTAGTGTCTCAGCAGCCTTTTCTAGATCGTCTTGTAGATCAGCAGCCAGCTCTTCTTGCATAGTGAGCAGATCCCTCTCTTCGCAAACCGTTTGCAACTCTTGTTCCCAGATTTTCGTCCACAGAGGTTTCTCCTTCGCCAAAAATTCTTGGAGTTTCTTCAGTTCGGCCGTGGCAACGGAAAGATCTTTGGCAGTCGTTTCGAGCTGACGTGGCAAAGGCCGGACGCCACGAGCTACAACATCTTTCCTCAAGTCCTCGACAAGATCTTGCAAATCATCGACCCGATTCACAATATTCTCTGAGTCTTCTTGGAGGGTCTTCTTGCCGGCATTTACATACGCGCGACCGGCATCGCCTTCGATAGTGGGTAGCGCCGTCTTAACAGCTTGAGTCTTGACGGCTGTGGCTTTGGTACGTATAGCGGACATGCTGGCTTCAATGTCTCCGACAAAGGACGAATAGGTTTGCCGAACAACAGCTAAGTCGCGGCGTAGGGATTGAACTTCGCTAAGCTGGGCAGCGGAAGATACATTCATATCTGTAGCGTTTCCAGTAGGCACAGGTGAGCGAGGTGTTAGAATTGTTGAGACACGGGCAGAAGATAGCGTTGGCGCAGCAGCGAGGCCAGCAATTTCTTTGGCAGCTTGTTGCTGGCGCTCAGCGACACGCTGGATAGCGTTCTGTTGATCTTCCACGGTAGTTTTAATGCTCTCCATGAGACGGCTGAGCCCCCCAAACTTGTCATCAATGTGATGCTTGACTTCGTCGAGTTGCTCCACGTTCAGTACGAGAACTGATCGATCCTTGATGTCATTGATGTCCTCCAACTCGTAGCGAACGCCTGATACGGAATCTTGGATTTGAATCTCGGGAAGCTCGCCATTACGGTGGGTGTCCCAGGCAAACTTTTCAATGAAGGCCAACTGCAGACGTCCGATGGAGAGGTCTGCTCCGTCCGAAAACACATATTTTTTGATCTTGCTCTTGTATTGTAAAAACAGTGAAAGTTCCTTGCCAGCCTGAGGTGATTGGTCTGGTATGAATTGCTCTGGTTGTGGTGATGGTGTCTTCACTCTGCGCGAAAGAACTCTAGATGGTATACCTGTTGGTTTCCGAGGCTCCTTGACCGGGGATTCCGTTGGTAGCCCAGAAGGTTCAGTCAGCGGCCCATTGATTGTTGCACCAAGGACAGGCTGGTCACCCTCGGGATATCTAGGCGCAGCGAGCTTGTCATCTGGTGTCTTGGCAACCGGACTGTCATCTGGCGCTGGTTCAGGGGGAGGCTTCATGCTTGGAGTAGAACTCTGGCTGCTTTCTTCGGATATGCGCCTGGATATATCGTTCGCCTTCTCTACCCCAGTATCCAGGGCTGGTCTCGACCGATTTCGATTATGAATGGAGCCTCTGACGCGCACAGCGTTCATGGACTCGCGAACATCCCTCCCTCGGTTTGGTATAGGCGAGTTTTGCACAGGCGGAAGCGGGATACCATTTGTTCCTAGGTGTTTCTGTATTTGATAGGCAGAAAAGCGGCGGGAAGCCCTCCTTTCCAGCTCCCCTCCTCGCTGCAGAGCCGCCAGAGCATCCTGCTGTTTTGGAGGAGGCGGTGGCGGCGGGAAGTCTATGGGGTAGTTGGGCTGTTTCGGTTCTGGTGGTTTCGGCATAGGATCGTCAGCTGGATACGGCGTGATGACAGACATCTGCTGCATCGTGTTACTAGAGAGAGACGAATCTGAAGAGAGTTGACTGGTGTTTGTGTTGCGGTTTGTACGGGGATTTTGCGGGAGCGAATCATATTTGGTCGGAGAAGCTCGACCTGGCACGGACGAGGAGCGCGGTGGTAGATCAGGCCCATCTGTCATGTATTCGCCTCCTTCCCCTCGGACTGGAAGTCGTGTGCTTGCAGCCCTCGCATGCTGCGGCTGCTCCACGTCGCCGGTGCTATCTATGCTCCCCTGCCTTGGGCTGCCGCCATTCATGGAACCATCGCGTCCGGTGCGCTGTCGCAAGCGCTGTTGCTTCTTTTTCAAGCCATGGAGAAGGTTGATGATAATGTCCCGAATCCGCGGAAGAAAATTGTCCAGGCTGGCTTGAGTAGCTTCCTGACTGAGAGTCTCTTCAAGAATGCCCCGCAACAGTTCAGGAACATTTCCTAAATCTTGTGTGTCAACGCCGATGGCGTTGAAGGCACGCGAAGCGATGTTGAACTCATAGCCCAAGCGCACGTAGACGTCGGATACTTCACTTTCGGTGGCGGTCCCGCGAGACCATAGTGTCAGGGTTTCTAGAAGTTGCTTGGTCGCGACGAGGAGATGAGTGACTGAGAGCGTCAGCTTTGAGCATTAGCAGCGGAGAGCGGGCTAGCCATGGGCTGGGGCGGCGACAACGTACCCGACTTTTCAATCTGGCTGAGCTGCTGTTGCGGCTGCATGGCGAGGGTCAGCGATGGCGGAGGGGTCTACAAGAAAAAAAGGGAAGGGTTGGAGATGGAGCGGAATGTGAGAAAAGTGCACATGCGCGGTGGTCGGCGGTACTAGCGGGCGGCGAAATGAGAACTTACCGTCTGCTGCTGGCCTCGCCTGGTGGAATGGGGCCCGCGAGAGGAGCCCTTGCTGCTACCAGGGCCCGACGGAAGAGAGTCTCGGTAGTCTTCAGTGAGAGTCATGTCGGAATTCACAGAGGCGGCAGTGAGGGTGGCGTCCGAGTCGCGAGAGGGTCGTCGGGCCTCTGGATAAGAGGGAGAGGGCATGGGGTAGGGTGGGCAGGTAGAGTAGGGGGAGGACTCGGAGGAGTGCTATGGGGACCAGACCAGTGGTGGTGCTGGATCGATGTCTCCAACAAGCAGCCGCGAAAGTGAGGTGACGCTAGGCTGTATTGGGGGGGTTGGGGACAGCTAACTAAAAGGGGAGGCTCTACGTGAATGTGCAGCTTGAGCGCGCGCGGCTCATGGCGATGGATCAAGACTAAGTCACACGGTGATGTGTGGTACGGGAGGGGAGGGTAGAGTAGAGTAGTACACTGCTCCTTGTAGGCAAATGTATGTACAGTAAGAAGGTGTGGAGCTTTTTGCGAATGCACGGATGCAGTGAGCTGATGAGTATGCACAAGAAGAAAAGAGCGAGTTGAGTGTGTTTTTATTAAGTAGCCATGACATGAGACAGTGTTTCAGGTGGTCACGGCAGAGCAGCCCGACATCTGGACCGAGGGAAAAGACGGGTGACTAAGGACCTGGTTGATTATCGAGTGCTTGAGCTTGCTGGTTGGTGCTTACTGTACACTCAGCACTGGCACTTCTGGCTGCCGTTCCGCCCGGCTAGCCCTGGCTTGTTCTAGCCGTGAGCCAGGTGCAGGAGAAGGGAAGGGGTCCGGGTCAAAAACAAAGTGGTTCGGTTGGGGGGACGACTTTTGCACTATCAAAACGGCATGGAGTGGGGACTAGGGAACGTTGACTTGGACCACGACCTTTGCCATTCATGAGCGTAGACGCATCCATGTATACCTACGATAATCCTGGATGTACTTGACTATTCGTATCCATCTACATATGTACATACTACATAGGGACAGAAATGGAGAGGGAAAAGGAACATGGTTGATAAAAAGTACACTGGTATTCACATGTGCATCTTGAATGTTTGGACCATGTTTTTGTGATAAGGGGACACGTGCAGTGGAACACGAAAGAAACAAGGGAAAAGCAACGAGAAACAAAAAATAACTCGAGTCTGAGAATGAATCAATGAATGAATAAATGAAGCTATCCCTCGACGTGCCTACTGATGGCACTTTGTCGTGGCCGGGCCGCGGTGACATACATACATACATGACAGCGTTCTTTTTCTCTTGGGGAAAAATCCACAGCAACATCAGCCCACGTAAGAGGTGGCTATGTGGCCATGTATGGATGCTGATCTGAGTAAAGGGGCGCAGATAGCTCGATGGGGGCGTTTGGTCATGGTGATACGTACATAGGTACTGTAGCTAGGTGATTGCTCCATGTATTCTGGTGTAGGTAAGTATCCATATCACATAACGTAGTTAGTGGTCGATTGCTCTTGCACGAGTTGGTACCCCAATCATGTGACACGTTCGAGAACTACACTACTTATTGCGCCTACAGCGGAAGTAACTACCTACTTGGCTGTATATGGGTGGTTCCTTGATAATACAAATGCAATGCTTCGCCTGTTGCGTGTTGCTCTATGTTCTGCCTCGTTTTCCTTCCGGTGAGGGAGCTGGTCACTTTTTCATTGTCGCACTGCTTGCTGCTGCATCCCAACTCGGCGCACGCCATCCTCCCACACCTCCCCCCCAGCGAAAACCAAAACCAAAAAAATCCCCGTTTGTGTGCGCGCACGTACGTACCTAGGTGGGCAGTCGATCATAGCACCCACCGTGCTGCCGCTTCATCCACTCCACTCACTCTTTGCCTCGATCGAGTTCCTGACCTGTCCTGAGTCCTGACCTGGCCTGTTTTTGCTTGGCCCGCTCCGCCCCGGCTCCTAGGCGCTAACGACGCCTCCCGACCTCTCCTCGTTTCAAGTGCTTTTGTCGATCCTACCTGGCCGTGCTGGCCTACCACCGACCACCGTCCCCTCCCCCCCCCCCAGCACCCACCCAGCCCATACCCATACCCTACACGGGACAGGACAGGCCATATTAGACTTGACTACTTTCCTGCCAAGCCACACCTTGTCTCTTCTTCACAACCTCACCACTTCACCACCTCATAACCCGCCCTTTTTTCGTGCACTGCTCTGCGCTGCTCTTGCACTGCTGCACCCCTCTTCCGCTCTGCAGCCTCGTCTGCCCCCTCTAATCTGCACCGCCAACCACGTCCCACGCCGCTCCCCTGCTTGCTTGCTGTCTCACCCTCCGCCGCCTTTTCTTTCTGAGCTGCTCTCGCCCTTCTGCGTAGCTCGGGGAGAGGCTGCACCTTCATGTCCAGCACCACCGCCTCCTCTGTCCACGGCTCCAATGTCAACGGGCCGCTGACCGCGAATTCCTCAAATCCCTCTGGAGCCCGAGCACAGTTGAAGATGACCACCGCCGCCAAAGCCGCCGACCCATCGCGCAAGCAGACGGCTAGCCCGGTCGACGCTGGCCAAAAGTAAGTCGCTCCATTGCTCCCATTGCCCTCCCTCTCCTGTTACTCTCTGCCTTGCTGCGCCCATGTATCCCACCTGCTGCTCCATTAGCCACGCCGCGCCATCTCGTTGGACAATGCTGCCTCCCGCACCGCTTCCTCGTGTGACGCGCGCTCAGTCACATGGATTCACGGTGCGACGGCCATGTCCCTCGCCCAGGCGCTCAATCTTCTCACTGATTTCCTTTCTTCCCTTCGTGACCATGATTCCACGCTTCGTGCCGCTCCGTTGCTGACACCATCCTCCTATTCAGGAAGCCCCCACAGCCCAGAGCCTGGCAGGGTACAAACCCCATCACCCAACGACCATCCAACGCAAATTCGAACGGCGTCGTCAATAACTACAGATCCTCCCACGCCTCTGCAGCTCTCACCGGAGAGACTGGCTCCCCAATGAGGCACCTCAGCGATAGAATGTACTACCTTCTCGCGAATCTATCGGTGAGTATATACCTTCTCCGCAATGACAAAAGAGTAATGGCCTTGCTGATGTGCTGGCTGCAGGGGTATCCGGGCAACATCACTTTGAAAAATGGGGAGAAGTACACTGGCGTGTTGTCGGGTACTTCCCTCGATCCGGGTGAGATGCGCTATGTTTTCAAGATGGTGAAGAAAATTCAAGCAGCCACCGAAGGCCAAACCAATGGCGCTGCTGAGGTGTCGGATGACTACATCGGCACTGGAGACAACCATGTCATGGCTTTCGATATGAGTGATGTTGCTGATTTCCATGTTGACAACGTCATTCTCGACAAGTCTCAGTCCAAAGGTCAGAATGGTATGTTAGGAATCGTTCCTCGTTGTAGGGCAATTGCTAATATGCCAGCAGGTGTTGCAGGCTTTCGTACCGACACAGATATATCCGGCAACCTGGCTATCCGCGAACGAACCCTTCAAAAATGGGAGCCTTCGTCTGATGCCAACGCAGACTTGTCCCTTGAATCTACTGGACAGTCATCTGGCTGGGATCAATTTGCCACGAACGAACGACTCTTTGGTGTCCGTAGCGACTATGATGAGAACATCTACACAACGACCATTGATCGCAGTCACCCGCAGTATGCGGAGAGGGTCGCACACGCAGAAAAGAAGGCCCGCGAAATCGAGGGTAGCAGCGCATTGAATGCTCACGTGAGTGAAGAGCGCTCACAGAACGCTGCTACGGATAGGGAGGGAGATGAGGAAGACTTGTACGTGGTTATTTTGTCAAATCAACAGTCCAGCGTACTAATATACCAACAGGTACAGCGGAGTATACCGACCTCTGACGACCGGCGCACCAAACACATACACACCTCCGGCCCGCCGACCCCCCAGTGGACAACCTACTGTCAAGGGCGCACCAGTTGATCCGGCCATCATCTCCTCACAGCTAGCACGTCCCGATTCATCCGCCGCGAAAGCGGCCCAGCGTACAGCGAGCCCATCGACAGAAAAGCAAGCCCCTACTGAGCCAGCAAAGACCGAGAACGCTTCCAAACCTACGACGCCCGCCCCTGCGACTTCCGAATCTTCAAAACAAGAGCCGCCGAAATCACAAATCAAGCCCACAGTTCCGGTCAAGACTACCGGTGAACAGGCCCAAAAACCTAGCAATACGTTTAAGCCTGCTGTTGGTATACCAGCTCGCAAACCTGGTAGACCCGAGAATGCTACGGCCAACGTGGAGCATGATCTTCTCGATTCGTTCAAGCAATTTTCCGCCGCAGAAAAGCTGCGCATGTCCGAGAGACAGCGCTCAATTGCCCGAGAGTCAAAAGCTGTCAAACTCAATGACTTGAAGAAATTCTCCCAAAACTTTAAGCTTCACACACCCGTTCCGAATGACCTCGTACCCATCTTGGCGAAGGACGAGAGCAAGCAGCAGTTGATTGTCGAGAAAGCGCTTCGAACAGTACAGGAGTTGAAGTCTACTCCACCGAAAGCCGCTCCCGCTACAGCTGAGGTCAAGCCTGCCTCTCGACCGAACAACGTCAAACCGGAATCCACACAGCCTGCACCAAGCGCAGCTCCAGATCGCCATCAGAATCAAAATCAGAACCAGAATCAGAACCAGAATCAGAATCAGCGACAGCGTCAGGGGCAAAACCAATACGGTTCCTCATCTGTGCGCGACCGGACAGGTCATATGCAAAACGCAAATCAATCAGCGCCACGTAACCATGGTCTCCTAAGCTCCCGTCTTCAACTCAATCAGCAACAACACAAACAGCAGGGCGGTATTCCCCCATACCATGGTATCCCTCAACCTATCCCGCACCAAGATATGCGTAACCTCCCACCCACTGGACCATCCAATTCACCAGGCACAAGTGGAGGGCAAGCTGGCGCCGCTAGAGGCTTCAACGTCAAGGCCCACGAGTTCAAGCCTAATCCTGCAGCAAACACATTTCAACCCGGTCCGACTCCAAGCAACCACTCAAGCCCTAGGCCAGAATCTGTATCTAGGCAAGAGCCTCCGCGAAAAGTCCCACTCACCAGCTTCTTCAGTGCAGGACCTCCTCCCAAGAAATCTTTGGACCTTACCGTATCATTCAATCCCGTCGCTCGTTTGATCAAGGATGCAGCACAAGATCCCCAAAAGGCCCGTCAGTATCAAAACAATGGAGGCATCCAGCCTACCTATCAGACCCCTCCAACCTGGGACTTCCCAGAAACGAACAAGGAGAAGGGCTATGTGGACATGTTTGAGCGCCCTGCTACAGCACCCATCCCAACTCCTCATAACATGATGGCAAACGGGCCTGTTCCCCACCAACACCAATTGCCCCCGCAGTTCCAGGCACCCCAGGGTGGTCCGCAAGGCCAGACACCTCACCACACACCCCGCCATCCGCCAGTGCAGCCACATCACGGCCAAGGCCCACATCACTTTGACTCGCAGCACATGCAATTCTCCCACTCGAATTCCTCAGTTCATCCCTCTCCTCGTCCTATGCCACCTTACATGTATGGCAGTCAGCCACAACCCATGTCTGGCTACCCCCAACAGGTCCCCATGCAGGCATTTGGGATGAGCCCGAATGTCCAGCACGTGGGCCTTCGCGGCGGTCAGGGCGGTCCCCAGTTCGTAAGCCCACCTGGTCCTGGAATGGGAGGACAGATGATGACGAACCAGCCTTCGAATGGTCCCTACATGGGCATGCCTCCTGGAAACCCCCAGATGCCCATGTATGCGGGTGCTCCAGCTCATGGATATCCTCAGTATCCAGGCCAGATGCCAGCAGGCCCCGGTGCAAACGGATTCGGTAGTCCGAGGCATGGAGGTGCACCTTTGATGAGCCACCAGGGTTCTCAGCAGGGACATCAGCCGCAACACATGATGTATATGCAGTCTGGCGCTCAGGGTCCTCCCATGTTCGCCCAAGCTCCACCTGGGTCAAGTAAGTCCCCTTCTATGTTACGTTTTGAGCGCTTTTCTAACCTAAATCAGTGACGCAAATGCGAGGACCATATCCACCACAGCCACATCAGCAGCATTATGGATCCCCACACCAACACCACCAGTTCCCCCAGCAGCACCGCGGTACCCCGAGCGGTAGCTATTCGCAGCCAATGATGCAGCAGCATTCACTGCCACCCCAACCACCTGCTGCAGGACCAGCCAACCATGAGAGTGGTGAAGAGGTCAAATGAAAAGGCTCTGACCTCACAGCAGCCTATTGATGGCAACTGTGAACCCACAAACTATCTTCCGTCTCCTCAAATTATGGGTCTTTTGCTCTGCATTTAGCGTGGGGAATAATGCATTTTCCTCTTGTTCGATTGTCAATTCAAGCATGAGCGATCGGCGTTGGTTGGTACATAACGGCGTCAAGTGGGCTTTGCCTCTAGCTACAGAGGTTTGTAGCCAAGAGAGGAGAGAGAGCTCATACTGGTCTCTTGCTGCAGTAGCGGCCCTCGAACATGCAACTGACCACGGGTGGGTGGGTCCAAATAGAAAACCGCTTTGGCGATTTTCAAGGGAGATGGCAGTTGATGGAGAGAATCGAGGTAACCGGGGTGCCAGATAGCTGAGGGCAGGGTGCCTGTAGTCAATAACAGGCCTATCGTCCTGATCTACTTAGCTAGTCGAATTTGAAAACACTCCACGTCAAGATTTCGTCTAACTTATGAATCTATATGAGCTCTATAACAACACACGCCGTCAAAATTTAACCAATCTATCACCTTTCTCTGCGTCTCTCCCTGGAGCGTTTAATGCTCTCGTCCACTCCCCACCCATCTTTCAATAATCCCCCAACATCCTCTAGCGAGAGCCCTGCAGTCTCTGGATAGATTCTCCAAATCGCACCTAACGCACATGCACAGACTAGGGCATACAGCGCAAAAGTTCCCGTTGGAGTGCAAAACTCCATCATGGGCAAAAACGTCAGACCTACGATGGTGTTTGAGCCCCAATTCGTGGTTGTCGCGAGCGCGGAGCCTAAAGATCGAACCGAGAGGGGGAAAAGTCTAGTGAAGGACAAAATCAGTATGGAAAAGCATTTCAGGTGCAAAGAATGTCACGTACTCGGACTGCTGCCACGGCACATTCCCCATGCCCACCGCATAGCCCGCTACGTATATCACCATCGCCACCAAGATGACAACAGGCCACACCATTCCCTGTGCCACCACAGAAACACCTCCGTCTCCCGCTCCAACATCCACCGTATCCGCCTCGGTGGGAAGACGCAGGAAGACAAAAGCCACGGCGCACAAGGCGAGACCGACGATCATGAAGGGTACAGAGAGGAGTAGAATTCTGCGGCGGCCTATGCGGTCGATGTAATGGAAAGCGACGAGCGTGAAGATGAAGTTTGTTAGAGCGATGCTGAGGGATGTCAAGGTTGGAGAGCGGAAGCCGACGAGGGAGAAGATTGTCGCGGAGAAGTACATGAGCGAGTTAAATCCGCAGAGTTGCTGAGCCCCTTGGAGCAAGCAAGCAATAGTTAGTGCTCGTCGATTCCCGCCAACATTTACGAGCTGCGCGAAATTGTCCTGGACTTGGTTGACCTTGGCTGTGAAGCCCGTTTTGGTCAAATCTCTCGTCAATCCTCCCACCACATCCTCTTCCTCCAGGATTTCTCTTTCGACCCTTCGCAGCACGCCGTTTACCAGTGATTGCTCGACGGTACCATCACTGCCCCGTTGATATACATCATTCAGTACCCGTCTTGCTTGCTCCTTCTTCCCGGCTTTGACAAGCCATCGCGGTGTTTCTGGCATCCACCACATCCTGGCATTCTTCTATTAGTATATTCTCGGATACATCCGAAAACCAGGGTGAACCGCGCAGTGGGAGTCAACGTACACGATACACTGAAGGATTGCCGGCGCAGCGCCCAGTCCAACCATCCACCTCCAACCATGCAATTCCATCGAAAACAACCATCCTATAATGTAAGCAACTACCTGACCCCCTGTGATAAACAAACTCCCCACCACCACCAACCTCCCTCGAAATGGCCCCGGCGCAACTTCTCCAATGTATAGAGGGACGACGAAACTTGCGCTCCCAACGGCGGCGCCTACAATGCTGCGTCCGGCGATCATGCCAGGAACGGTGGATGTGAAAGCCTGTAATAGCGCACCCAGCACGAAAAGAGCGTCAGCGATGAGAATGACGGGTTTGCGGCCTAGCGAGTCGGCGAGGATTCCGGTTAGAGGTGACGCCAACAGCGCAAAGAAGGATGTCGAGCTCGTTATTAGGGACTTATCAAGCGTGGTGAGGGGTCGCGAAGAGAGGTCGGAATCGATGGATATTAGAGTCGAGGAGATTACGCCGGTGCTGTGAGAAGAAGGTGAAGAAGTTAGTGTTTGAAGTGTATATGTATGGCGAGGCTTTGTTCTGTTCTTCCCTGTTTCCTGCTGCGCTCTTGCTCCTTCACGGGTGTTATGATCGGAGGGAAAGATGGCCATTGGCAATCATCTCCGAGCAAACCGTATTATTCTCCACTACACAAATGGGTAAAGAAACACCTTACGAGAGAAGGGGGACAATGAAGAAACATATCACACTCACTCATATCCAAACAACAATCCACTCAATCCCGCACAGCACGTAAGAACCCAAATGAACTTTCCAGGCGTTCCTAGTAGCCCCTCATCCACATCTCCTTCAACTCCATGATCTTCCCCATCGTCGTAACTTCCCCTCCGCTCCCTGTCTTCCTCTTCCTCGTTGTTGTAAGCGTATCCGTTCCGAGTGCCGCCATGCGCAATCAGTGGTTCAGCAGCGTTGTCGCCCATGCCGTGCAGCTCTACATCCTCTTCCGTGGACGCCAGAGTGTTGTTTTATACGTGCCGTCGGAGGCGGGGGTTTCAGGAAAATGGTGCGCGTGCCAGTCGCGATTGTCATGTGTGGCAGTGGTCCGCATGAGACAGCACATCCGCGCGTGAGCGGTGTGTGGTCGGAACGCCGGAACCCGGAACCGGAACTCTTGACGCGCGGGTAACTGAAAAACGTCAACTGATGTGATAATATAATTTACTATTGGCCGTAGATGGAACATGTGCTTGACTTCCACATCGAGTCTGTATGCACAAGCTCATGTTTATTCGTCTTATTATCATTTCTGGGGTGTATGTATTGTAGACTAATGGTATAATGACTTTTGGAATTGGTGAGCGACATAGACGATATTTAAGAAGTGGAACATAGTATCCAGGGTACCAGACAAGCTATAGGCGTGCCAAATATCCAAATATCCACATGGACAATTCTCAGTATACTTAAAGTTTAAAGCTCCCAGCACCTCTTCTCACAGCTTCCTTGACCTCCTTACCTTCTACGTCGGTGACCTGCCCCTTCTTTCCGATGACTTGTACACCGCCCTTCTTCAAATCTCCAATAAGCTGCTTCCTGTCTTTGTTCATCTTATCCCTCCCACTTTCTTCTTTGCTCTTGGACTCATGAAGTCCCGCCTTCTTGATTCTCTCCTTCTCCCTCCTGCGTCTCCTCAATTTTTGCTCTCGAGTCATTTCCTCTCGAGCAACAGGCAGACCACCCTTAGTAGTGATCTCGGTACTGGTGACCTTATCTTCTCCTGGCTTGTACAGTTCTTGGGGCGCAAGCATGCTAGCGCCTGCTACCTCACCACCTGCAGTGGGGCGCGCGTCTTCCATTTCAATGGCAGGGGCATCGACACGGATCTCTAGGTTGGCAGTAGCGGGCTTGGGTTTGAAGTGGCTAGAAGACAATGAATCAAGTTTTCCGCATACGCTCTTCCACAGTTCCGAGATTTCCGCGTGTTCCTTCTTGAGCTTCTCGTCTTTGGCGTCTACGAAATTGGCATCATTGGCACGCAAGTGCTCCTCTTCATAGATTTCGGCCAGACCCTTTGAAGCCTTCTTATCATCGAGTTCAAATTGGCCGCGGCGCACTTTGGGGCCTGTGGCGAGATCGTCAGGGCGTCTGCGCTGCACTTCATCGAACTCGCCAGCTAAAATGCGTCGTTTGATCAAGGACTCAATGTCTTCGCTGACTTCTTGCGTTATGACAGGAATGGGTTTTCCGGCTCTTTCGAAGTCGAGTTCGCCTTCTTCCAAGAGAGAATTCATCGGGCGGTCAGCAGCGCGGGCTTCTCCTGCGAGTTGCCACTCTCGCTTCGCTACGTTCGCAGCTTCGAGCTTGCGAATTTGTTCAGCTATTTTGGCCTGTCGGCGCTCATGCGTAGATCGTCGCGACATCGGATCTGAGGGATCTAGCTGGCTAAGGTCGCCTTCAGACTCTGCGTCGTCATCGTCTTCGAAAAGGTCGCGGTGTACTCGTGAAATTGCTGCCTCGACCTCCCGCTCATCAGGTTTGTTGTCTTGGGGGTCTGCGGCGGAGGGGAAGTTGTGCGGATTGGGCCGTCCCCGCTTCTTCTTGTTCTTGCCCGCCTTTTTCGCGGGTGGTGCGAAGAAGTCTTTGTACATGATGTTGTTTGCATTCCCCATCCCCATACCATCCATATCGCCTTCTTCGACCTCCTCGTCATCATCACTCTCCCCCTCTGGCGCATTCAGATCAGCGTCCCCAAATGTTGGACCGCCTTCCTCGTCAGACTCTTCCTCGTCTTCGCCTTGTGCTTTAGTGCCGTTGGTCGCGAAAGGGTCGCCTTCCCAATCAATTTCTTCATCATCACTCTCTGCTCTTTCGCCACGATTGTCTTGTTGCTCTAAAAAATCAGTGACTTTGTTGAACTGGTCAATTTCAAAGAACCCATCGTTCAAGCCGTTGGGATCAGGGCGATAGGTCTCGGCAACTTCATCGTCCGAGGCATCGTCAGAAAACATGCCCTCATCATCATCTCCCGGCTCAATGTCATCATTGCCTGAGGGCTCTTCGTCTGAGGGCTCCTCGTCATCGGAGCCAATTTCATCGTCAAGCACATCATCGCCAGCGTATTCCCAATCTACACCCTCTTCACCGAGTTCCGAGCTTTCTTCTTCCTCATCAAGGTCGCTAAGAGCTTCTTCTGATGTCTCGTCCCCCGCCCCGCTGTTGTGTATTGATATGGGCCCATCTTCAGTATCTGGTAATGCTAATTCGATCTCCTCCGCTGCGGCGTCCAATATTTTTCTGGTCTGCTCAAAAATTTGATTGGTACCAAAGCCTTGCAGGTGAACCTTCTTCAAGTGCAACACTCTGATGTCTTCGTCATATCCTTCCCCTCTTTTGCGTTTTCTCCGTAAATCCTGTTGTCTCCGAGATTGTTCCTCGCTCACTCCAGACGCTACAGGATCTAGATATTGTTTCGCGGCAGCGAGAAATGACGAATTAATCTGAGCGGTCGGCTGTAAGAAAGCAATCGGAGTTGCGAGGAGAGCACCGGGTGAATGAGCGGTCGATTGCAGGTCCATTGGTGGCGGCTGTGCCGAGCCGGCGGAAAGAGTATGAGATGAAATAGATGCGTCTGGAGAGAATGACGGGTGCGCCATGCTACTGTGTGACCTTGAATGGTTCCTGGCCCAGTCTGTTTTGTAGAGCGAAAAAGCTGGTCGTGATTAAAGCTTGACGCGGGCAAGAAACTTTTTGGTGGAGGCTCGGCCAAGATTTCGGTGGACCGTGCTAGCGCCGTCCACTAGTTAGTCTAGTCCACTCTCTCAGAAGACAGTGAAAACTGCACTTAAGAAAAAAGGGATCATACTACGTAACATGCCATGTAACCTTAAGATACGATATTTTTATTGCTATGTAATTAGTCATAGCATTCTAGAATATAATATAAATTCTTTAAGTAAGAACACACGACCTATGTGTCGGACCTGTCACATCATTCCCTATCCATGCTTAGTCCTCTGTGAGCACCTTTTCCATTCAACGTGCGAGACGCCATCGTCTCTCTGGACGAAAACACGTACGGCATCCCAATTCTTCCAAGCTATAAGCGCACAAAACATTAGCTGGAATATGATTGCCGCCGAAACTATCCATGGAGCAATGTGCCGAGCATCTTGCATCAACTGAGGCATCACTTCCTGAATATGGGGGAGATGAAGACCTGTCAAACCCCACATCGACCAACAAGTACACCGATTCATAATCCCCCATTGGGTTAACATGACAATAACGATATTGCTGAGTGCACAAAAAACATCCTTGATAAACACACACCAAAACAACCATCTCCGAAGGCATCGCTCAAGAAGACACTCGACGACAAAACTCACGATCCATATCACGAACCTTTGCCGCAATCAGTCATCCATAAAAAAAACAGATGAGGATATACTTACATCAGTGTTTCAGGTATATGACGGCAACCGGGACCGTGAGGAGGCACATAGTATGATAAGACGATTGCAGTGAAGTAACTCGCACCCACAGCGGTACTGGCAGCAAGCACGAATCCCGCCATGTCGCAGTGACTAATTTTATATGACCGTGGTCGATCTTTCCACTTTAGAGGTCTCCATGCATTCAAGCCCCCATGAAAAGCTCTTTCTCGTCCAGGTTTACACCAGGCGATTGACTCCCGGTGCGCTGCCGAAGGTCTTCGCGCATGACGGCGAGCTGTTGTTTCCACCACAGTGCTTGGGAATACACTCGAACTTAGGTCTCCCAGGGAAAGTATTTTTGAATTAATATCGAGACATTCCAAATGATATTCAAACCCTTGGAGTAGTCGTGGAATGGACGCTTCTGTTTGGGAAACACCGATAACTGACGCAATCACAACAGCCGATGTCACCCACAGATAAAGACCAGAAAATGCCACGCTGTGAATCTCGACGTTTGGCCAGTTTGTAGGGCTCGGATTTGAAGACGCTGCCTTTATTAGCGCGATGACCCAACCACTTATAAAGAATAGTTCTGCAAGCGCGACAGGAAGTGACTTGGTTTGGCGATCAGCTGCTAAACAATCTGCAGTCTCTTCATAGATATGACGAATGTCTGTCTCAAAAAGTGAGTGGTTTCGAAGTCTTAGACTGGATTGCATACGTTAGTCATAGTAAAACCAAAATTATGGAATACTTACTATGTACGACGAAATTGGCGCAGTTGTTCGTCGCCTTTGCCGCATTCGTCATAGGCAACCATCATAATCGCCATCCTTTTCCATGTTTTGGCATACTCTGGCGATGAGGGTTCAATCTTCACTTTTGTGCACAGCTTCTTCGCAGCCGAAACTCGTGATCGGCATATTGCAAGTGTGACCAGCATGCTTGTGATAGAGTCTATTGGATCGCCAAGAACGTGGAATATAGTGGCTGTCTCGACACTCATACCAAGAGGAGAGCGTGGGAACTGGCCCACTAATTGGAAAAGAGGCAATTTCCATGTTACGATCCGTGTCCCTGTATGGCGTTGAGCAACTATTCACGGCATTTGCCAGACACAACTAACATATATCTTCGATTGGATAGGGTGTCCAGCCACTCCATATAGAAGCAAAATTTCCACTTCTGTTTCCCGTGATTGCTTCGCATGCTTTCTCCGTTAACATTCTCGTTCCATGAAAGAATATCTCGCTCTCAGGTAAACATGTCTCATTAAGGTGTTTGTAGAGGGGAACAAAGGCGCCAAAATCAAAGCCATTGGTGCGATTGCTAATCAGCGATAACTGACAGTCCATAATTCTGATGGTTATTCAAAGAGTATGGGACACGGGCATTGATCACACAACCTGTTACAGGCTATATATTCTCCAGGTAGACGTACTGTGACTTGCACCGCCTGTTTTTCTGTTTGGTGTCGTTCAAGAACGAGCACTACATTCATAGGCGAGGCGACCATTCAGAGCAAAGCTTACGTTCAGCATGATGAACTGGGTGTTTCGGAACCGAACCGCTCGTATAAAGTCAACATGACTCTGTCAAATGTCTTTTTCACTTCAGCCAATCACCAATCACAGTCCCGAGCTGCTCGTGTTCGCATACGGTGTATGCAGCCACATGATGGCTATGCAGAATACCTGAAAAAAATAGTATGGTGAAAAGAAACATGAACAATAAAGATACATAAAACAGGGCCTTATCTAACCGACGGCTCATTCGAGGAATACCGTAGGCTTGAGATATTTTCTATGTATTTCCATGCGAGGCTTATCAGCCTACATCGCACCCTGCGCACACACATTTGTAAGATAGATCGCTTTAACCTGCACCGAATACTCTTTTTCCCCATGGAAGTTGGGTATCAGTTGACTTTGAGAGCTGTTGATAGTGTCATTTTTTGCCTTCGAATGGAAATGTTCTTCCCCGTGAAACTCGATTTGCTTCTACATAAAGGTACGAACTTTGTCCTCAGGATAACCGACGACGACCGGTTGTACAATTTTAATCACGCGATGCGCTTGTTCTTCGGTGAGCATTTCGAGTCCGTGGCTGAGACATTTAAATATGGTGGCGGTTGTCTTTTATTACAGTAACCGCCGACTAGGCTTCCATATACGACGATAGTTATGCGATCTTTCTTTCAAACCTCGAACTCTTTGACAGCCTTGATCACATGGGAGATGGACAATTACTCCAGATATACACCCTGTTCAAGCTCGCTATCAATGGATCGTGTCCGCATACGTAATGTAATGATAAAGTATATACAATATATCAAAAAACAGTGGATATCGGTAATATAGGTCTAGCTATTAGATCGAGCATCATATTCAAAGTATGATCATGGCAGCCCCCACAGCCAAAGCACCACACAACAACCCCCAGCCGAATCCCACAGAAGGTATCGTAGCCTGGTTGGGCGCTACTTTCGCCGTTACTCCGGTGCCGCTTGTCGCCGTGCATTGTTCTCCGCATCCATAACCTTCCGGGCAGCAGTTCCCTCCACGACTTGCAGGGCAACTATACCAAGCGTTAGGACAGCTACCTCCTTGTCCTGCTGCAGTTGTTGCAAAGCTACCCCCGCTCGGCACAGCGATCATCACCCCATTGGTATTGACGATGGTACTGCTCGGCGTGGGAAGAATACAAGACCCCGTAGTTTGGCAATCTCGACCGATACGACAGCACCCCGAGGGATAGTATGCTTGACACGCATAAAACCCGGTTGGGCACAATGATTCTGTTTGCGAGCTGGAGGTAGGTTGGGCAGAGCCAGTTCCGCTAGTAGGGCGGACCGGTGCCGAAGGCGCTGCCGTCGAACTGGCACTCGACGTGGATGTGGAAGATTCGGATCCTAGACAAGAAGCTCCGGTTGCACAGGTTCGCCCGTTCTGGCAACACCCTCCTCCGAGACTAGCAGCGCAGGAGAACCATCCTGTGCTACAGACGTACGATGATGATGATGATGATGATGATGATGATGATGATGATGATGATGATGATGATGATGATGATGATGATGATGATGATGATGATGAGGTTGGAGTAGGGTTCGTTGTAGTGGGCGCCGTGCTAGCACTTGTAGATCGTGAAATCGAGGTTGAAGGTTCGACATAGGTGACTGATGTTCCTGCAATAACACCTGCTGGGTATTAGCTTTCGGTACTAGAGATCGCCTTGACAAGTCTCAAGGGGACTTACATCCAACATCCTGACAGGTGAACCCGGGCAAGCAGCACCCTCCATTGGAACTATTTGGGCAGCTTGTGTATCCGTTCGCGGTATCGCACCGTATACTGCCTTGGCATTGTTCACCTCTATTACAACATCCCACAGATCCAAACCCAGTATCCTGGATAGATATACAGGTCTGACTTGTTCCACAACAACTATTCGGTGCCCCAATTGAAGAGCAATCATTCGTTCCGGAGGGGCATTTGAAGTCTCGCTTCAAAAGTACATCACGAATATGGAATCGAAGGTAGGAATCGATCGGTGGTACGTATGAATGCGGACGCAAGGGTGATGCAACCTGGCTCGTAACGTTGGAGAGCTCTTCTCCTTCCGCTTGTCTTTCCAGATCGTGCTGGATTGGAGCAAAGATCCAATTATCCAAAAAGAACATTTCACCCTCGTCACCGCTCATTTTCTTTACACCAATCGGTCGCTCTTTCTTCAATCGAGCTTCCACCTCCAAGCCCCTCTTTACATGCGATTCATCTTCTGGAAAATACTTTAAATGGTTCGGAAGGTTATGTGGCCATTGTTGTTTAGGTACGGATCCGGCAACGATTGAAGAGGTGCACAGTAGAATGATGGTAGGTGGAAGAGAGAAGAAATCCGATATCCTCATAGTAACGTGGAAGCTGTTGAATCGATAATAGAATACAGAACTAGAATCAAGAGTATGCAAGGCAATAGTGATGTGGGTGCAGTAGGTTGTGAATAGGTGAAGGGTGGTTGGGAAGGCTTAGGGCAATCGCCTATGAAAAAATGGCGTGGCTGGGAATGCGTTGGCAATGCAAAGCGAAAGTTGGCTTTGCACCTACTAATGCAGAGAACATTCTAATCTTAACTTCATTGGTCTTGCATAAGTTGAGGGAACAATATGAATAACAAACATGAAGATGATGTGCTTGGGCGTGAGAGACTGTCAGGCATCAGATCGGTAAACAACGGCACCCCACCACTCGTATTCCGATGATTCCGAAAATCCGATCGGATGCAGGGCAACACCTTACTACTGGTTGTATCCAACGTTACGCCTGTATTACTTGAATTTCTCGCTTATCAGCTGGTTTATCTATTCGGCAACCAGTACATAGCCAGGAATTCCACAAAAGCTCGTGGTGATGATACCGTAGCTCACTCGGCTATTCTTGCCCATTTATGATTGGTGGCACGCACAATCTTTCTAGCAAGGTGCAACCTCTGCACTCTAGATACTTACATTAAACCTTCGACATGTCTGATAGCGAGGAAAATGATGTGTTTGGCGTTAGCGAGGACCTAGTTGCACCCGCTTTCATTAAACCCGCCGGGATTTCGGAGGTCGACTTTGACGGGCTTTTATCACCACCGCTCAGGTTGCACGAGGATTTGAAACGCGGTTGCGGTGGACAACTATGGCCGGCGGGTATGGTTCTTAGCAAATACATGCTGCGGAAACACCAAGATGATTTGAGAGGAAAAGAAATGTAGGTATACCTGCTGTCAAGATATAGTCAGCGTGCTAACGGTTCGTAGTGTTGAATTGGGCGCTGGTGGTGGGCTGGTTGGGTATGCTTCATTCTTTAGTGCACTGACGTTATTTTGCAATTTACTTTATCGAATGATCAAATCTATTCTAACTGTTTTACTTAGTCTGGCTGTAGCTATCAAGCATGACTTGACCAAGACGCTCCATATCACTGATCAAGAACCGATGTTTGAGCTCATGAAGCAGAATATCACATTGAATGATCTTACTTCGAGGGTTCAAGCATCGATATATGATTGGGGAACTTCGACTCCCACGAATCTTCCTCAACACCCAGACATCATCCTGGCTGCCGACTGTGTCTATTTTGAGCCTGCGTTCCCACTTCTTCAGCAGACATTACAAGACCTGATCGGCGAGAACACAGTGTGCTACTTCTGCTTTAAAAAGAGAAGAAGAGCGGACCTGCAGTTCATGAAGGTTGCGAGGAAAATGTTCAATGTGAAAGAAGTGGAGGATGATCCTGACAAGGGAATCTGGTCTCGGGAAAATCTGTTCCTGTGAGTATATAAGAATGGCATTGGCAGACTGATGAACTTACAGGATGACAGATACAGAATAGAGAAAAAGAAATGATTGATACGGAACCCTAAACTACGAAAGGTTCCTGTGGGAACGAGCTACTACCCATGACGCGACGATATACCTGAACTAGAGCGCCGAGGTCTGATAATACTCCGCTTTCAACGCAATCACCCGATCATTGCGGTGCGTATTGGTCCGTGTCGCCATTTTTATAGTTGTCAATGATACCTTGCCCTAAGATCAACGCCAAGATAACTTTCAGAGTGAAGATGGACGACATCTGTCGAGTCTTGCATAGTTTCAATTGATAAGATCCAAGCCCGTCTTTCAGAACCACAAACGAGCAATGCGGTAGCAGTATTGATTTAGCAAAGTGAATTCCCGGGTCCAGAAACAAACCTCAGCGAGCAAGAAACATGAAATCGCCGATGTTTGTAAATGCATTGTATAAAACATTGTATAGTACAATAAAGATAACCCTACGTCCGTCCTGCGAGTCATATGATGCCACGGTCCAACTTTTCCTGACGACGCTTTGCTCGTTTCTGCTTATCCAAAACCCCATATAGCTTGCCCATTGGTGTGCCCGCTGGTGCTTCCACGCCGTCTTCTGGGATAAACTTATTTGGTATCTCCCAGTCCTCCGCTTTCTTGGGGTAGCGCATATCCCTGATGTGTCTCTCTTCGTGTAGGTACACTCTCTTCGGCTCTAGAAGCTGCCTCTCGTCCCAACCCTGCTCCTTGCGTTTCCTCATATTCTCCACCATTTTCCTGAGCTCCGCCATGCCATTGCGCCGGAACTGAGTCACCTTTTTCACATTTCTTGCGGTAATATCGTTGATTTGCTTGTTTTCCGGTAGATTGGACAGAGTTTTGGCGGTAAGGGCGAAGCGCATGTCTTTGGGGCCGTCGACGAGTTCGAGGATAGCAGATTCAGCCTGGTCTTCTTTCACCGGCTCGATGCGAAGGATACGTGTGTACCCACCCGGGCGGTCGAGATAACGTTCTCTTATGGGTCCGAATAGCCTTGGAACCATTTGGTTGGGTTCCTGAGTTGGTCAGCAACTTCGGCGCGCGCAACCCCTAAGCGATGAATCCATACGTAGAATATTTGATGCGCTCTGCGCTTCGTAGCTTCTGTGTTCTTCTTCCCCAGCGTTATCAGATTCTCTGCTAAACTCTGTGCCTCCTTCGCTTTGTGCCAGGTGGTTGTTATCGATTCATGCTTAAAAAGTGATGTGACAAGATTTCGAAGGAGAGCTTGTCGGTGGGAAGAAGATCGGCTGAGAGCCCGATATTTCATGTGCCCGCCCGCCATGGTGGGCAATCAGAGTAGTCGGAAGCGCAGAAAAAGGACAATGGCGATGGGAAGAATTGTCGCAGGGTGAACGCTTTGATGGCCCGCTGCGGTTGTCGATGTATCGGGTTGTGAAAAGTCCCGATGGATGCTGCAACTGGATCAACGTTTCCCCGACGCATTTTGTCAGCTAAAGCTCTTAACGCGTCCGTTGCTCCCCCCAACATTTTTCGGCCGTGCACCAAAACGCGTCGCGCCTGCCGTGTTTAAGTTCTTCCTTCTCCCACTTTGGCTCTCTCCCTCACAACACTCCCCTCCCCCCCTCAAGATACCCATACACACTTTCTTCCTTTCTCAGTCAATATGTTTGTTTTCAAACGTGGTAAGTAATCATTCTCTTCATCGTACAAAGGCTTCTTCATTCCTGTTCGGCTTCCCATACATGCCGTTGTGCTAATATGTAAACCGCAGATGGACGCAAGGAACGCGTTCAATTCGACAAAATCACTGCCCGAGTGTCCCGTCTATGTTACGGGTTAGACCCGGAGCATGTTGACCCTGCTGCTATCACCATGAAGGTCATATCTGGTGTATACCAGGGCGTGACGACCATCCAACTAGACGACCTGGTAAGCATATCGGGGAATGTAGCCATTATTCCTGCTAACCCCTCTCTCAAGGCTGCCGAAACTGCCGCATATATGACAGTCACGCACCCCGACTACGCTATTCTGGCCGCCCGTATCGCCGTGTCGAACTTGCACAAGCAAACAAAGAAACAGTTCTCTTCCGTCATCTCGGACCTACATCACTACACAGACCCCAAGAACAACAAGAAGCTGCCAATGATATCTAAATCCGTCTACGATACGGTGATGAAGCATGAAGAGGAATTGAACTCGGCTATAGTATACGACCGAGATTTCAACTACCAATTCTTTGGATTCAAGACGCTTGAACGATCATATTTGCTCCGTATCGACGGTAAAGTCGCCGAGCGTCCACAACACATGCTTATGCGTGTGGCTGTGGGTATCCACGGAGAGGATATCGAGAAGGCCATCGAGACCTATCATATGATGTCACAAAAATACTTCACACATGCATCACCCACACTATTTAATGCCGGCACACCTTCTCCTCAGATGTCATCCTGTTTCCTCATCGATATGAAGGAAGACAGCATTGAGGGTATTTACGATACCCTCAAGACGTGTGCTATGATCTCCAAGACTGCTGGCGGTATTGGTCTGAATGTTCACCGCATTCGTGCGACTGGAGCATACATTGGCGGCACCAACGGCACTTCCAATGGTCTCATCCCTATGCTTCGTGTTTACAACAACACTGCCAGGTACGTGGATCAGGGAGGCAATAAGCGTCCTGGGGCCTTCGCTATCTACCTCGAGCCATGGCACGCCGACGTTTTTGGGTTCCTCGACCTGAGGAAAAACCACGGTAAGGAAGAGGTCCGCGCTCGTGATCTTTTCTACGCTCTGTGGATCCCCGACCTGTTCATGAAGCGTGTCCAAGAGAATGGCGAGTGGACTTTGTTCTGCCCGAATGAGGCCCCTGGTCTTGCCGACGTTTACGGTGAGGAGTTTGAAGCATTGTACCACAAGTATGAGGCCGAAGGTCGTGGCCGGGAGACTGTTCGTGCTCAGAAGCTTTGGTATGCCATTCTTGAGGCTCAAACTGAGACCGGCAACCCGTACATGCTCTACAAAGATGCTTGCAACCGCAAGAGCAACCAGAAGAACCTCGGCACCATTCGAAGCTCGAACTTGTGCACCGAAATCATCGAATACACTGCACCAGACGAGGTCGCTGTCTGCAACCTAGCATCTCTTGCTCTTCCCATGTTTGTCGACACCAAACGTGGCGAGTTTGACTTCCAAAAGTTACACGAAATTACGCAGATTGTCACCCGTAACTTGAACAAGATCATTGAGGTCAACCACTACCCGGTTGAAGAGGCTCGTCGCAGTAACTTCAGACACCGCCCTATTGGACTCGGTGTTCAAGGTCTTGCTGATGCCTTCCTCAGCCTACGCATGCCCTTCGATTCTCCAGAGGCTCGTAAGCTCAACATCCAGATCTTCGAAACCATTTATCACGCTGCCCTGACTGCTTCGTGCGGGCTTGCTAAGGAGCTCGGGCCTTATGCTACTTATGAGGGCTCTCCAGTCTCTCAAGGCATCTTGCAATATGACATGTGGAATGTCACTCCGACTGACCTCTGGGACTGGGCTTCGCTCAAAGAACAAATTGCGGAGCATGGCGTTCGCAACTCTCTCCTGGTTGCTCCTATGCCTACCGCTTCCACTTCCCAAATTCTCGGAAACAACGAGTGCTTCGAGCCATACACTTCCAACATTTACTCTCGTCGCGTTCTAGCTGGCGAGTTTCAAGTTGTCAACCCCTGGCTTCTGCGTGATCTTGTTGAGATGGGCCTGTGGTCCGACAACATGAAGAACCGTATCATTGCAGAAGGCGGTTCCATTCAGAGGATCCCCAACATTCCGGACGATATCAAAGCTCTCTACAAGACCGTATGGGAAATCTCTCAGCGCACGATCGTGCAGATGGCCGCCGACCGTGGCGCGTTCATCGATCAGTCTCAATCACTCAACATTCACATGAAGGAACCCACCATGGGCAAGATCACATCTATGCATTTCGCTGGCTGGAAGCTTGGGCTCAAGACTGGCATGTATTATCTGCGAACTATGGCTGCTTCGGCCCCCATTCAGTTCACCGTCGATCAGGAGGCACTCAAGGTCGCCGACACAAATGTCGCCAAAACATTGAAGCGCAAGGGGCCTACTACTTCACCATCTGCTCCGTCAGTGCCTCGCCCAATGCATATGACAAAGTCTTCTAATGGTGCACCCACTGAAAATGGATACCCCACACCATCTGCAACTCCGCCACCTGCTCTTGAAAATAAGCCCATCAATGTTGCCAAGAGCGACGCTCTTGACCCAAAACCCATCAAGGCTGACGTTGATGAAGGTGACAGCCCCAAGGTTCTAGCTGCTGAACCCAATGGGAAGCCAATAGAAGAAGAAAGGCTTCCCGAACCTGCATCTAAACAGGAGGAAGACGGAGAGGAGAGCGCTGACCGTGAAGGGGATATTTACTCTGATGCTGTACTTGCTTGCTCGATAGAAAACAAGGAGGCATGCATCATGTGCAGCGGTTAGATTGAATTGAGTTCTGTATTCATGAAGTAATGTGTATAGGTACAGGTATGAGTATACGCTGGATGTTGATGGGAAAGCGGCCGTTATCCTCAGGTCAAACATCTTTTTTTTTACGATTATGGCGTTGGGTTTGTTTCACAGAATAGTAGTTAACGTGGGAGGAACGAATCTTTACGAGTTGGTGTGGGACAGTCATGAGTTATAATTTAATTCGTTTGGTATATCATGAGTCTGGAATGACACCCTCTTACCGCTGTACTGTCGCCAGAACTGTAGCAAGGTGATTCGGATAGGCTCTTTTCCACTTTTATTCATCTTTAACTGGCGTAACTGTAGGATTTAAAAACAATGAACCTCGGCATCTATCTCCCGCGGAACAATTCCGGAAATGTAACAGCACCACGCCCTACCCATTACACAGCGATCTCCGTACGCCCTACCATTCTGCTTTATTAGTAAACAACAAGTCACACTATTCGCTTGAAATAAGAGCCAGCTCCTTGGATTGGCGAATGCCGTCCTAAATTCAAGCATCTCTCTCTCCCTAGCCCCACAAAACACCACCACACGCCTCACTACAAGCCTGACTGCGTCGACTACCCCACATCACCCCCACCCCAATCTGCTTAACATACATACTGCTCATGCTTCCTCTCCGAGCCCGCGCACTCCTGCAACGCTCGAGATTCCCGCAACCTTACCTCCAATTCTACCCAAGCAAACAGCCGTCGTCGTCGTCATCGTCGTCGATAATAGTCCGAAGTATGGCATCCAACGCAGCAGCACCAAAGCCTTTGCAGGAGTGGCTCGTTATCGCGCCAGATTACAAGGGCGCGTTGGAGAAGCGGTTGAGTGTTCGATCGCAGCATTTGGCGGAACTGAAAGAGGATCCCGAGGATTTCTGGCTCTGGGGCGGTACGTTCTTCTCCTTCTAGTTACTATCCTTTTCCTCAAGGCTTCTTGAGTTTGTCCTCCTATAGTTGATTTATTTATTGTGCTGCATTCTGTGCATAGGAACAGCGTACGGTTCTACTTCACTTGCAATCACTTGCAATCACTGACATCGCTTCCCCTGATATAGGAGCCATGCTCGAGGAACCCATCAAGGAAGGCGATACAAACCCGCCCAAGATGACAGGATCCTGTATGCTAATTGGAGCGAACACCAAAGAGGAGGTGATAGAAAGGCTAAAGAAGGACAAGTACGTTACGGGCGAGGTGTGGGATTGGGATAAAGTGCAGGTCTTTCCGTTTAAGAGTGCGTTGAGGAAGCCGTTGTAGTTGTTGATAAGCAGGTGAATAGAGAGAAGGTAGGAAAGAAGGGGTTGTTGGGGTTGACTGAGAATACAATGAGAATCGCTATAGACTTTCGAGCGAGTCACCAAGTTTACATGATGAAAAAGACGTTTGTAAAATAGGAATAGTTCTGACTATCCTATTGGAAGCATGTTTTGGTTCCTCGCGGAACGGACTATGTACAGTCTAACTGCGACCACATGTGTCCCGTAGTGATACATGGGGATTCTATAAACTCGCATCTTCTTCAATGCCGTATCACCAGCATTGCATCCTGACCTGATTTTCCTAGATGGCAAAGCTCCCATCCTTATGTTTCCATCTTCTTAACTTCATGATAGTTCTATCGTTTTGCTCGAGCATGTGCGGACGGAACCACGCACTGCACACAGAGCCGGGTATAACGACTAGTGTTGCGTATTCGTCACTACGTTAGGTGTCTTTCATCACCTGGTGACTAGGCAATGTAGAACCCGCCCCGTCTGCCGTGCATCTTTCTGACTTGCTGTTTTTCATTTACGCGTGGCAGGCTGAGAGGCTGGTTCATCAGGCAGACACTTTGTGGCGGAGCATGGCCTCTCACACTATCGATTTTGGGCGGGTTTCCACGTCACCACCACCTTTAGTACTTTTCCTGATTCAACAATCCGTACCCTAGGGGCCTCTCCTCCGCTCAATGGGCGCTTCTTCGATGAGTCGGGTTATCGTTACGATCTCGTAGCCCCTCCTCTTGATCTCGGGAATAACTTTGCGCAGCATAGGTATCGTCCAGCTCCGCCTGTCGTGACAGATAATGATACCGCCCGGCTTCAGCATACTCAGGATATGCGCTGCGTTCACTCTCCAGTAGGGAATTTGTGGGTCGTGCGGGTAGATGTCGCCTAGCACAATGCGATATTGGAGCATATCCATGCGATCGCGCATCCGTTTTGAAAAGAAACCTGAGCCGGGCCGAAAGTAGCGGGGTGGGTGTGCACCGGTACCTGAAGCATTGTAGGCAGTTGTGATCATCATGTCCACCTTGTCCATTTGGTGAATGAGGACAGAATCCGGGAGTTTGACTGAAGGTTCGTCATGCATGGCGTGATTTCCCAGTTCGTGACCTTGTTGGATCGCCTCTTTCAAAATATCTTCTCGACCTGGAACCTGGTCGCCAAGGACGAAGAAGGTTGCATGCGCATCGTTTTCTCTCAAGATGTCTAGAATTTGGCGAGTGTATTGCGAAGGCGCATCGTCAATTGTCAACGCGACAACCTTTTCTGAAGTGTTGACATGCCAGATGACATCTGGAAAGCGTTCTACGAACATCTTGATGAAGAACCTAGGGGGCTTGTAGATCATGTAAAAGGGCGTGAGGAAGATGATGACGGCCATCATGGCGATGAACATGGTGATTAATCGGGACCGGCGGTTTCTACGCCGAAGTTTTGAGGGTAAGCGGCAAAAGGACAGTAGACGCATCATGGTTGATGATGCATGTTACAAAAGAGAAAATAAAGAGAAGACGGGGGGGCTTGACATTTTTGTCTGTGAGGTTGTCAAGTTTGGCATGTGCTTGTGCTGTGAGGGCTGTACAAGGAGAATAGAATGAGGTCAGCGCCCCCGGCCCTCGAACAGCACTGAGTACTGGGGCTAGGCGAAGCACGGGTTAGCGTCGTGCACGTGCGCTGGGCCGTTCCATGAATATTCTTTCGTCCAATCTCAAAATGCACGCCTTTCACCTCGTCTTTTCTTTCCTCTTCTCTTCATTCACGCTTCATCACTCTCCAACTGGCCCATACAGCCCGCATCACCTGTTTGTGACCCTCTCTACGTTGCTGTCACTGATCTTCGTGTCGCTATCACTCTATATTCGCCAGCTTGTCAGCATGTATCATACATCGGCAATCATTGCTGCTCAGCCACGGTATAGGCAGTTTTATCTCTGCATCCGTGCTTTCCCCCCTTCGACTTCCGACGACTGGATATAGCCTATAGGTAGCTGCAGCTGTCATACGGGCTACAATGTCCTCGAGATCAACGGCCGTCTTGGCCTGATCTGCACCGCAATCCCGAGGAGTCGTGTTTACTTACATCAGACTAGCCATTGGTCCTGTTTAGAGTCTGCCCTATGCGCCTTTTCTTTCTCTTCGCCCATGCCTGCCTTACCTCTACCCCGAACAATCCATGCACACATGCGGCATGGTGTGTCAGTCAATCAGTCCATTTGGGCTACGATGATGCCTGGTTGTTGGATTCTTTTGAAGCTAAGACGAGATTCACTCGTTCCAGGAACCAATTTGTCACGCTTATACGAAATTCACAATTCCACTTCGTTATAGGCCCTCTTAGAATGTTCCCAGAAAAAACATACCCCGAGCGTTTAATTGACCTGACTGCCTAGTTCATGTGGCTACTCGGGTCTCATTGCGTTCGTACATTATCCTCATATCCGTGAAACCTGGCTAATTGTTTGTCTCTCTCACCTGAGAATTGGAAATATGTAACAGTCACACCGCGTCACGTCGCATCCATTAGGCTGCAACGTTGAACAGTATGTATGCATACACAACATGGTACACGCAATCCGACGAACAAATGAGCAGCACGCCTTCCCGTTACTTAACTAGATAGCTCTACTATTAACAGTTCTCTTTTAGGGTATCTAGCATCATTGTAAACAAAGGAGGCTCCAATATATATAGGTCACGCAAAGTGCACTGGTTTCTTCCGACTCGTGCCATCACTTCTTCTTCCATTTCTTCCATGCTGCCACAAATCCTTTGTCACTCCCTCTCTCTGTCGGCCCATTTCTAACGCTGCTTTCTACGCTCATGGTCCCCATATCGACCAAGGGCACCATGCTCGGCCTTCCGTGTGCACAGATGAAGGGAAACGCGCAATCCGCTAGTCTTCCCACCAATTGTTCACATGCCTGCATGCTTAACTGGTCGTTGAACATTATTGCTGAGCGGCAGGCGCGAGAGTTGATGAGCTCAACGAGACCTTCGGGGCACCTAGATAATTGCCTGATCCATGACTTTGACATGGAAATGTCTACGTCGTCCGAAGCTTTGGAGTCTTCCAAATTAGACTGGATCAAGTGTTCAGCATCCGTATATTTCCATACTGCAGAGCGGAGAAAGGAAATCAGGATTTGCGGGTCAGCTCTACTCCGTTCGGAAATAGCTGGAGGTAGAGTTGACACAGATAGAACTGACTGCTGCCTCCCCGAGGCCATAGTGCTCGATGAAGTGTCAATATTGAACAGGATACCCCAAGCTGCAAATCTGGCCGCATGAGTGATGAATTGATGCCGTTCTTGCTCTGAAAGAGAGAACCGTATCGGCTTTTCCAACATGACAAATCCCACGCGGGAACGATGGCCGAGCTGTGAGTGATAACCCCAATAAGTGAGGTCTGGCGACGGAGGCTTGCAGAGATCGGCCAAAAGATTTTCGACCTGGATACGTTCATCTGCGGCATGTTGATCTATCAAAACGAGCATGTTGTTTTCATTCCGATCGTGGGGAATGTTGTCGGTACACCCGTTTGGCAAGTTTTGCATGCTGACCAGGATAAACTTGCTGTCTAACTGCGCTAAAACTTTGGCGCGTTTAAGGCCGTCCTTGGAAAGCTTGCTGTTAGTATGTGGAGAGGCATTGGCAATGGTATGAGCCCCCTTTTGGTAAGTGTTTGAGGAATGATCAGGAGAGTAAACTTGTTCAATGCCCCTCTCAGTGGGTTTAAAGACAGGGTTGTCCCAGGCGTTAAGAATTCCATCCAGCCAGAGATTCGCTGCATTGTTTTCCGTGCAGGGTCTGTTTGTGAGCCGCAATTGTCCATTGTATTCGTTCAATGTACTAGCGTGAATTGTGCTGAGAGGCCTAGCTGGAGGACGTGTCAGGACAACGCCGGTACGAGCATTGAGGAGAAACGTCTGTTTGGTTGAAGGGTCTGTCAGCGTGGTAATCTTATCGTGATCTTCTCCATCTGGTATCAGTTGTTGAGTTGCATCCGCTAAGATTTTAGATTGCTGATCTCCAATCATACTTTCCAGCGGTGCCGAGGTGGTGTCAATGTCCCGGACGTCTGAAGACGAATTCCGAGCAGCAGGGGTGCTAGGTTGCGTGAATACAGCAGGCCGGTTTGGTACATCTTTGTAGGTTTCATAAAAATCTACTTTTCCACTTTTGATCCGTGACCACTGAGCGAAAGGTTGAAGTTGCCTTGCTCCAGGAATCTCTTCTGTTCCCGGAGTATTTCTTTTTCTCTTTCGGATTAGGGGTTTCTCTTTATCATTGAAAAAACCGTGGGATGTGTTTGGTGGGGATTTCTCTAAATTCTTCTCTGAGACCAAACAGGAATCAGATCCGTAACCTTTGGCAGAAGCGGGACGGATGGGGGAAGGATGGCCACTAATCTGGTCCGAACGAGACTTGCGAGGTCGAAAATTATGTACCGATAGCCACTGCTTGATCATTGCGTTCATTACTCCCAAAACTGCTTGCAAATTACGTTGGTTCTTGAAGGGGTTGTCTCCCGCTTGCACTGAGTTTTTGTTGTTGAGTATAATGCGGAGATGAAACATAGGATATCGGTCAACCCCCTTTCGGGTTGTGAGCTGTTTATTAGTATATCCATCGTGCTTGAATCGTTTGTCCCGTTCACGCCTAATTTTCTCGTCGGTGTCGATACCATTGTCTTCAATGACGCCGAAACTAGACAAGGAAAACATACGGTTGATCTCATCCATCAATTCATTATGACCGTCTTCGACCGATAGGTTTCTGAGACCAAGGGAGATGAATTGGACATGCTTGTGCGGCGCAGGATCCAGGGAGATGGCGCCTTTGATGGAAATCGTGGGGGTAGACGCAGAGGTCGGGATCCACGAGGGCCAGTCATTTACCGTAATATAATTGGCTTTAGTGAGTACATTGAGCATGAACTGTAGCTCCGATGAGCCGAGATTGGCACTATTCGGAGGACCACCGGAAACTGAAAAGTTAATCATTGTATTTCCAGCCCCATCTCGAATTTTCAGAGCTATAGGTTGTCTCCAGCCGAGCAAAAGACCGGTAACCTCCCTTTTCATCGTAGCCCAAAGACGACCATGATCCGACTTTTGCTCAGTTAGAGTCGCTCTCTGCTTGACCCTCACGGGCAAGTTGCCGAACAGATTTCGGACGGTCACGCGGGTGCCATGGCTCGCATGAATCTCGTGATGAGGCTGGGCGGGCAACTGTCGGTCAATGACTTTGGAATAATGAGCTGTCAACAAGTTATGGGAGCGATGCTGATGGTGTCGAGAGACGATGTGAATTAGACACATGGCAGCGAGCGAGGCAAGAAAGGTACCATTGCAACCATGACAGGCTTGGTCCGAGTAGTATTTGGACGTGCCTAAACCAGTAAGCATAGAGAAGTTGATATGATGGAGTGTTTAGGACGAACAATAGAGTCTACAAAGGCCTCCGCCTTCGCGAAATTCGGACGGAGCAATGCCTATGCCATTGTCCTCGATGGAGCAGGCTCCGCGAACAAAGTCGACGGTGGCTTGTATTTGTGTGGCGTTTGCGTCCAGCGAGTTTTTCAGCAGTTCAAGCACGACTCCCGTCAGGGATACCACGGAAGCAGAGGATTTAACCTGGGCCGCTACGTCTGGCGGGAGCGGCTGGATGGGATGTTCACGGGTGGAGACGGATTCAGCTTCTCCAGCATGGTGCTGGTTCATCGTATGCCATGTGCACTCCCAACCCCTGCCAGCGGGAAAGTCTATACCAAAGACCAACAGGATCCCAAAAAAAAGAGCAAGGGGCAGACAAGAGGGGTGTCTCAATGAAGAGAGAATTGTTGGGGGTGGCTGGGGGTGTGTACTGTGCAGTACATGTATGTAGGTAACTAAGTAGTTTTGTTTGAGGCTGGCGACGACGGCGACTTCGCTTTGGGTGGCGTTTGAGGTTAAGTAAGAATGCAGTCGATCACTGCATCATGGCTGCGCTGCCTCCCAACCAGATTGGGCCTAGACGTACGGGTAGACCCGCATTGTAGCAGCCCCAGCCTTCTCTACTGCGCGCAGCCTACGACACTACATAGTCACTACTGCTGCTGCCTCTGTAATCCCACCATCCATCCATAGCACTACCACTACCACCACCACCACCACACCACCACCACCACCACCACACCACTACCACCACGCCGTCCTACGCTACACTCTGCCCTGCGCACTCGGAACTGTAAAACTGCAAAGCGCCCGTAGAACGGCAACACACTCTTTGCCCCCATTTCAGGCCAACGCCGCATCTCGCCCCCCTCGTTCCTCCCCTTAGACTGCCTCCACGTGGACTGCTTTGGCCCTCTCAGCCACGTACACAACAGCAGCTCCGCTGGCAGACGGGTACAATCGACTCTACACCTGCGCCTTTCCATAGCCGACGGGGAAAACTGTTCTTCGCCTGGTCTAGTGTTGCGAGAATGGCTACTGCCGAGGCCGCATCCAGGCCGCATGGTATGTCCCTCTACCTCCGCCCTACTATTATCTATGCCTTGCACCTTCTACATAGTCGGAAATGGTTCTAACACTCTGGGACAAAGATCGCCATGCCCGCAAGCGGCCCTTCGCAGGATTCATGAAGCGGCTTGCGAACCTCAAATCCTCCACCACTTCCGAGTCCTCCACCGCATCAGGCAAGAAGAATCAAGCTGTTGCTCAGCCCAAGTCGAAGAAGGCTGCCGCCAAGAACAACCCATACCCAGAGTCAGGCCATGTCAACGGCAATACAAACGGAGATGCTCGCCCTTCTTTCTCGAGCGCCGCTACCCCTCGATCCGCCGAAAGCTTCACATCCGTCGAAGACACAGGGACTCCGGGCCAGCATCGGACCCTAGCAAAAAGCAACAAATCCACTGCCCCCACCGTGGCAACCCATGCCGGGACGGTACACTCTGGGAGGTCCAAGGCGGACACGGGTATCAGCAACACGCTCGGAGGGGCGGGCAGCACCTTTTCGTCACCAAATCATTCGGAACGCTCGTTGACTACGACTTTGACCACCATACAATCCACTGCTCCTGTTACCGTACTCGGGACTGGTCAGACTCAGAACACACAGACTGCGAGCGCCCCGCCTATTCAGTTCTCTCACCAATTCCCCACTTCGCCCCCACCGTCCGCCATTCCCTCACATCTTGCGCCGCAGCCCCAGCCAAATACCTACCAGGCTGCGACCGCTAACAACATGCTCACAGACAATGCATCTATTTTGACACTGGCTTCCTCCTCGAAGCGTCAGCGGCGCAACTCGCTTGATACCAATGCCTCTGTTCGAGCATTGGCGCCGTCATCCGTCTGGGGAGGCAGTCGAGAATCGCTGCCCTTGAGTGTGTTGTCTGGCAATCCTGATGCAATATACAGTCCACAGAGCAGGCCTGGTGGTGTTGGTGTTTTCGCGAACACAGAGCGAGCAAGCGTTTATTCCTCGTCGGGCGCAGCTGCTCCAGCACTCAGCAGTGAACGCAATAGCTATTACGCAAATAAGCAAAACAATGATGGCCTGAGCATTCGCAGCGGCCGCCTGGGCCATGGCCGTACTGATAGTACCAACGGCAGCATTGGACCCAACCCCACGAGCCCGCTAGCCAGCCCAAGGGAGAGTGGGATACCTGGCAAGCTGAACCCTCAAAGTGCTGAATGGAAGGAGGCCGATGAAGGCAGTACAAATGGAGACGATATTGAAGCCCCTGCTAGCCCAGCTTCCGCTGAGCATCCAGGGAAAGGGAAAGGGAAAGCCAAGGCTGTTTCCGTGAAATCCTCCAGTTGAACCTGAACTCCGGTGGCATTTGGTTCCCTGAGGTCGACATCACAGGGAAATTTCTTAGCTCTGATTTGGGGAATGCGGGGAGCTTGTGGGTTCAGTCTCAGATTGTATGAGCAGGGCGGTGTTGGGAAAGGCGTGCGGTTTGCGGTTTTTTGAGATTATACCCTACGGATACTCGGAATGTAGCGTTATTTTATTGGTGAATTATAACGCTTTTATGCTTCGATCACTCCCTCTATTGCTCTTCTTCTAGTCCCTCCTATCTGTCTTGTCATTAAGTGTCTTCGTGGCCTGACATGGTCTAGAATAACAAGAGGTGGAACGGGCAGCACAAGATGATTCACTGATTGACATTGGCGCAAAAACAGACAGGTTTGACGACAGAACATAGGTTGTAGGTCTGTATAAGACTGGCTCTGTTGTATGCGTAGCTAGGGCGACCGTGCCTTCCCACTGTGTCTAGGTATTCAACCACTCACCGCCGACCCTATAGAAGACAGTGACTCTCACTCTCATTCTTCTTTGGAGCTAATTCAACCAACCCCCCATTTATCCTTGTCCCTGTCCAAAGCCAGAACCAGAGCCAGAAGCTGCGTTGGTTTTTCCGTCCCGGCTGGCGCGCCTTCCTTAAACTACAACCGCCCTTCTACCTGCTCTGCTGCCTCACCTTGTCTCCCTCCACCCCACGTCTTCCGTTCTTACGCTGCTTCTTGCCGCCTCTCCTCCGGCACCTTTGTCTTCCACCAGCATCGATATTGCGCGATCTTCTTCGCCACCAGTCACACCCACCATGGAGTCGAAGAACGAGAACGGTGCAGTTGCCCTCAAAGCAGCGCCGACGACCGCTCTCCCTGCCAACGCCCTCCAGATTACAATCGCCAGCGACGGTGACTTTTTGATTCAACTTACCCCAGAAGTAAAGCCTTCCGCCGAGAAAGGTGGCAATCCGCAGCCCAAGCGCGCGCGTCTAGTTCAGTTCCGTGTATCCCGTGCTGTGTTGAAACAGCATTCGAGCTTCTTCCAAGGTCTTTTCCGCACCTGCCCCGACTTGGTGAGTCTTCTTCTCAATGCGAAATCCCCCGGCTGTTACCTTGACTGACTTCTGTTCTTAGCCAAATGCAACATTCGAGAACCGTGGTATCGGCTTTGGTTACGCTTTCGAAATTTGGCTACGCGCTATCCACGACGGTGCCAACTCCCTCCCAGCCAACCTCAAAGCCACTCACACAGAGCGTGCTTGGGTCGCTATCGGTGTGGGTGAGCAATTCGGCTTTGCTCCTCAGAATCTTCACAAACTCAAGCCATGGTTCATCGACTGCTACAACCATGCTCTCAACAATGGTCCTGGCCTTAGCCCCATGACTGCTTGCTGCCTTGCCTTCCCTTGCAGCATATTCGACCATGCAGAAGGCTTCATGAAGCTTACAAAGTTTCTTGCCTATCACACTAACGGTCACATCTTCACTCACAACCCTAGCAACTTTCAGCACTTGAACGGCGATGCTCGCCTCCTCGACGGTATGTGTTAGCCCTGCAATATGGCAGACCACGTACTGATATGGCCCAGGTCCACTTACAAACGCCCGCGCCCATATCCAATCTATCTTGGATCGGGAGCTGTACTTCCCACTCAAGAAGCTACACAATGCTGATTGCCCGTGCCGCAAGGAGACCGCTTTTGATTATCAGGCAGCTTTAATTGCTCTCGATTGCTGGCCCGTCGATCGTGCCGTACAACGCTATCCCATCAACGAGATCACTGCCGAGCTTGAGAACTTCCAATTCACCCCGAAAGTTGAGAATTGCCCGTCTGGCGTGTGCAACCACAACTTTGAGAACTCAGTCAAGATTGCCATCAAAAAGACTATGACAGCTTTCGAAGGCCTCTGCCTGGACTGCATGGAGCGTAGCCAGAGCGCCGAGCAACCCAATGAAGAATTCATCAAGAAAAATCTGCCCTTCCGTGGATGTTTTGATGTGCACTGTCGCTTTGGACACGGACGCACTTCTTGGTAAATTTCTCATCGCTTTATACTTATAATTCATTATTTACATCTGCTCAGGTACTTCTCTTGGATGGGATCACTCTCTGTTCGACGCGACATTCTTAACAAGCACCGAATGGAAAAGCGTCCACCAGCAACCACCACCACTCGGGGTAGGAGGGGCGTTCGAGGGGGCCGACGCTCTACTCCCCTCGAAGATGTTACGAATACGGCCGCCTCGCTCTCGAGTCACCCCGGTAATTCGTCCCAGGAACCAAACTCAGGCAACGACCAGGAAGGCGAGGACGAAGAAGAGTTCTTCGATGCCGAGGATGATTACACTGCCAACTGCCCTGCTGAAGACGAGGAACTCGATCATGAGACTTTGTAAAAGTGGCTTACATGACACTTCCAGTTGGTGTTGTGGACTAAGCATCTCTTAGACGTCCACTTTAGGTCACTCTGTGTCATGGATCGGGTGGAACAGCAGAGAGAAACAGTTCTTAAAAAAGTACTCAATCACGCAGGAGATGTCTGAGTGAATGGCCCATGGATACCACTTGGTAATGATTTATCATACATGGTCCTGCCTGAATATCAAAACCGAGACAAATTTCTCATGTACAAGATAAGATGAATCAATAAAAACACTAGTAATTACAATGGTTTTGTTTCACTTGCTTTGAAATGCTTAGAATTGGATGGATTGCTAAGGTAATCAGAGATATTCGTTCTACCTAAATTGAAGCCTCTCACGGTTCATACCACGATAATGCATATTTTCCGGATGCATAAGTTCTGAATACGACCTGGATCGTATAATGGTCAAGGTGAAGTGCTTCAATGTAAAGAATACTCGGGGATACACGGTGTAAACGCCAGCATAGGGCATGACATGGATATAGACCCGGGACAAATGCCCTACCATACACACGAGTGCAGGAACTTCCTGTACGGAAAAATTCCCTGAACAAAGTAACATGAATGCCGCCCTCCGTGAAGAAAATTACAGAGATATCCAGAGGGGGATCCGGGTCACCGACCTTGATCACAATAAAAGACAAGGGCAAGTCCGGTCGTAGAGTGAAACCGAGACACAGAACGAGGACCCGGTAACTCAGCGGACCCAGTCCTGGCGACAGTATGGGCACGTTCCTAGACGAACCAGAGTTTGTCAGTTCTCCATCTTCCCAGTCGCGCTTCACTGTCCGAATGCGGAATGTTGGCAGACACTCACCTTTGCCAAACATGCTCCTCTGGCTCTTGAGCCACGTTTCCATGCACACCTTGTGCACGTTGTTTCCACAGTATCCCTTGCAGTACGTGATGTTTTCCTTGCCAGGTACAAACTCCATATAGCAAATAGGACAGTCTTCGCCATCTATTGGTTTCCGCTTGGGATCCGCGGGCTCATCCTCGATGACATCGATCTGGGGCGCGGCGGGCGCGTTGTCGAATATAGATTGCAGTTCGGAAGACGTGAGTGCGGTTTGGTAGAGCAGATGCGAAGTCTCCTGGACCTTCAACACCTTGACCATGGTATAGATGATGTGTTTGCAAGGAATCCGACGGGTGAGGAAGTCCATGCATGTGCACGAGGGGACGTCGCGGATGTTGACCGTGTAGTCCTTCCCGCTATTCCCTGCAATGGTGAATGTCTCGCGAGGTGCTTCTTCCAGGTCACAACGTTGCCGGTCGACAAAGAGAAGCGGTTGAGAGAGAGCCCTGCCCATATTTCCCAAGAACTTTTCGGAAGGCTCATGTTGGTAGCCCCTCTTTCTGACCTCATCCCCTTTGTCGCGATACTCGACCACATCATCAGGCACCCTCCTCCTTTTTGGAGGCACCGATCGCGGTTGAGGCCGGGGCCGAGGTTGAGATTCTTTGCGGGGTTGAGGTTGGGTCTGGGACCTCACCTTTGCTTTCCCCTTGGAATTTTTGCCTGCCGATTCAACGTTGCTCGCGTCGTCACGTGCTTTGCCCTTCACTGCAGCGGTCTTTCTTTTCTTCGCAGGGACTTCATTGATGTCAGCATCATTTTCCGTCGGCTCTTTGTAGTTGACCGCCCTGTTGGAGAGTTATTAGTTATTTTGCTTTTAACGCGGTGGAAAGATTTGTGCTACGTACTTTCTTTTCCTGGTAGAGCGCTTTGGCGAGGTGGCCGGCATGTCAACGTCAATGGAGGCAGAGGGAGTGGTGCCAGTCTTCGTGCGACGCGCCATCATGTGAGAGGGGTTGGCGGATGGTTTTCGTGTGTTCGTGTATCAGTTAGTGGGGTGAGTTGTGGGTAGAGTTTACATGTAGATGTTGTGGCAAAGTTGGGGTGAACTTGCTCCCGTACGAAAGGGGAAGTTGCACTTCAGCGCCCAGCCTTCCTAAATCCTCACACAAAATACTAGTAAACACGGGGTTTTAGGTTAATTTTTCGTTAAACTTAATTCTAGAAGCAAAAATAAGGCTGTAACAAGTATATTAGCTATTATCACTAGATCTTTTAGTGGTGAGGTTTTGTATTTGGTTATACGTCCCTTCTAGCTTAAGTGCAGCTTTCCCTTGAGAGCCTTGGTCGGTACCTAGGGATATGAAGTGTTCAACACCACTCAGTGTTAAGGATCTGTTATGGATTTAGCAAAGATGGAAATTTAATACACGTTCTCTTTAACACCTAACTATTGGCTAAGAAGGGTAGAAAACAGCTAGATCATGGTAATATACGCTTATATTCAGTGTCCTGTGTTGTAATTGGGTTTTAATCATCACATTAGCATTGAGCATATCATATCCCTGCAGACCAAGAAAGAGATACCATTATGCTTTTTTTTCTTTGTTGATTGACAAGTTCGGGATGCACCTTTGAGGACACTAACTAGTGAAAACTCTAACCATGATTTGTTTCTTTCTTTCCTTTCTTTTTTTTACTAAAACGAATAACGCCGAAGGACCACCCTGGCATTCCTGCCTAAGAAAGACACTCTCTAACCACCAACTACAAATGCAACTCGGCTGCCTCTTCGACTCTCAGCAACCCAGCATCGACGTACTTTTTCAACGCCACCTTGACTTCCCTGTCATAGAAACTGTCCACCTGCTGCGGAGACCTACCAATGAAGGTCTCAGGCTTCAACAAATCGTCCAGCTCTCCCAGAATAGGCTTGAAGAATTCAGTTTTCTTTATCCTCTCGATCAAATCGTTGTCCTTGCCGTGCTGCTTGACTTGCGCGCCTGCCTCGTGCGAGAGGACACGGATCTCCTCGTGCGCATCCTGACGAGACACGTTTTTCTTGACGAGAGCCATGATGATGTTTTCCGTGGCCATGAAGGGCAATTCAGCCTCGACACGCTTTTTAATGACAGCTGGGTAGACGACCATTCCTGAAGCGATGTTGTTAAGTAGAATGAGGGACGCATCAGCGGCCAAGAAAGACTGGGGCAAGCACATTCGGCGAATCGCACTGTCGTCCAACGTTCTCTCCATCCACTGTGCGGCATATGTTGCGCTCGCGTCTGCGTTCAGGTTTCGTAGTTTTCGCCCAAGAGAGCAGAGACGTTCGCTGCGCATAGGATTGCGCTTGTAGGCCATGGCGGACGAGCCGATTTGCGTGCTCTCGAACGGCTCCTCCAGTTCCTTGAATGACGCAAGGAGACGAATGGCCTGCCCAATGTGCTCGCAGGTTGCACCAAAAGAGGACAAGGCGTTGAGGACATCGGCGTCAATCTTTCGGCTGTAGGTCTGAGAGGAGATGATGAAGGCAGAAGAAAAGCCGGCTTTTTCAGTGACAAGCTCATCCAATTGATCAACCTTGGAGTGATCTCCATCAAAAATTTGTAAGAATGAGGCCTGGACCTTGATTAGACCCAACTTATATCTTGGCCGCCGTCTGTACATACCTGTGTGCCAGTGGTACCCTTCACACCCCTGAATCTCAAATCATCCCTGGCACGCTCTAGGTTTCTCAAGTCCATCATCAGATCCTGGATCCAAAGACACGCGCGTTTTCCGACGGTAGTCAATTGAGCCGGTTGTAAATGCGTATAGCCTAGGCAGGGCAAGCTTTTGTACTCTTTTGCGAACGTGGAGAGTTTTTCGATGACTGTAGCGAGCTTGGGAAGCAAGATGTCCAGACCATCCCGTAGGAAGATCTAGCATACCATTAGTATATTCTTTCCCGAAACAACATCCACGCGCATCGTACCAAATCTGCGTTATCGGTACAATAACAGCTTGTAGCTCCCCAATGAATGATTCCAGCTGCGCTCGGCGCTTTGAGCCCATACGCATGCACATGCGCCATAACATCATGCCTTCTCTTCTTCTCCTCTTCGGCCGCGACCTGGAACTCGTCATCCTGTATGACCTGGTGTTCCTTCATTTGCGCGATGGCCTCATCGGAAATGTCGAGCCCAAGCTCTTTCTCACTCTCGGCCAGCCAGATCCAGAGCTTGCGCCATGTGCTGAAACGGTTTCGCGGGCTAAAGAGATGCTTCATCGCGTCGGATGAGTAGCGCGAATTGAGGGGGTCTTGGTAGTTATCGTAGTCAGGCATGGTGGGCTAGGATGGAGAGTCAGATGAGAGACTAGAATGAAGGCAAAGTTTGACGGGCAGAGAAGTTCAAAGTGGAGAGGGAGGAAAGGCGATGATCACATACCAATCTCGCTGGCGTATTCCAGTGCAAGAGGGTGGGGTAAGGGAAATGTGAGAGTAAGTAAACAAGCCACAGGCGGGTGGAAAGACACCTGGTCGAAGAAGGTGTAAGGTGGGATTTACGCAGTACTTATAGGTGCGAGGTGGAGTAGTAGAAGAAGGTAAGGTGCGATGTGGAGTGGAAGAAGGTAAGTGTTTGTGAGGACATTTTCTACAGCTACGCCCAGATAGTATTGTACTGTACCAAACTATTACTAGTCCAGGCCTACCTCCGAGGACCGGAGCCAAGGCTTAGATTGACGCCAATTATCGAACACTGTTACTACATTGAAGATACAAGCGCAAAAGGTGGTCGGTTGACCAAAGCTATTGACCTTTGGTGGCGGTGTTGTACTGTGTTGGAAGAAACTTTTTTTTTGGTGTGATTATACCCCGCAGTGTACCGGTAGTGGGGTTGCACCTATCAAGTTGAAGACGTCATAGGGTATATGTAATCGAACTGCTTTCTCTGCTTGGAGAGATTCACCTCAAACCAAAAAAAGAAAGATCAATTGATCCCAAATGTGAGTCATAATAAAAGGCCGGGCGAGCCTGCCTCCAGTACAACAAATACGCGTCGTCATCATATCACGTCTATGATGACTGCGCTCAACCCCAACCACGGGAGGAGAGCAGGCAACACTGATCAATGAGTTACGAATGGCTTCATCATTAGATGTATACTGTAAGACCTGACTTTTCTATCCACACACCCCTTCACACTCATCCACATCCATTCACCAAACAATTATGTTCTCCAGAATCATCTTCTTCAAAGTGATCGTCCACTTATGATATTCATATTCTCATATACCTAGGTGTGTATATCCCACATGGCCAGACCATACACACGCATCACAGATATCAACTTATAACGATATATCGTAAAAATTCAAAGTCATTTCTCGTGAAGCAAACAACGCACAGCGCAGGGCTATAAGCAGAGAATTTTAAACATTAAACAAGAAGGGAAATTCTAACCTGGGGACATCATAGGAAGCCCAAGTAACAGTGATATACATAGGTATGCGGCCCGCCGACTAAGAGGCTCGACGCCTGAACCACCCTCGCTTGGGCTGAGAGTCCGCTGGTGTAGCGTCGTCGTCAGCACCACTCGTCATGGCGCCGTCTTGATATGCCTTCTCGCTGCCTCTCTTTCTTCCCTTGCGAACATCGCGCCTACTTGCACAACAGCAACAGAGTCCCGTCTGTATAAGCCAGGAGAATATGGCAAACGCACTCGCAATCCACATGAAGGCGAAGAAGGACGCTCCTATACTCGCAGTGATGTTCAGTTCCGACACGCCGCTGATGACATTGCGGAAAATGATGGTCATGACCGTTGCGATGATGGAAGCCACGGTAACGAAAAGCGCGTTGAGGAAGGTAAGAATGGCGATTGGAAGAGTTGCCCAGCGAGAGAACACACTGAGAGGCATGAGGAACATGAGAACGAATGTCAGGCAAGCAGATGTCAAGAAGAGACCAAACATGACTTGCGAGACTTGTCTGATAAGATCGAGGATGTCGTTGATGTCGGCAGGTAGGTTTACTGTCGAACAATGTCAGCCGGCTGCCTATGGGCGACAGCAACGGGTCAAGGTAAAACACATACTCGATGCTCCAGCAAACAACTCATTACGCAGAATTTCGACAGGGTTGAACCAATACAGCGTCTGTGGCGGCGAGCAATGGGTCACTCCTTCGTTCTTATATCCCTCACAAAAGCCCCATAGGGCTACTTGGTAGAAGTCGTGAAGGCCTAGAGTCTGCGCAATTGTGTTGATGAGGGCGAAGTTTGGCACCGAGGCTGGGATGATGTCGCTGACATCGATCTTGATGAAGTGCCAGTCCCGGATCAAGTGTCGGTTGTAGGTGCCCGAGATTTCGACGAGGATCAGGAAGATTAGTGTGATGAAGAGGAAGAAGGAGCATAGGCAAGCAAATATGAACCGTTTCCTGGTTGCACGTTTGATCTGCCTTTCGGTGAGTTCGTGTTCTGGGTGCGCGGTAGGAGAGGCATTGTCGCGACGCTTGCTGCGAAAGAAACCCATTGCGACGTCCAAGTGAAGGGACAGTGTGAGACAACAAGAGAGATGAAAGTGGAATGAACGTCAGTAATAATACCAATGGAAGATGATGAAGCCTTCGTCGTCTTGGATGGCCGCGACGACTCGCGCTGCCCTTGGTGACGCGGCATGGTGACTTAGGGAAGCTTTTATGGGGCAATGTTCACATATGACGTTGCCAACACAGTAGTTTTGCTGGGAAGGGGCGTGGTGTCGCGCCATCCCAAACCACCATTAACTAATCGGATTAAAACCGACTCAGCGTTAGGAACTCGCCGAGTCTTCCGTACATGCAGCTTTGAAGCTATTGCACAAACGCCTCCAGGCTGAGTGGCTTTGTCTGTTACGCCTCTTGCGTCGATGAGCGTGCCTAGGACAAGTCGTTAGTTAACTCGTCATCATCTACAGCAAGTTTACAACATACTGTCCATGTCAGGACGTCTGGGCCCGCCGCTGTGTCTGGATCTACGGTGCATCCGTGATCCTGAGCTTGATCAACGGAGCATCTCATGATCTACAAGATTGGCGGCGTCCCTCCTGGCTCCTTAGCGTCCCTAGTTTGCCCCTTCCAGCTGACAGCACATGGCACGATGGAGAGTGAGACACGATCGTCTTTTTCTTTTTGCATGTTTTTCTTGTTAAGGAGCCTTCTAAATCCCCACAGCTGTAATGGCCTTATCTTCATCTCTACAAAGTCGCTCTGCATCTTTCCTCCAAACACCTGCATCCGCCTCAAATTCCACTCCACTCCTCTCCATCCTTACAGGTTCCATCACTTACTCAACGCTCACCAAAAACTAACGATATAAGAATAAAAATTACACAGAATATAGAAGACGCCAATCGCCATCCTCACCGTGTATGCCCTATGGAACAGCTGTTGGTCATATATAGACGATACAGCAGAGGAGAAGATGACCAAGATGGATGGATATATACCGAAGGAGAGCGGTTCGGTATTGTTGATGATGAAGAAGAAGGAAAATGTCACGCTGTCTATGCCATTGAAGATCGTCATGAGATGCATCCGCGAGAAAAGGGAAACTGAGAGCTGCTTTTGTTGATTGAATATTGAGCCCACGCAGTGGGCAGTGTATGCAAAATGCTTGTCATGAAAGTGGCATGAAGCAAGGTTTGTCACTCGCGCCATGCAGGCAGAACCTTTTGATGGGCTCTATGCCTTGGTAACAAGACTCATCTGAGGTCGAAGCTGAGCGGCCAAGTCGTCTTTCGTAGTGACCATCTCTTTCGGGATCTTGCTGACACGGTATGCGCCATTTCGGATGGCAAGTCTACCGGCCTGGGACATGCCCGAGCGGTTGGATCGGATGGAACCGGCATCAGACATGTTGTCGGGATCGCGGAACCTTGGGGGAGGGGCAAAATCAAGAGCGGTAAACGTGCCTGACTTGCGAAGCAAATGCCTGAATAGGGTTAGAAGTATTCTTCGTACAGATGAGGACGCTACTTACGGGCTGGGCATGGCGGCCAGATCATCATAGGCACTTGCCAAAGGAGTGTGCGGTCTAACGAGCGGACTGAATGGCCTAGGGTTACCCAGAGGGCTGTCGGGGCGCATTCCGTTTTGCCTCTCGCGGAATGAGACAGGAGGTGCAAAATCCATGGCATTGAAAAGTGCAGTATCTTCCTTCAACTGCGCGGGGGTAGGCAGGGAGCTAAGAACGACAGGGGGAGGAGCGGGCTTTCTAGGACCCATGCGACCGCTCATAGAAGACATGTTACGCGGGGGCGGCATCCGGCCTGTAGAGGCCATTGAGCTTCCCGACATGTGAGTGCCACGAGGACCTGTATTACTGCGGAATCGCGGAGGAGCACGAGGAGGTGGGGTCATTGCACGACGGGTGACGGGCTGGGCAAATGGAGCTTGAGGGCCTTGAGCGTGTGCGACGACGAAGCTTCCGGTCTCGGGGTCAAATACAGTGCCATCAAGATACTCCGAGGAGTAGTCTTCATAGTAGTCACTGTAGACGTTGCTGGCATCAACAGGCTCAGGCTTCGAGTCGTCAAAGTATTCCTTGTAAAAAGATCGAATTCGGTTTGCGCGTTGTTCGGCACTTTCATTAGCCTCTTCGCTTGGCGGAGGAAGTGGTCGTAGGCTCATAGATAGACGGTTAGTGTTCTGACCAAAGTCATCTACACCAAGACCAAGGGCCTGGGATTGACGTTCAGGACGACGGGGCTGTGGAGCCAACGGAGCAGGAGTAGCAGGAGCGGCGGATTTGTCGATTGTCGGCTTAGCATGTGTAGGAGAGGGCGGAGTAACCTGGAAGCCTTCACCAAAGCTTGAATCGCTCATGAAGCTGGTGATTTTCGAGTTGGACTGAACAACTGCTTCCTGGGATTGTATCCGCGGCATAGGCTTGGGGCTGGTGTTGGCAGTGGCTCTCGCTTCCTGCACGGGTGGCAGTTGGGACGCGGCAGGCGGGGGGGATGGGGACTTGGGAGCAACCGGTGGAGGTGGAGGCGGAGGCAAGGCCTCGTAAGTGCGCGGGTTCAGGGGGCTCAGTGGAACAGCGATTGGTTCGGGGTACTTCACCTCTGGCGATTTTGATTCAGTCCTAGGGGGTAGGGAATTGGGCATAATCTGAGCATTCTTCAAGAGACCCTCGTTTGGCGTGCTCGAGGCAGTGTATACAGAGCTGTTGTCGTGTTTGTAGGGGCGGCCTGAGCTGCGTATGCTTGCACCATCTGCATTGTTGTTGAAGCTGACGGGACCGTAGGGGTCGTGCGGATCGTGGGTAGAACGAGAGAGCGAGTGGAAGGATTCGCGCGAACTGTGCAGGCCGGCTGGGAGGATGTATGGGCTCGCAACATCCATATCGATTGACATGCCCTTGTCGTGACCTGGTGCAGACCTAGCCTTCTCCATGTCCGTATTGATCATTTCAGGTGCTCCCTTGCGACCGTTCCTGTTTCCCACAGCTCCTTGGTTAGGCCCCATGCCGAAATCAAGCGATTTATATTTATCCTTTGCGTCCTCGTCGCGAAGCTTCCGGACATTCCTTCTATGGAGGAAGAAAAGCACAACCAAGGCAGCAACAATGGGGAATCTGCAGGCGATTAGTTACGGATTGACTATTACGAGGCTGGAGTTTGACATACACAACGGCTAGCACGATAGCGATGGTGGGTGTGGACGTAGGCTTGGTGCATCCGGGATCACTGTCATTGGTACATGATGCGCGGGCGACAAGTACTCTAGTGCGCTGCAAGACCTCTGTCTTTGAAGGAAGCTGTCCCAATTGTGCGCCTACTTCCCGCCTCGAGTGCTGGTGGTTGTGGACATGCTGATGTGAGTGAACCATGACGACGGGACTTGATGTGCCTCCGTTCGCCTGGCGTTGGTGTTCTCCTCGGACGGTAAACAGGCAAGCGTGATGTACGTGTTGCTCTCGAGATGGAGTCGAATTCGGTCGGGGGTTGAATAGGTTTAGAGATTAATCGGAAAGGGTCGTATAGGGGGGCTAAAACAATGGACGATGGGATCGTGTGCAGATCAGCAAGTCGGGCAGGTAAAAGAATGTGGTGTTGATGGTGGTGAATAAGGAGTGACGGTGCAAAAGCAAAAGCTGAGCAGAAGATTGGCAAAGGCTCGCAGGTCCAGAAAAGAATGACAAGAGTAGGATACGGACTCGGGGATGCTTCACGGGGGGATGTGAGGCGGAATTACTAAGTAAAGAGAGAGAGAGGCTCCCACGAGGGTGTGAGGTGAAGAAGAAGAGATAGGTTGGCCGGTGGATAGGCGGCGCAGGAGAAAGAAGGGCGCTAGAGCGCAGCAGGCCAGGCGGGTCTCCAAGTCCGCATGCGCGCTATGGCCCTGAAGCACTGATTGCGCTTTGATTGGCGGGGCCCGGCTGTGCCAGGGTCAGTTGCGCCCGCCGGGCAAACCCCCTGCCAGCATCGCCCCTGCCTTATTACTGTGTGTTTGGGCAGGGGTTCCTTTCCTGCTGTCGCGAAACATTGGGTTATTAATGAATCAAGGAAGGAACGAATGGTGAATCGGTGAGTCGATGGATAAAGGAATAAATGGTTCCATTCAATCTTCAATCTATCACCAGCCAGTTGCGTAAAATAATCACATTGTACCTACCATAGGTATATACGCCCACATGGTGGTACCAACCAGTTATCCAATGCATGTCAATATTACTTGTACCAATTGCTGTTGCACTGCCATACATAGGATGTACAGTATAGTTGCCCCTAGGTTGCTGCTCTACGCCATGTCATGTCATGTCATGGTTGTGCCACTGTACTACTCCATTCACTGCCTTTTTATTTTTTTGTGCACCCAAGCGCTCTTCGTATAGCACAACTGCATGCAGATGCTCGTGTCAGGTATGTAATTGTGTGCATGGCATTCACCTAGGTATGTATCTGTATCGGTGGTAATAATTCTGTACAAACACGTAAGCCAGTAAATGTGCGGTGTTTTTTGCGCGGGCTAATGAACGTTTACTGTTACAGCTACAAGCCCTTATTTTGGCACCGCACCCTGGGCGATCCCTGCCACTTCTGCAGGTACAAGTCCGGGAGCGGGCCAATCACAACCCGCTGCGAAACACACCGTATCTGAACCGCCGCTTGCCAGTCTCCTCGCACCCGCAATCGACACCCATCGACATCCATCACCAGAACACGCCAACCCAAACAACCACCCTCTGAACCTTTCTCTCACACACTTCCCACCTGGGGCCCAACCCCTCCTTTGTCTTCTCCGACATATCACGCCCTCGCCTTCGGCCATGAGTAAGCCCCCCCAGGCAAACCGTCCGATTGAGTGACGAATCTCGTGAGATGAGATGAGTCCGAGCAGCCTTCATTTCCCGCAACACCCCCTTGTCGGCGGGCACAGAGCTGTCACTTGTCAAAAATTGTGGCCTCGCCCGCCTTCGACCGTCGTGGCCCGCATAGCAGGCCCCATCTGGGAGGCCCCGCCTCCAATGCGAGATCCATCGCAAGCATCCCCTTCATGAAAGCATTCTGCCATCTCTCCATAGAGCATGGTGTGCGCGCCACAGCATCAATCTCAGCAGATTGTCCCTCCCTAGCCTCACCAGTATCATTTCAACTACACCTGTTAGTTAGATGAACAATGACACAATTAACGTCACCCGCTTTGTCTCCTTTATGGCCTTCTAGACGTACTACTGTAGCTCGGCTCAACGGCGAATTGTCTTCTTTTTCCTCCCCGCCAGCCACTGCCATCTACTTACTTAACAACCACACACTATAGTTGTACACTACTGCACTATGACTTCGCCGCTTAACAAAGCATAATATCCGGCTGACAACTAGTACCTACTGACTGCAGTCTGTAACATGCACTCTGTAGTAATTGACTCAAGTACTTGATACAAGGACCGCCTCGAAATACGTCTTCTGCCTTGTTTCTTGTGCCGTCAATCAGGAGCTTGTATTCATCTCATCGTTTAGCCAGGGGTCAGCTATGAGAAGGAGGAAAAACGCCGTTCGCTTCGTTTTCCGAGCATAGCACGCTTAATATCCATCCGAATCAGCCCGCTCAGAGAGACCCATCAGCTTCTGATGACGCGGAGATTGCTGATCCTGTGCTCTATCGTGCTTGCTAGTAAGTCGAAGGCCCGCCTGATTGTCCTGATTATCCTGATTGTCGGCTTCGTACCGCGCGCCCGCGCCGCTCGCTTGGGTTTCTGGGCTCGGAGCAAAAATCCGATTCGGGTTTTGGAGCTTTCAAAATTCAAGGACGAAATCTCGGTGTTACTCCGCGTCCTAAGCAAAGTCCAACCTCTTGTCTAAGTTGTCTTGTTCAGAGTTCTTAACGTCCCGTCCCTATCGTCCCTATCGATTGTGAACAAAAATAGAAACAAATCAGATCACTTCGAGGTTCTGGTGTACCGTGTCGGTGGGCGCCTTTACACATGTGAGTTTGGCAAACTCGTAAACGTTGAGTATATCAATGTACAAGACTATTCATCGATAAACCATCAATTGATGCCATTGCATGTACAATAGCACTCGACATCCGGAAAGCTACCCCTTGTTAGCGAGATGGGAAATGAGCAAACCCCCGATATCAAACAAAGTTTTTTTTTTCACAACATAAAGCCCATGTAGTCCAAACATGGCCAAAGGCGCAGTACTGTATGTACAGTGTACTATAAAAAGGGGGAGAAGTTCGCAGACACAGGATATAACCTCTAAACCTAAAGAGTGACCGACGCAAATCCTCTTTTCGGGGGACTAATAGCGTACATGCGATGACACGTCTCGCACAACTCTATTATTCCAACAATTACCACCACGCCGGGTTTGGGTGAAGAATCAACGTTGCATACATGATTCTACAAAAATCTAACCTTTATACTTTCCCTCCAAAACAACAAAGCACAGCGAAAATCATATACTAAAACAGCGCAGCAGAAACAGGGATTTTCCAACATAAAAACCCTTTTTCGAACAATCCAAAACCAGGGACAAGATTCATTGAAATCATTTCCCATCGGCTTTCACCAACCCACCCAGTTGGAGCTCCTCACATACTCGACGGCCATTGGGTACCCGCCCACGAGGCCCTCTCATCGTAATATTTTGCCTTTGCGAGTCCGACAAATGGTCGCTGCGGGAAATCGGGGCAGTTGATGTGCGTAGCCTCCGAGGTAGCAAACTGCGGTGAAGTCGGGAGTTGCGAATGAGGGCTCCATGGTTGTCCCAGTGGTCCTGGGTGGATCGGAGCGCCGGGAAATATCGTGACCCTGTTTTCTGCATGTCCACGTGCGGCGGCGGCGGCGGGTACAGTCGCGTGTGGTACTGGAGGGATTGGGGGACGAGGTAAAGGTCGTTGCTGGGGCACCTGCTGCTTCTGCACAGAACCGTTCACGGATCTGGTTCTTGTGTTGCGGTTGGATTCTGATTTCCATAAACTCAATCGAGATGCTGTCGCACTTCGTGTTGCTGGCTGTGAAGCCTTAAATGATGTACCGACGCCGCCATGGTGGGAACCATTGGTTCCGACTGCTGCCATCGCCGATCGCATTTGTGAGGGATATCCTTCACGCCGGCGTGTGGAATACGTTTTGACGTTCGGATCGCTGGTGACAGCTAGTGTCCAGCGGAAAACTCGACCCAGCTTCTTCGTGGCCGGAGACAAGCAGGAAAACAGAATGCGCCGAATCGTGTCTTATATTCGTGCTTTGTACCGCCTCTTGATGCTGGTGTATCACGTGCTCTGGTTGCAGTTCAAGTTGCTGGAGCTGTGAAATAGTGGAATGTGGATGCTGTTCCACCTCGTGCTGCTTCTCCCAAGCAGACTGTAATCTTTCTTGGAGTCTCTCCAGCGCTTCGTTGACCTCTGTCCGTTTCTGCACGTCGGTCTTGGATCGATCGTGCGTGATGTCCCTCAATTTTTCGCCATGTTCGTGGTATATTTGAATAATCTCCTTGTTGGCTTCTGCATTCTCTGCTTCACAATATCGAGGGCTGTCGGGTTCCTCGTTCAACGTTGCAAGTACATCCAGAGGAGCTAGCCTAGCAGCAGGATTGCCAATAGCAATTCCTCCTCTTTCCACCGCCCCAGTCTGGATGCCAACTGCACTGATCGAATCATCTGGTCCTATTTCGCCATAGCTTCCACCGTCCCACCGCGATAGCTGACTCTCGATGCTGCGTCTATCTGTCACTAGCCAAAAACGTGGAGTAGAAGGGGCCGGCGAATAAGGTGGGGAATTCGGTGGTGTCAATTTGCTCTCTGCACTGTTGTTTCCAGTGAGAGAAGACAAGTATTTGAAACCATCTCCTCGTTGTGCGAGCGTTTGTGGTTGAGAACTTTCTGTTGGGATTGATTCAGGTGGGTCGAGAAAAAGCTCATCTGGTCGCGTGAACCGTGATGAAGGGGAAGGAAAAGACGTATCCTTTCGAGGTACTGATGGAGAAGAGTGATATAGATTCTTGAACTGACGTGCGGGGGGGTTAGCTTTAACAGCTCGTTCACATGCGTTGTGGTCGTTATGCCTATATTTATTCGCTGGTCTTCCATGGCGAGCGAATGGTTCCTTGTCAGTGGAGGCTTTTTCTCTCAAGTGCTCGTGAAATGAGGATGGTAAGCGTTCTGGAATACAATCCGCTTCTAGAGCAGATTCCGAAGCTGATTTTGTGAGTGATGTGACTTGGTGTGACTCCTTGTGGTCTTCCGGTATTGGATCCCAAAGAGACTCAAATGGAGTCGGTTTCGGGTTGTCCGATATCGAAATATCGTCACTGGACGTATATCTAGTGTCCTCCTTATAGCTATTGATATGGCTGTTATCGACGTCTTCATCTTTGTGGTGAGGCGAAGAAGGTCTTTCTGAAGCCGCCCGTGCGAATATGAATGGACTACCTGATTGTACTTGCCTCTCAACCGCACTATCGTCTTCAGATTGAGAGGTTCTCGTTGATTCAGACGCGCCGAGGGTAATTATAGAAGGAGACTCGTTCTGTACCTCACCCACCACGCTCTTAGACGATATCGCGGGCGATGGACACCCTTTGGATAAGGAGATATCGTCAGCCACCAGCGCATCGGGTCGATTCTGTAGTTTCTCACCTTTACCTGTGATGTATAGCTCATTCCAGCTGCGAATACTAGAGGTGGCAGAACTTGTCGAGATTGGTCTTGAGCCCGCTCCACTGCGCATATGAACCTGCAGCAAGCCCTCTTTGTTTGTCGTGGAGGTTTTCAAGGTAGCATTTACAATATCAAGTTGCGCTATCTGCCTTATTCTACCCCGCTCTTGGTTATGTTCTGGCATTTCCGCTTCTGACATATCGTAGTTTTCGATGTCAAGAAGAGGAGGTGTAGTCGACCGCTCGTCTTCCCCTCTTTTTTTTTGCGCTGAACTGTTTCCCGCTTGGAGGAAACGATGGTCTTATATCTCAAGTTAGAAAGTCTCTCTGCATTCTCATGATTTTCGCAGAATTTATGATCGTTGGGTTGTGAAGCTCGAAACGACGATTGAGGAGAAACAATTGAATGAAATGGAATGTTTGACAGTGAATCAGCATCGACTTCATTAGTTTTGAAGTTGAAGACAATCCCGTGGAGCTCTTTTCGGGTGATGAAGAAGACACCAATGATGCCGATTATGAAGCTCGGCGACAGTAGCCTATGTTAACCACTTCGTATGCGTTCTTAACACTATTATGGAGTGCTGTGGTAATTGAAGTGAGCTGAACCAAACTATCGACAGTAGCCTCTTCAAGTGGCGCCAGATTGTATATCGTGATTGAACTCATGTTTGTGTGAATGCCTGATACGTGTATATCGTGAGACTGGGTGTGTCTTCACCTTCCAACCTGTAGAGCTGTGAACGGCCCCGAGTTTACTATTTCTTGTGGAAGAACCTTCCAAATTGTATCTATGGAAAACTTGTTAGCAATCTGTGTTTGGATCTTGAGTTAGTTATAAGAATCTTGATGCACAATCATGATGATTGCGTTTGAATTGAGTTTGGGGGTGAGTACATAGTCGTGGGTGTTAGATGACTATGGCCTCACTGATCTAGATAAAATTAATTCTCTTCTTAAACTATTCTAACTGATGTGGGTGCCGGAAAATCTGACTCTTAAATGATAGAGGTTGTTGGCTATAAGTGGTAGGTAGGTGAGGGTGACAGCAGTGCCCCGAGGTCATGGGATGGGGGTATCAATCACCCACATTGGTTAAATAAAAAGGTCTATCAAACATTCACGTAGACTCCAACCACATATTGAATTTGACACTCTCACACAAACATAGTTTCCAGATACGATGTAAGGGCAAGATTCACTTGTTATCGATCGGGGTATCTGTCGTTGATGTTGAAACAAGTACAAGCAAGTTATCACACAGGCAGGTTTTCTCACCAGGTAGCGGTGAACGCCAACGTTGAATAAACGTGGTCAGACTTCTGATTGACCGTTATAGCTACTGACATATTAACCTAGATTTGTGAAGTTGTGATTGAATTGTTTTGCGTTGATCATGCCGTTGAATGTTTCTCTCCTCTACAAGTGGCCCTGATAGTTTGAATATTTTATTTTCCAACATTAACTAAAAGATCCTACAAGCGGCAATACAAGTGCGAAGAAGCAATTTAAGCAGAAGTATTATCAATCCACCAAACAGCGGACGAGTAAGGAATACAGAAAGAAAATTTGCAGACTCATTGCTACACATTGATAGTGAAGCTATAGGTCAGAAGGGTATCTTCCTATATAGTACCAGCCCCGCCTCTCCGATAATTGCACCTCGTCTCTCTACTACACCGATGTATGTCCCCAACGTTAAACTCCAGAAAAGATTAACCCTGTCCCATTGCCGCCCAAATGCTGTTATACGGTGTACAAGACAGAAAAGAGATACAGAATGAACCAAAGCGTGTGCTTACCAAAAAGGGGATATCGCGCTCCTAATACGTAAAACGCCGAAAGAGAACATTCGACACCTATTGCTATGATATTCTGTTACTGCGTCGTTGAACCTGGCTATCTCGAGCGGAGGTGAAACCTCACCAACTCAATCCTGCCAGGCCCGTGGCACCTGCTCCCCATTAATTGTGATGGCTCGCCGTGTCGTCTTCTGAAATGTGAATGGAAGCTTGATCGCGCCATCCGTCCAGGAACTTTAGTTTCTCTTCTTTGCCAAGCGAAGTTGCATGAACAATGCTATTGACTATCACCCTTGCGAATTTCAATCCCCTCATTCTTCAGCTTTTGATGCATAGATCGCAGTGTTTCGTATGTCATCATAGTTGTGACAGCGGCCGGCACAGCTCGAACCATATTTGTACCCATGCCATTATAAAAAGCACGCCATCCTTCTTCAGCCAGAATTGTCGTGCAAGTTTTCAAGATGCCGCGATATCGTGGGAGATTGACCATACCATCTGAAGAAGAAGTACCCGGCCCTCGCGTGAGATGACCAGGTCCTTGGTGGCTGCCTCGAAATGCTATGTCTTCATGTGAACTGTGCGGAATGGTCCTTTGCTGAGTCTGTAATCTTGTACGCAGTACCTCATGGGGGTAAGTTGCGGAAGTAGCACAGATTTTGCTGAGTACTGTTGCTCCGAGAATGCTGACCCAATGTACATCGGTATCTGCCGAAGTATTTTGACCCATCTCAAGACCAGTGAATCTCATTTTGAAGTATTCATAAAGTGGGAACTGGATAGCAACGTGGGTGAGGCCGAGAAGAGCCGGAGTCAAACCGGAGTAAAAGGCTCTCACCCCCTCCGTAGCGTACATTTTCCGAAAGGCGTCGAATGTGTTTCGATAATGCCATGGGGTGCGGACTTCGGCGGAAGCACGAGAGCTCACTTGAGACATCAGTCGTGTTTTGATGACCCATATCGGGTTGGTAGCTAAAGTCGAACACGCGCCAGCAGTGATGGAAGCACAAATTCGAGATACCCATTTGTTCTCTAATAGCTTATCAGAAGAGTTGGCAGCACAGACTGACGATATGACAAACCTATTCGTGTGTAGTAGAAGTCTTTGGATGAATCATAAACGGTCATATAAACCGCCCAGGTGGGAATGTAACCTAACAGCATCGGACCGAGCCCTCTATACATGCCTTTTATGCCATCTTCTACCCATATCACACGCGCAGTGCCTATGAGGCCTTGATATACCACGCGCGTTGGTCGCGCATAGTTTCTCGGGCGCCATGACCCCTGGCCTTGGAGTCGAGTTTTTATGACGTCGAGGGGGCAGGTCACGATACCCGAAGCGATGCCGGCCACAGCACCGCAAGCGGCATTGACGGTAGAATTGGGCAGAGCAGCACATTTGAGGGCCAATTTAGAGTAGGGAGTGCTCCAGGCGGAGGTGTGCGCGAGCGGATCGTGGGTTTGCCTTTGGGTCGTGAGGGTCGGCGCATTTTCTTTCCTCACTGTACTCGGGGACGGCGGCGGCTCGGCTTCGTTGGTTGACATTGTGGGAGCTACACATGTCGCAGTCAATGATTAGTGAATGTGACTATTGCATCGAGGGAAACGTAGAATAGGAGGAGTAGCGTACAGGCCGTCGTCCCCTCTAGAGTGCTTCAGTGTGCGGAAGCCCCGCAGCACTCGGTGACACAATGGCTAGCGGTTGACAAACTCCATTGACATGCGCAGTAGGAAAGATGTTGCAGGGATAAGGCGGAAGAGAAAGGAGCAATCAACGAGAGAAAGGCACAATGCCAGAACAGCACCGGTGATATGTTGAGCACGCGAGAGCTGGTAGACGGGCAGTGATGGGGTGGGGAAGCTCGCCCTGTTACCGTTCAAGGTTGCTTGGAAAGAGCTGCACACTTAGCATCACATCACGTGTTGTGCTGATTAAGGCTTTTGCTGATTCGCTTGTTGGAACCGGGGCTGTTTGCAGACTTGGAGACGGAACCATCTTCATCGACACCACCCACCGCCCGCCATTGATCCCCGCCAGCATATCTACTACCTCCAGAAAGGTCTTTAGATAGTCCCGCCATCATGTCTGCGCCCTCCCTCGCCCCATACGTCTTTAAGCGACCCTGGCTCCAGCGCTTCCTCACGCCGCTCGCCAACTGGTATGGCAATGCTGCAGGCTACAGGCAGCTGGGATTGAAGTACGAAGCCCTTTTGATCACGGCCGGATTCCCATCTGGGAGTCTTGAGAAGCTGGAAGCTGTCCCAGACCTTTGGAGATGATGCGCTGACCTCCATCTCTTGTACAGAGCCGATGACTTGTTGCCCGAAGAGAACGATACCGTTCTTCTAGCCCTCAAGCGCCTCCCTGCCAACGAGGCCTACGACCGCGTGTTCCGTCTGCGCCGCGCTCTCCAGGTATTTACAATTCGGCAGTGAACGATACCTCAAATAACCTAACATTCACAGCACTCCATGCAACACAATCTGCTCCCCAAGAACGAGTGGACAAAGCCAGAAGATGTAATTTAATCCCAAAACATGACGCCGGGATGTGGCTAATCTAGTTATAGGATACTCCGTACCTTTCCAGCATCATCAAGGAGATCGAGAGGGAGATGGCAGAGCGCGAGGACCTAGAGGCAATGGTTATCCTGAAGAGGGCAAAGAACGCAGGCCACTAAACGCCCCAAACCTGTACATAAAGCATCTGACAACAACACATGAGGTGAGGGGTAGCCGACTGTGTATTAGACATGTACTATCAAGAATTTTCCTTGCCACTTCATCGTCTATGGCCTCGGAGACCACGGTGACTTCGTTACAATAACGCCGAGTGATCAAGTATGTCTTTCTAACGTAACTCTGCATTCAGTTGAGCTTTGCTTTGGTTCAATTGCTCTAACCAAAGCTTCTCTCAAATGAGTACATACATAAATCTCATATCCAAGGAAGAGATGCTGGCTAAGGAAATCTGCGGTGCATGATTACTCTCCGTTGGATTAAACAGTGTTCTCAATTCTGTAGAATTCTTGCAGTTCATAATTAGGAATTGTGGAAAGAATAAATATGTAAGATGCAGGTAGCAAGACTCAGGGCCCACTAGATATACATATTGACATCATGATAATCGTAGTGTGAGAATGCAATGTACATAGTGAGGGGAGGAGCATTTGAACTTACAAGGTAGATGCGTTACTACGCGAATCGAATGTGTTATCTCGCTGCTTACTGCTCACTGTTTGCATATAAATACTGAGGTAGATATCTATGTTCGAATACCTATGCATATACATGGGGGGTCGCTGATAAATCGATTTGCTGGGCGTCAGCCCGAAGTCATGTGCCGACGTGTTGATCCCCGCGTAAACGCGAATGTGCTACAATCAATGCTCTTGCATCATCGTCCGTCTCTCTTCATGCTTGCTCATTGTAGCAATCGAATCGTGTGCAACGCCCTTAGAGTGAGTTTATAGTAATAATTTTCAAAAGGCACAGTATATATAGAATTGACTTCCATAGATAGCTTCTCCAACCCAGGCAACACAGTCTCCAATGGCGCTCCGTCGCTCGGCTCGTAATCTCGCAAGCAAGGCACCTCAAGACTCAGAATCCACAGTTACAGATGTAAAAGACACAAAAAAACCATCTCGATCAACAGCCACGACCAAAAAATCCAGAGCTCGCCCTTTGCCCAAATCTGCATCTACATCTCCAACCGCTAACCCAACATTCGCGGTTCCCAGTCTGCCCGCTACCCCCCTACCCAAGAAGCGAAAGACTGCATCAGAGTCTCCCACTAAGCCTCCACCATTTACGCCAACGCCTTCAGGCGTGGGGTTCATGAGGTCTGCTCCTAAGCCTACTGAAAACGACCACCCTCTTGAATCACTCGCAGATCTGAAACCTCGTCCGGCAGAGCCACACGCTACCAATGCTACTCTATCCACTCCAGGGGGATCCCATGTTGTAGCCTATTCTTCGTCCCCAGTTAAACCGCCATCAGCCTCCCAAGGTGAAGGGACCGATGTCGTATCTCCAACGAAGAAACGCACAGTCAAAGAGACTGTGCCACCTGATGTTGGGGTTCTGAGACCACCAACTTCAACGATTGACACACTTTTGAAGGACGCAGAGGATTTCTTGTGCAAAGTAGATCCAAGGTTGAGACGTTTGATTGAGAAACATCATTGTAAGGTGTTTGATCCTGAAGGGTTGCGCGAGGTGGTGGATCCATTTACGGCATTGAGTAGCGGTATTATAGGGCAGCAGGTGTGTTGGAGCTTTCTACATGGCCATGAATATGGTCACTTTCACCTTCATTCTCCTCGAAGCATTGGAAAAACTACGAACCCACAATAGGCCAGCAAAAAGCTAACGGGAGAACCCTTACAATATAGGTTTCTGGCCAAGCCGCAGCGTCTATCCGTAAAAAGTTCACGGCATGTAAGTTTTGGCTTAGAGTGATGAACATTTTACCTGGATGATCTATGGAGTATTAATGGTTTACCTCGAAAAGTGTTCCCCGACACCCACCCTGCTTTCCCCAGTCCGAAACAGGTTCTCACTTTGGACCTGCCTACCTTGCGAACAGCAGGACTTTCTCAGCGAAAGGCAGAATAGTAAGTCCTTCTCCACGCGTTTCCATTATTCACCTTTATCGATCCAACACCGAACAAATATCTACTCTGTAAGACCTAAGAACGCAGCATGGTCCATTGACAACCTATAGCATCAGCGGCTTAGCCGAAAAGTTCGACTCAGGCGAACTGACAGCGGAGATGCTCGTCTCGGCCGACGACTCGGAACTGATTGAGAAGCTCGTCGCCGTGCGCGGGTTAGGACGCTGGAGTGTCGAAATGTTTGCCTGTTTTGGATTGAAGAGGATGGATGTATTCAGCACTGGTGACTTGGGTGTGCAGTGAGTATCCAGCTGGCGTTTCCCCTCCGTTTCCACCCGTCTCCTTGTCTTATTGTTTGGAGTACAATGAACCATGTCGGTGGAAACTCGAGCAAAAGGCAAATGGGTCATGGTTATCTGGACGTCACTGACTGTGTGATGGAAACGAAATAGACGTGGAATGGCGACATACATGGGCCGCGACACATCGAAGCTGAAATCAAAGGGCGGTAAATGGAAGTACATGGGCGAACAGGAAATGCTCTCAATAGCGTCCAAGTTCTCGCCATACAGGTACGTTTTGCGGTTCCCTTCCGTCGGTCTCCACACTCGGTCAAAAGTCTTCACGTCTTCTCTTTCCTCAAATGGCATATCCTGAGCGACTCGAAGGCGCTACGACGATGCGTGGTACATATACTTGTTGTGACACTGACTCTACTGACAGATCTTTGTTCATGTGGTATATGTGGAGGATCGCAGATGTGGATATTAATGTATTACAGAGTGAGTGAGGTGCTTCGGCAGCGCAGGTGTATAGACGGTATGTGTATGTACATGTGTGGGGTGCGTGTGCACAGGTGCATAGCAAAGTATAGGTTGGACAAGATCACAGCAGATGAGCACATATCTGCAATGCACAACATTCCCCCAGATCCCTGACCTCCCATTCTCTGCGAAATCGAGGACCGGTGTTAGGTAATGGAGAAAAGGATTTCCGACCATTGTCGCTGACTCATGCTGTGCAACTGTACTCTACGCATGTACCCACTGATTTCAGGCAGCAGTCAATGCTGATTCCTTGGCCTGCTTCCATGTGCATGATCTCTATAGAATCGTGGGAATAGAGCCAAACACTTGGCCCAAAATAGATGGAAGTGATCTGTCTCTGTGTGAAAAGGGCGTAGGCATTCTACCTATATAATTGCGTGCGCTATGATACACACGCACCCGACTGTACATTTCCTCGTCGTCGCTGTTACGTTAATCTTCGTTATAGAGACAGGAGAAGACCGAGCTTCCCATCTTGTACGACGTTGAAAATTCAAGACCTTGCAGGATGGTGCATGTTGACATTCGCATGAAAAAAGACTTGTGTTGCAAAAAAAGGGAGCGCGGGAGTAAATGATGACACCTGTGTATGTTATGTACATACCCGTAGCCGTTTACACCACAACATCACCCCCCATCCGTTTCTTGAATGCTCCGGCAGCGCCGCTGTTACCTAGGATACGAGCAAAACGATGCAAAGAATGCATGGCGCAAGGCGGAAAGGATCGGCGGGATAACATTTGGCTACAAGCTTTCGGCAGCCGAGACGTGTACGAATAGGCAAAGCTGCCGCGGAAAGATGGTGGGTGAGAGAGATGGGGGGGAGTGGAGTGTTTATGTGGGTTGGCCAAGATGGACTGGAAAGTGGTACATGGGCTGGAGAGGTGAACCGTGGTTGGGAAGACTGTAAGGAAGCAGAAAAGCAAGTTAATGGGTGTGACTGTTACGTACACTTTTGTTTATATAGAGTTAGATGGCCTACAGGTACATGATGCGTACCGAAATGGAATTGATGGAATCGGAGGTGCATGGGAACTGAACCCGTAGCTGTTTATGAACCTGTGCTACCTACCATAGTCGGCGGTTAGAAATGTCAATAATGCCCAGTGGTGGCACGAAAGGAGAAGCAAGGCTGCAAGGGTGGACAACCCTCTCAAGTATGGGGCGAGATGTTTTGCCTGAAGCTTAATCGGAAAACTCTTGGAACTGTGTACATAACGTTTCCTGGTCCGGTTGGAGATGACGAAAGTCGGGTGTGCACCGCGCAATTCGACATGAGCGGTGGTGTTGACTTCCAAGGATACAAGACACTATTTTAAAGACAATATGAAGACCAAGATTGACAATTCCCTTTGCGACAAGCTGGGGCTGGTCGCACGTACCAAAGAGGAATGAGCGGGAAGTGGCAGATTGGACGTTTGGTGGAATTGAATAAGGGGGCGGAGATTTGGCGCGCTGGATATCCGCATCCAGCGTTTTCTTATCAGCAATTTCACAATTCGATATCGAATTGCTGCAGGAGCACTGTTCGACAAGGAATAGTAAGGCAGTCAAAGTATACCTAGGGGCGGTGATTGTCTCCGTGGGTGCGTGTGCATGTACAGGTAGCATAGGGCGAGCGGCAAAGGAAGGTACCTAGACATGTTTACATACATATGGATGTGAATGCACATGTACCGACATGGAGTTGATGTTACCTTGGTGACCTGGGATAGGCATCACGTGATAAGTGGAGCGGATCAATGACCAGACTGGACAATGGTGATTAAATGGGGCGGGCGCCACAAAAGTGTCGAGACGAAAATAAGTGGCGCCAATAGATTAGCGGGCTCCATCGAGACTGGCGGGCGTGGCGGGTCGACGTCGGACGGCCGACGATCGTCTCGATCGATAGGAGCAGAACAGGCTTTTTATTAAAATTGACGACTGTTGCTCTTGGCGTTCAAGGAACAGGAATGGGCGGCCGAGGACTCTGGAGTTCAATGGCACAATGGGGACCTGATCATGACATTGACAGTGGAGCACTGCACGCCCTGAGCATGAAACTCCCGAGGGACACGGAAAGAAATGCTGACGTCCGACTACCACAGCTGTACAGTCTCAACGATCGTTCTCCGAACAACAAGGCTGGCTGGCTGACCAGGCCATCTGCGGCGGGTGGCGCGCCGCCGTTCGTGCCTCTGGAGTTTTCTGGGTGGCGGCAACTCAGATGAAAGCCCGCCATCACCATGCCAGTGCCAGCCTGCCATGCCAGGCCGCCAGCCTGGCCGTTGCGGCTTGCCTTCCGTGCCTTTGCCCTGCGAAGCCGCGCGAAGGTTATAGCCGAGACGCACTGGGGAACCTTGGCTTGTCTGCTTGCATGACCTCTACAGTCTAGCTCACTTTCTTGTGTACTGTGGGAAAGGGGGATACATCTAGCAATATGTATGGACGAGGAGAAGAGAAGAAGAGAAAAGAAAAAAAGAGGGAATACCCAAAGCCTGAAAAAAAAAAAATCAAACATGATTCACAGTCAGGACTCAGGACAAAACACTTGCGAGGGATGAGACATGGACCTCCGTCTGCTCACACCGTTAGTGTCGTCCCAGGCACAGTACAGTGCCAGACTGCCAGTGGGGAGCAAACAGGGTGGTTGCAACTTGCGACACTGCTAGGTCATGGCTAAATAATGCTCGTGTTGATTCTTGTTTTCATCGTCTTTTTTTTTCCCTTGTTTATTTTTGTTTTCCCCAGGCCAAGGTGGACACTAGTAATGGCATGACGGGGCGGACAAGATGGATTGATGCGATTAGACAATGCTTAATATGACAATCTACGATAATGATGATGATGATGTTCACGTCAGGGCATGTGGCATGGGTCGTGTGGCATGGACTTTTGGCTGTCCGTGTCTTGTTGACAATGCACCCGCCATTTCCCGAAGCAGCTAGAGCCCCTAGCATGGTCCACCTCCGCGCCTGCTCCTTTTCCTTCCAGGTTTCACACTGCGCTTCGCCCGCTCGCTCTTTCCTCTCCTCAACCACAAAACACTCGCTTTTCCGCGTCCCTTCATAGACGACGGCCCTTTCGTGGAACTTTATTCCTTTATAATAATTTTTCGCTCTTTCTTTCCCTCATTTCATCCACTGTCCACCCCTTCGTCCTCGCTCCCAGCGACCCATTGAACTGATCCGAGCAGACTTATAATACCACGTGTGTGCTCCTTTCCCTCTCCCTCTCCTTCACAACCAACCCGTCATCGACCCACGATGCTTCTTCCTCTCCGCCAACAAACAAATGCCTTACTGACCTGACCCGCCACTAGTTTATTGCCTACCACGAAAAATCACAATGCCCGCTTTCAAATACGCCCTGCCCATGCTGGCAGCTGCCGGCTACGCCTATGGTATGCCCTCCTGTTTGTCTGCATCTACTTGAAAAACCACGTCGCTGACCACTCCCTAACAGCCGAATGCTCCACCACCGCAACCGCGACCATCGAGAACTCCAGTCAGGCGTCTGAGATTGCCTCCTGCTCAACCTTCTCAGGTAACATCGCTGTTGCAACTGGCCTGTCTGACGATATCTCGTTCGGCCAGCTCAAGGAGATCGATGGTGACTTGGTCATCAAAAACAACCAGAACATCAAGCGTATCGACGGAGCCGGTCTGGAGAAGATCTCCGGTGAATTGAGCCTCTTGGACAACTCCCAATTGGCCGCTGTCGCGTTTCCCAAGTTGGACAACGTCAAGAAACTGACCATGATTGGTCTTGCCAGTCTCCGCAACCTCGGCTTCGACGGAGGAATCTCTAACGTTGAGGAACTGAGCATTGAAAACACCCAGCTTCAGAACTTGAACGGCATCGACTTGAACAAGACCAAGAGCATCAGGATCATCGCCAACCCCTCCATTGCCAACATCTCCATGGGCGTTACCAACATGACAGGTGCCATGGAAATCGGTGATAACAATGCTGACGTTGTCGTATCCTTCCCCAACCTTGAGCACGCTGGCAACATGAGTTTCCGCTCTGTCGGCAACCTTTCTCTCCCTGCCCTCAAGGATGTCTCCCCCGGATCTTTCGGTATCTTCAAGAGCAAGCTCAAGAGCTTCTACGCCGCCAACTTTACTGAAGTCAAGAGCGATTTCTCCATTTCCAACGCTACGGAGCTTGAAGACCTCTCTCTTCCTGCTTTGTCCAAGGTTGGTGCTTTCCGCATTGAGAACACCAACTTGGCCGAGATCACCAAGCTGGGCAAGCTCAAGGAAGCCAATGCTGCTTTGGATATTAGCGGAAAGAACTTGACCAAGTAAGTTCATGAGTACATTTTACTTCGTGTATCATTTGACTGACGTAAATAGGGTCGAGACTCCGACCCTGGACTATGTCAAGGGTGTTTTCAACCTCCAATCTCAGGCTGATCTTGGCAACTCCTGTGACGCCTACAAGAAGCTCAATGACCAGGGCAAGCTTGGCCCCAAGAGCAAGTTCAAGTGCGAAGGCAAACTCCAGCAGGCTACCAATGCCGGCGGCAACGGTGGCTCCTCCGGAAGCACCTCGCCTTCTGACAACGCTGCTTCGCCCATGGAAGTGCAAACTTACCTCGGTCTCGCTGGTCTTCTCGCTGTCTTGTTCGTGTAAAGAGAATACTGTATTAGGTTCACGAAAAATGCCGTATAGACGGAAGTATAGCTACACCCATCGACTCGGAAACATCCAATTCGCGAGCGGCCTGGACTTTCGACTGGGTTCTTGATGGAGAGAAGTCCTTGATGGGAGTGGAATATGGTCCGACACGAAGCAGTCCTGTATGTATGATGGTTGGAACATAGTAGATTTGTAATAAGTCGCCCTCTTGAGCACGTCTTACCAAGACTGAATTATGACATGTCTGTGGTGGATGACTACAGATGGTTGGCCTGCACGGAATATCCGCACTCTTTACTTTCATGTTTATAGGTATGGCGTATTTTGGAATACAATTTTCTTTTTAGTGAACACTGTCTCCGAATGCTTTGAGCGGCTCGCGAAACAGATTCTTTGCCGCTCGCCAGTTTGCAGCGTCTCCAGCGTATGTTTTTTTTTTTTTTTTTTTTTTTTTTTTTTTTTTTTTTTACCTCGCACACACCATCTAGCCTGGCGCTTCTGCTATCCGTCAGCAGATAGCTACCTCGTATTCACCTGGCACATCAATCTGTAGCTAAGGACGGTACCGTCCCCAGGTAGGTTATGTACTGGCTCACGGCCCAACACCTTAACTCTCCCAAAACAGAGAGGTGCCGGCCCAGGTCACATCAAAATGAGAAGGGTGCAGCGCTGCTATCCAAAAACCAGATCTAAAAATCGAGGACCCAGGTTTCTTTTGGTACATGTGCGATCGATCTCCAGCCACCGATCCTACCTTCTTTTCCAACAAAGACTCGGGGGCATTGTCCAACGCCTAAATCAGCTCGCATCTTAAGACATGAACGACAGAAGCAGGAGTGCTCCAAGCGCACGTTCTGTATCTGTCAAGCGCTGCGTTACCACTCTTACAGCCTCCCCGTTACTTGTCAGCGGTTTAGCGCCTCTTCTTTTCGGAACACACATTGGCGGTGAAAGGCATTTGCTTTCACTCCAGTTCAAGGGAGATCCCGGAATCTGCACCCTGCAGCTCTAACCGTGCCAACCGAGCCCATCCATTGTTTCAAGACAGGCGCAAGGGATAGATAGATATACCAATCCCTGCTTTCAAGAGCTCTGCTTTTTTCAAACGCAAGATACACAGTAGATGCGTGCGTGCGGGGAGGGTAGGGATCTTTACCAGACTTCAACTTGTCTACCCACCCTAGTTGAAGGTTGCAGTGGCCCGATGCTCCCCTCCCGTCTTCCGCGTCGCCATCATGCTGCAGTTCAAGTCCATCCGGTTTAGCACGGGCAGCAAAGATGCCAGAAGCAAAAAGTCCCTCTTGTGATATCAATATAAAAGGCGGTCATCTCGATTCTTGCTGCCACTCTCACGTCCCATCTCTCTACTGCACTCTCTTGACCAGTGTAAATCTCTTTGTAGAGCAGCACTAATCGTCATCTTTTTGAAATACATTACTCTACATATTGTTTTTCTCACACTGTTTTATCATCATGCAGGACCGCTCACAGCATCACATTACATCTAGTCCTGAATTCCCGAATTCGAATATGGACGATCGGATGATTGCTCAGTTGAAGATGATGAGTATGGACATGTAAGTTTCACCCTCTCATTCTCCATCTTCTTTGTCTGACACATGTTAAGCAATGACGACCGATTGCCTTCAATACACACCCTCTTGATTCCCAAGGTGGACAGCCCGTGTGATGCATCTGCACCTGCCAGTGTGGAGGCGGAACAAAAGTTCAAGGCTGAAGAAGTGGATAATCATACGGAGATGATGAACACGGATCGGTAAGTTGCAATTTCCAATCCCTCGTCTGTTTTGTCTTGTCTGACGATGATATATCAAGCCACAGCTCGCGGTTGCCATCAGTGCATACTCTGTTGAATCCCACTGCATACAACCGTTTGCAACAATTGACTCAACACATGACACCGTGTCCGACCCTCACAGGCTATCCAACTCCAAGCCCGAGCCCAATCATTTCACAGGCTAGTCCTGCGTCTATTTCTCCAACCAGACGTGGCCGTCGGGGCAAGCAAGCAAAAAAATCACGGACTCCTAAAGCAGACGTAGAGCGGGACTCGCGCGAAGTGTTTGCGGAGTTGGTTGGACTCCTCCAGAGGGAACTTTGCAGCGACAATCCCTTTATTAGCTCCGAATGGACCAAGCTGAAAAGCAACAACGTGCACAAGACGGCGAAAAGTTCATTCACAGTCAAAAAGAACCAAATAATGCGGTCTGGACGATACCAATTGGGGGACCTCAAGGACGCTATCAAGGAGGAAATTCACCTCGCAATCCAACAGGGCGATTACGAGAGGGCCGAGAGGCTTTCTCACAAGCTGAAGCATGCTGGATGCAGGAGGCCGAGACAGGAGTAGTGAAGGTATTGGGCTGTATCGTTTCTTCATTCGTTTTTCCTCTCTTCTGCACTCTTCGTTTTAGCCCTGGCCTGCTGATTCGCTCATCCTTGGCCCTTGGTGTTGGCATGCTCGCTTTCGTATCTCCTCTCTTTGCTTGCTTCACACTATTACGTTCTCTTCTTTTTTCGGTTTCGCACAATATCCAATTACGACTGATTATGAATTAACAATCAAAAAGGAGCGGTACATCTTTTCGGGTTTTTTTGTTGTTCATTGGCTATCATGTATGGAAAGGGTATCACCACAAGATGTAAGGGGGACGAGGCAACTCATAGCTTCAGAAAAAAAAAGTTCTCGGTATTGTTAGAATTAAGATAATTTTGTTGCCCCAACAAAATAAATGCATTCTATCGACTGGTCAGTGACCTTTAGATCCTCATTCGAATGATTCGCTGTTAATGCCCACTGTATGCAGTATGTGTATACCTCGCCCACTCCTACAGTAGTTACAATTCCTTTCTACCTACAGTTCGCGCTTCGATCGGCTACAGATTTTCCCCAGAAGAACCAAGAATAAGATTGGTACAGAACCAGACGAAAAACAATTACTAGCCCTTCCTTTTTTCGGCTGCCGCTCTTGCATTTCCGCCTCTTCCCCGCCTCTTCAACCCCTCGTGCGCACAAGTGCGTTCCTCTTTAGTATGCATTCGATCGGTCAGCGAGCAAGGGTTTGAAAGATTGATGGCTCGTGCCCGCCTCAGCCTAAGAATTCTGTAGCTCATGCGTGATAAGTTACTTGTCAAAACGGTCGACGGCGTGAAAGCGAGGACTAGGACTGCGAGCGCATGGATGAAGGGTCTTGGGCGGAAGCGGTTGGCTCACTCATTGGTCCTTTTTTCTGCATTCCATAGACGACAGTACATGATGGTGTGGTGCCCCCTGCTGCTAGATCGAACCTCAAGTTGAAGTGTCATTTGCTTTTGTACTACTCCATTCGCTCTGAGGTGCATTTGCTTTGCTTTTTTACTACCGGCTCACCACCATCATGTCGACTTTTATTTTTTACAGGACAGTTTGAGAGACATGTGTATACCGGGAAAGATAAACGTTGGGCGTTCGAGATCGAAGGTTCCATGTTCCAAGCTCACTTTTTTTTTTTGCTTTTTTTGCGACTACAGTCTCGTTACCGTTAAGCGGCATAACCTTCAAATTACGCAAGTGGCAAAAGTTATGCCTTGCCTTATGTCAAAGTAAGAGAGAGAAAAAGCGAGAGATAGTATTTTTGGTTGGGAATCGAAGGGGCCGACAAGCCAATCTCGACTGCGAAGCGCGAGCGTTAACCTGGCCAGATTTTCTACTATTCAATATTCACATCATTCATCCAATCGCCCCGAGCCGCCCCTCCGACTTCGAACCTCGCGGTGGGGGAAGCCAAACCCGTTGCAAGATTTGCCACATATCCGAACACGAACAGTCATTTTCCATTTTATTTTGGACAACTAGCGGTGAACAAATGTGGAGTCTTTTTTTGTTATAGTCACTATCTGGTTGTCTCGAAATTTTAGCATTGTCGTCGTTTTGGTGTAACAACACTTACCGTATGTCAAAAAATCCCGGCATTAGATCAAAGTGATGAGAATACGAGACGCAGGTGAATTGTTCATTACACAGAGCCAGATCAACAGCTTGGTTGGCCAGCAGCAAGCAGAACATGCGTGCATGCATTTACATACATGCACGCGTTGTACTTCACGTCGGGGCATTGGGGCCTACACAGAAAGTCCCCAAGGAAAGGGCAAAGAAATGTAAGAGAGCTGTAATACAGGCCAAGAAACAGCAGAATAGTATCAGCATTTACCCCCCCTCCCCCCGAGTTCTAAAATTCGCAGTTGGTCGTCTTGATCGACACTTCCCCGTCCTCTTCGAAATTTCATTCTCACCCATGTCTCCTTCTCACTAGGCAAAACAACAAGAGGAACCCCCTTGAAATGAATTCAAAAGCCAAAATCTGCCAAATGGAAAATAAGTAGTTGGTTGATGTTAAAAACTACATTACATAATACCGTCCTTACTGATCACCAACATACATGTACACCTGCAGCAAACGACGCTCGTGCCACTTACATATGCCAAAAGGTAAAACAACATTGGGAAACTCAACATTCGCCATCCTCATTTCCCATTCTTGCTAAACGTCACACAGGGAGACACTTGATCGGTCAGGATCCCCCCTCTCAATGATCGATCCAATCGCTCTGCTCCCTCACTCAACCCCACAAGTATCCACAAAATATGTATGTATGTATGTATTTACATATGTATGTGTATGCAAGTACGCCTATGTGACTAACGAGCCTGTCTGCCATTTGTTAGGTGCATAACGCTGTATGTTCGATTGCGTTAGGCAGCGCGTTCCTCCGTGCCAGCTACACTTACCTCCTCCTTGAAATCCAAAATCCAAGCTTCTTTCTCTTAGTTGTTCAATTCTTTGTTCCTTCCGCGGAGCAATGGTCGGTGCTAGTACCGGATTGACGCTGGTATTCCCCAATCATGGTACACGCGCGCGCATACCGAGTATGACGCTCTTTACGGCAAGAAAAACGGAAGTGGGGCATGGATACGAGACATGGGGTTGAAACGGGGTGTTTCTTTGGTTACTATGTTGGAGTTGAAGTCGGGGCTTCGTCATGGTCACTCTAGTTCGACGGGATAAATTAACTAGATAGTGTCAACGGGCCGGTATATTTTCCGCAAGGAAAACACATGGGGGTGGTTTTTGTGGCATCAACTACCTGCCTGCCTGCCTGCCTGCCTGTAGTAAGTAACTACGGTGATGACGATTCTTATGTGTAAGAGGAATTGCGTTGTGTAACACTGGCACATAAAGTGAGGGTTTGGTCGGTGCCTAGTCTAGGCGGTCGTGTGGATGGGCGAGAGGCGAGATTGACGGGTTGGTATTAGCGTTAGTGTATCTGTGTCACGATAGAGTCGGAGTGAATTGGGAGAGGTCTGCAAGACATCGTCGCACTAGCCGCTGGGGGCTGGATGTTGTGTGAAAGAGATACATTTCTTTCCGGTTAGACTTCACAAGAGATATTTGAGAAAGGTTGCACAGTCAGCCTGATGGTTTTACGAGCGTTTGCGACCACTTTTGCACTTTGTAACGGTGTGTGTATTGTCCAACTATTCATTCACGACCATGTATGTTGAAGACACGTCTCATGTGCATTGAGTCCTGTCATAATGTGGCCTGTGGATTCCTGTCCATATAATCTAAGATTCTGGCGCATCCACAATCGCCCAGTCCTTTTGCAGGCTGGCCCATAGGCTGACCACCACTAGGCATCGGGAGTCCAGCACCTATAGGATGTCGGTGTCAACCCGCCCCAATCACTCTCAGCCGGTCCACCAATATGCCAAGCGGCTTCGACATGCTGGCACGTTGGTTCATTCGAGAGTGTGTCGCTGTAGCAAGTGGTCAGTCATCTATGCTGTATTCCAAAGGGAAGCTGCGTCAACTTACAAGAAAAAGTCACAAGTGCAGTCGGGATACCTATATCGCGGGTACAAAGTTAGCTTCATACAACCAGGGTGGTTTCAGTACATAATAAGTGTCTCAATACGCCACTCTACGTGGTTTCTTGATAACAGACGACTCTGTACCCAGGGTTTAACATACACCTGATAGGACACGAACTTGATAGTGGGATCGTTGGGGTCGTACACCGGTTGGCATGACTGCGGGTCGTCCTTGGGATAGGTGTACATTCGCACGAGATCGCCGTTCTCCATAACAAACACGCCGCATCCGGGTGGAACAGCGCGGGGGTAGGTGGTAGGAACGGACATGACGAGAGTAGTGCTGAAGACTAGGATGAGATTGAGGAGGCTGATGAGGCCCACCATGATCGCTTGGGATGGATTCGATCTTCAGGTAGGCAACGGTTGAGTGATTTGATCGAAGGCTTGGTGAGTGAGCACGGAGGAGGACCAGGTGGTTGATCTTTATATACTGCAACTGAAGCTGACCCAAGAGCAAACACTCGGTCAGTCATACGCTAACGGTAATAATCCTCGTCAACGCAGGCGTTTGCACCTGAAGATAAACCATGGTAATATTCAAGAGCTGAGGTTGAAGAGTTGAACAAAAGGATATTCTCAACCGGAAACATTTACTCTTTTGATACCTGGACTAGGTTGAGTATTGGATATTCCAAAGAGAGGACAAGCTATGTATGATTAGGTCGTGAATTGTAAGCTGACCACATGCTGAGGTGTTGGTACACCGTCAATGGGGGCGGTTGGTGATTCTGATTCGGCAGCATTACGAAAAGAAAGTCCAAAATGGTAAAGAAGGACGAAAAAAATTATCGAGTTGTTGCCTGGTTTCTCCATTTGGTAGGTGGACAAGATGAGCATGACGAAGCGTGTAGTTTGTATTACGATTTGATAATTGAATTCGCCTGATCTTCGTCCTTACACAGTCGTGTGAATAGACTTCGAGTAACTATCGGATGGCTGCTTAAGCGACCAAATATTGTTGGACGTGGTAGCCGTCGGGTGCAACATTGCATAGCATTCGGAACATTGCTTCAAGTCACATGGATTGGCGCGTACATGTGCGGAAACATGATCCTGTGGAAGCAGAAGTGAAATATGCATGAAATTGGCCACGAAGTCAAGTTACATGTATGATCAATGGTGTTGATGAGCGACTGATGGATTCTAGTAGACTAGCAGACTAGAGGTTGAGCAGCGGGGGAGCGTCGGCCGCTAAGGACGCTGATTGGCTAGATTGGAAGAGGGCCCATCATGTTTGTTTGTTTACACGATGACGAAATTCATCTCAACCCCAGCTTTGATACCTTACTTTTGTGATTATCATCAGCAATAACGGCTGTAGCAGTGCCCCTGCTAAATTGAATCTGTTTAACGAATCGGACTGGCTGCCTTCGTTCCTCGGTTGTTTCTACCTATAGTTGTTCACCATTGCACTTTCCAAACTGTCCTGTAGTGACGAGCCTCAGGGCACGTCGACCCTCACTCAAGCTGGCTTCCTCTCTCAAACCTCCGCCGGCCCTCCGCGCCCAACGACAGCTCGAAAACGACGACGATTCAAACATCCGAGAACGTAGCATAAGCGTTCGCATATCCCAGAGTCGAGGGGACGATCACGAATACGACGAGCACACTGCGACTTCTCCTGTCGCCCGCTTCAGCAGTATGCTCGTAGGCAAAGATGCTTCATGGAAAGCGGCCAGGGCGCGATTACCGCCGACCCGCCAATTGTGGCATATGCTGAGAAGTTCGAGGGCGCTGCTGGTCTTGGGGATATTCGCATTGGTCACCATCCTTTGGCGGTCTATGGGTTCGGACGCTGCTGAAATGCAGAGGTATATTGACGCTCTCTGAATTTGATATTGGCTACTCTGCTGCCAATGCCGCTATTGCTATTGATCATATGCTGAAAACCTCCAGATTTTACTGCTGGGGTCCTTCCAAATCCCCGCTACAAATGACGACGAACGAGATTGAGGACTGGCACGCACACCTTTCGACACCCGTTTTGTTCAACCCCCACAAACCAATCGAGATCAATGACTCGACGATCGAACACGTCAATCTCAACCAGATCAAATCCACCCCCGATGCCATTAAAAACAGAGAGCGCGTGCTTATACTTACCCCGTTGCGCGATGCTTCACTTTACCTTCCGCAATACTTTGATCTGCTCAGCGAACTGACATACCCTCACGATTTGATTGATGTAGCTTTCCTCGTCGGTGACAGCAGGGATGATACCATAGCTGCCCTAGCCAAAGAGCTAGAGCGCGTGCAAAGTAACGAAGAAGTGGCTTTTCGGTCGACTATGGTAGTGGAAAAAGACTTTGGTGTCACGCTCTCACAAAATGATGTTCAAGATAGGCATAAGCTTGAGCTTCAGGGCCCTCGGCGGAAGGCTATGGGTCGAGCACGAAACTACCTCCTCGCAACAGCGTTAAAGCCGGAGCATAGCTGGGTCTATTGGAGAGATGTTGATATCAAAGATAGCCCAGCAAAAATCATCGAGGACTTGGTCGTTCATGACAGAGATATCATTGTTCCAAGTATGTATGCTACTGTCGGAATTAATGAGCTAGTGGTTAACAAGCAACAGATGTATGGTTTCATAGATACGAAGAACGCGGGGGGAAGGAAATCGACATTGAAGGCAGATGTGAGCATTTCCCCAGTCCTTCACAGTCCTCTTATGACTAAAACGGCCAGTCGATTATAATTCATGGCAAGAATCGCCAGAGGGCAAGCAACTTGCTGCCACACTCGACCCCGACGAAATCCTTGTTGAAGGTAAATTTCCATATTTACCCAGTTTCACTGCCCTTTTATCATCCATTGACTTTCTTTCGCTAGGTTACCCGCTAAAGTACAACACCAAGCGTACTTATATGGCCCTCATGGGCGACTGGCGCAAAGACAAAGACGAGGAAATTCCCTTGGATGGTATTGGCGGCGTGAACATTATCGTCAAAGCCGATGTACACCGTTCTGGCATCAACTTTCCTTGTTACGCTTTCGAGAACCAGGCCGAGACTGAAGGTTTTGCCAAAATGGCGAAAAGGGCGGGGTACGGCGTCTATGGACTGCCGAATTACGTGGTATGGCACATTGATACGAAGGAAGTGTGATTGAACCGATGCGTTGTCGAAGCAACGAGATGTAGCGATGTATGATTATGACTGCATTAAGACGGAGTTCGAAGGGTTTTCTTTATGGATACAGGGATAGGGATACTGCTAGTTGAGTTTCTACTCACGAAGCATGGATGGTAACTATTGGGGGGAAGGTATAAAAGACCGTGGCATGGAAGGAATAACTTTTGTGAATATACCCAGAGTTCGGTTCTTTGTTATGATGATGAATGTCCAGGTTATACGTGTAGAGTGGTTCAAGGCTTGATTAACTATTGCAAAAACCAATTCCCCAAATACAAACACAATACCGTTGTCGGTAAGAAGTGAAGCAAGAATTCTGAAATGTTCCTCCTTCCTCACCGTATGTTCGCGAAACCAAGAAAGAAAACCTTACCAAATAAACTCCTTCCTTGATGTGTATCCAGATACTAAACGGACGAACGGACTCCTTCGCTTTGCAAACAAGGAGTATACTCTTGTCCATGTTCCTTCGAAACTCCAATATGGGTAGAAGAAGAATAGAATAGAAAAAGATGGAGGCGAAAGGGAGCCGAGAATGAGAAAAAAAAAGAAGACAAGAAGCGACAAAATACCCATATACCCAAAAACACATCCTTGCTAACACAAAAATATTTCAATTTGCACCACAAACCAACATAATCACCCACCTTGTAAAGAAGAAGAAGAAGAAGAAGAAGGAGAAGAAGAAAAAAAAAAGACCCGACAAGCTTACTCAAGACTTAAGTCGTCTTTGACTCACCACTACCTCCTGCAGCTCCAACAACGCCCAACAGCTTCCTCTTCTGCCTCTCCGCCCACTCACGACTCGCGATGCGGCCCCTCTCCGCCGCCTCGGCCCTCGCCTTCTTCGCCGCTTCCTCCTTCTCCCTCCGCTCGCGCTCCCTCGTCTCCTTCTCCACCTTGTCGCGGTTAAAGACCTGGCGGCCTTTGAGCTTGAGGAGCGCGGCGTCCGCGGGGGTGACGGTCGATTTCTGCGCATGCCCACCGCCAAAGACGACGCTGTTGCGGTTGCTGTTTGTGATTGTCGAGGACGAGCTGGACGCGGTGCGGGATTTCGTTGTTGTTGTCGTTGTGTTGGTAGTCACGCTGCCGCTGCGCTTGGGGACTGTGAGCGAGCTTGTGCGGTTGAGTGTCGTGGTTGAGGGTCGAGCGGTGGGTGCTGGGCGGGCTTTGAAGGGTACTTTCTTTGCGGCCTCGGCGGCTTCTTGCTCCTCGCGCTTGAGGCGTTCTTCCCTTTGCGCCTTGAGCTTCGCGGCTACGGCTTCGCCTGGGAGGGTGAAGTTTGGCTTCGTAGGGGGTTTGGTGGACTTGGGGGGCGGCGGGAGGCTGATGGGGCGGGACGATGTTGTTGATGATTGTTGGTTGCCGCCCTCTGCCTCGCGCTTCAGACGTTCCTCCTTCTGTGCTTTGAGCTTCGCGGCGATGGCTTCGCCGGGGAGCTGGAAGTTTGGCTTTGTGGGTGGTTTTGTCGATTTGGGGGGCGGCGGCATACTGATTGGTCGTGGTTTCTTTGCTGAGCCAGCTTCTGCTTCGCGCTTGAGGCGTTCTTCCTTTTGGGCTTTGAGTTTGGCGGCGACGGCTTCGCCTGGGAGTTCGAAAGTTGCTTTGGTGGGAGCGCGCTGGGATTTTGGCGGTGGGGGAGGTGTAGGGAAGGACATGCTGATGGGGCGACGTTTGGAAGCTAGGTAGTCGACTGGTTCTCCTGATGGCTTGCGGACGGCTGGGTTTTTGGCCGAGGATGATGATGCCGTCCGTACGCTTGACGCTCGTCCTAGAGATGAACGGGGAAGAGGCTTGGATGTGGTTGATTTGAGAGATTTGGGCGCTACATTGGGATTCCTGGACACACGAGCTACTGCAGGGGACTTTTTCTTGGGCGTAGATGTCTTTGGGAGGGCCTTCTTCTGTGGTGCCTCATCGGCCGACTGGTCGAATAGAGGGATGGCTTTCCCCACATTTTCGAGAGCTTCCTCCAAAGCGTCAAATGCTTCGATGGATTCTTCGAGGCGCATTGGCGATTTGGAAGGACTGCGTGAAGACGGTCTGCTGGGAGTGCGACTTGCTGCTGGCGTTGCTTCCTCTTCGCATGGCTTTTCCGAAGTCAAAGTCTTTGGTTCAGGCTCCGCGAAAATCTCTACGGTAGGCGTGCTTGTAGTGTCATTCGGGGTGGATGGGATAATTTCAGACTCATGGGATTCCTCCCCTGCGGCGGTTGGCGGCTCGACTTTTAATTCCTGAACCTCCTCTTGGACATTTATAACCGGTTCTTCCTTTGCTTCTTCGGCGATTTCGGCGTGACCCTCTTCAGCTGGTGTTGCTTCTTCTATTGACTGTGCGACAACTTCCTCTTCTGGTTCGGCAGCGTTTGATTCTTGTTGCGATCCTGCGACAGTGTCTTCCAAATCGACAGCAGGGTCGTCGTTGGTTGGGCTAGGGCGAGATCGAAGAGACCTAGAAAACTCCTCTTCCTGAATAGCCAATTGGCGGCGCGTCATGCGCAACGAGCGCGTAGGCGGTGGACTGGCAGGTCGCTCGGTTTCTGGGGTTGGTTCTGCCAGCTCACCAACAGCTGCATCGGCGGCCGGGTCCCCTGCAGCAAGCGGCTCATCTTGGACAGATTCGACGACGGGGGTGTTGTCGTCTTTGACCGCTTTTCCTTTTTTTCCTTTTGCGCCTTTCTTTGCGCCGGCCTTTGCCTTGCTTTTCTTGGGTGGCATCCTTTGAGATTGGACTTGGTCGGCTTCCTCGGGGTCAAGCTCTATGGAGGTATTTCCAGATACATCGCTCAAGGGAACGCGATCTTCAATGGCTTGGGGGTTCGCGGGGGGTTTTGACGCGTCGAATGTCTCGATGTCTGGTTGTTGGGCCTCGGCGCGCAACGCCGCACGTGTGAGGCGCATTGTCGCAAAGCAAGGGGTAGAGAAATTGAGGGTGTAAACAGTAAACAGGAGGGCAGTGTGATTGTTTGGGGAGGGGGGGGGTGTGATGAGATGGATATGAATTGAGAAAGTGGCGCTATGGCACGGATGGATTGGGACGAGACATGGAACAGTGGTGGGGTGTGTCTTGAGTCTGGAGGTGAGGATTGATTGAGATTGATGCTTTGTGGAGTGTTTACCAGGGTCTCCCGGACATAAACAAACACTGACTGCTATGCTGCATGTTCACACGGAGACAGAAGACGCCGGCCCTCATCACAATCTTATCTGATCTCAAGTCACGTGATCTCCCTTGAACCTCCACCCCGTGACATGTGGACAAACATCAAACAACGAAGCAACCTGGGCATTTCGCGTTTTTGCAAGTCATTTTTCATGCAAAGTGTACACAGTAAGATGCCTATGTGACTTACATATGTAGTTAAGTATGTATTTGATTTGACGTTACAAATGTTGCCCTCAATGAGTGGACCCTTGGAGCCAATTGAACTGCCGGCTGCGGATATCGGAGCGGAAATGTCTCACAACCCATTGGAACAATTAATTCATCACTCAAGCCATCATCAATTGCTTTTTGCGCTTTGATCCTACATAACTAGTCTTTCCTTGAGTTCGCTCATTACATGTACCTACCTACCTAGTTACATCCGTAACTCACGATCCCAATCATTCAAGATTGCTCAGGTGCCACTGCTCCTCGTCTGGAAATCCATCCACCAACTCTCTCCTTCCGTCGCCTTCAATTGATCCATCCAGTCTACATATCTACAAGTCTCCGAACCCGGGCCCTCGTAGCCCCCCCCTTCCACGTTCCACGTCCCTCGCTCCACTCCACCCCGTCTTGGGCTAAGCCTGAGACTTGTGCCTTAGAGCAACGCACAGCAAGCTGGCTACCCCGCGCCGTCTGCTGCTGGGAGCCTTCAATTCCCGCGTCTACCCCTCCTCGACCCCCCGTGTCGTCACCCTGGCTCCCTCACGCCCTTCTTCGCGCCTCGACCTCTTCTCGCGCCATCTCGACTCCAAGCCCGCTCACGAATTGAACACGCCCTTTTCTACTGAGCGAACCGTACGCTTTGTCGACGAGCACGGCAACATCATCCCCTCCAAAAAGCCTCCCGAATTCAAGGAACTACCCGAACCCCTCCCAAAAATCCCAGAGATACCTCCCGTGCCTACCGAAATGTCTACTCAGCCACCTCATCCCGCATTGCTCATTCCTGGCCCGATTGAGTTTGACGATGCCGTCCTTCAGGCCATGGGTCACTTCAGGTAACTACATCCCAAAATCCCAGTCTCTACCTTACGCGGATTAATACTGATATAATCTCAATCCTTCAGTGAATCACATGTCGGCCAACCCTTCGTGAATGTATTCGGCAATGTCCTAGCCAGTCTGCGCAAGCTCTTCCAGACAACCGACCCCGCCTCGCAGCCCTTTGTCATCTCCGGCTCTGGCACCCTCGGCTGGGACCAGGTCGCCGCGAACCTCGTCGAGCCTGGTGACGAAGTGCTTGTTCTTCATACTGGATACTTTGCCGATTCGTTCGTGGATTGCTTCGAGACATATGGCGTCAAAGCTACACAGCTCAAGGCTCCGATTGGCGACCGCCCACAGCTTGATGAGGTCGAGTCGGCATTAAAGGAGAAGAACTACAAGATTCTTACTGTGACTCATGTGGATACGAGTACGGGCGTGCTCAGCGATATCAAGGCATTGAGCGAGCTTGTGCACAGAGTCAGCCCGGATACCTTGGTCGTTGTAGATGGTGTATGCAGTGTCGGCAGCGAAGAGATCAGGTTCGACGACTGGAAACTCGACGTGGTTCTCACTGCATCACAGAAGGGTATCGGCTGCCCTGCAGGTTTGAGTATCCTCATGGTATCGGGTCGTGCGATCGAGAGATTCAAGGCGCGTAAGACAAGGCCGACTTCCTACTTCGGATCATGGAAGAACTGGCTGCCAAGTACGTAACCACTTCTTCTCCGCATATTATTCGACCTGCCTCTAACTCTTTTCTAGTAATGCAAAACTATGAAGCCAAGAAACCTTCCTACTTTGCAACACCATCGCCCCAACTTGTCCGCGCCCTAGACACATCCCTTACCCAGATACTTTCGCGACCTCTCGAGCAGCGTTTTGCAGACCACAAAGCCGCTTCCATAAAGGTTAAGAAGGCCGTGGCCGACTTTGGTCTAAAGCAACTCGCCTCCAAGCCGGAGAACCAGGCCAACGGGATGACCGCCATCTACCTGCCCGAGGGCGTGTCCCCGCCCGATGTCATCCCCAACCTAATGAAGAAGGGCGTTATTTTCGCAGGTGGCCTTCACAAAGAAATTGCCTCCAAGTATATTCGTTTTGGTCATATGGGTGTTAGCGTGACGGACCCGACCAGGCCTGATATCAACAAGGCTATTGAGAGCTTGAGTGAGAGTCTGACTGAGATTGGATACAAGAAATAAATAGACGCGAACAAGTCATTATAGAGAGAGGAGTCACCTGACTGCGAGGAAAATCTAGACACTATACTATGTAAACTTAGGAATAAACAAACGAATAAAAAACAAAACACATTACTGCATGGCATGGAAGTGTCGCAAATGGATCCATTTCTAGCACTGTGTAGAGCGGTTCCCAAAGGAACATGCACCGTTTGATTCCATGAGTACATGTATATAAATGGCATTTTTGAGGTACATAACATCTATCTGCAAGGCCATCTATGAAGGAGAGAGGGAGAGAGAAAAAAAGAGTGGCCGACACCTCATAAATACCCACCAATCTCTATCCTAGCAGTCCCAGTTTCTCAAACCCCTTGACAACGGGGGCCACCCGCTTCCTCTCGACCTCGGCGAGACTATCCATGAGCGTCTTATCCGCTCCAGAAGGTCGGAATGCCTCACTGCTCTCAACTCCCCCAGCAACAGGAAGAGCAGCCTGCTCCTGACCCTGCACCCCCTGACTCTGAGGCGCATATACCTCTCTCACAGCATCCTGACACCGCGCAAGAACCTGCTGAACCGCACTCGCGACAGCATCGGCGCGCTCGCGCATCCCACGCCGCACAAGCCCCTCCACAAGCCTCTGGATCTCATCGTGCATGCCATTGATGCGCTCAATGAGACGCTCGATGGAATTCACAAGGTACTCCTCCTCGTACACGGTGCCCTTTTTCCCCCGCGCGCGTTTCCGCTCCTCGCGACGCTTGTTCTTGGACGTCTTGCGCGTCGTCTGCGTGTTGATGGTCCCCGTGCCCGTCGAGCGCTGCGTGTACCGCGTCATGAAGGTGCCTCCGGACGTCGTGTCCGTGGGCGCGAGCGAGATGTTGTCCGGGATGTCCGACTCGTCGACGCCCTCGTAGAAGGCGAGCGGGTTTTCGGCCTTCTTGGTGCGGAGCTCGTGCAGGCGCGGCAGCTGCGCGGCGAGCTGCGTCTTCATGTCGGCGAGGAACTCGGTCATGTCGCCGCTGCGCTCGGCGAGCGCCGGGTCGATGATGTCCTGGATGAGGGGGATTTGCTTGTGTAGGGTTATGAGGCGGAGCGCGTCGGCGAAGTGGCAGCCCTGGCAGAGGAGGCGGGTTGCGGTGGGGAGGTCTGAGAGGTGGTCGAGGTAGATGGTGGACGCGGCGAGGTATTCTTTGGCTTCGACGAGACCTTCGGCCAGCGACGTGGCGAGGGATTGGAGCTCGGATGGGGCTACGTCGGCGAGCGTGGCCGACGAAAGGGCTTCGCGCCAGAGGTTGGCGGAGCGGTAGCACGGCCATGCGGAGGCGTGGTCTTGGAGGTACTCGTACGCGAGGGCGGCTTCTTTGTGCTTGTTGGTGCTGCTGAGGTGGTCGGCGTAGAGCTGCATGATGGCTTTGAGTTGCGGCATCTCGTATTGGTATAGGCTGAGAGCTTCCGAGTAGAGAGTATGCTTTTGAACGTATTGCTTCACTTCGTCGAAGGCTTCGAGTTCTTTGAGGTGGCCAAGGGCTTTGGTTCGACGGCCCAGCTGGTCGTCGATTGCATATTTGCGGCGGAGAGGTGGGAGGTCGTGGAGAGATTGGAGGTGGGGGAGGTACTCTCGTGGGTCCTGTTTCTACGTGTGAGCATTATGAGTGAGTGATGGGATAATGGATGAAAATGTACCTTTTGGGATTGTTGTGCGATGAGAAGTGCAAGCTCGAGATTGTAGATTCCGAGCGATGTATCGTAAAGCTGGTTTACATCTGCAAGGAAGCAGATATGCTCGGCCGCTCGTTCGGTAAGGGGGTCTTTGGATTCTGGGTAGTGTCAGGGTTGGTCGAAAATTTGTGTTGGGAACATACCTTGAAGTCGCCCAATCATCTGCAGACCAGACTCCAAGTCTGCGGGAACTTTGCACACGTGGGCTGTGATGAGGTTTTGAAGATGGCTTTCTTTGTATTGTGGTTCTTGAAGGACAGCTAAGAACCCATCGCAGATGCGATTCACTTTGGAAGTAATATGCTCAGGCGTGAGCGTTTCCTTGCTGATCTGATCTTTGACCTTCAAAGTCTCCTTGTACATCGTCGTGGATACATCTTCGTTCCTATATCACGTTAGTCTTGAACTCTGCCGTGGTAATTAGACATACCTAAGTTGTGAAAGAAGTAAATCCAAATGCTCCACCTTCTTGATTTGATTGATAATTACAGAAATACTAGACATGAAGCGTTCCGGATCATGATCGTGTAAAATATTCATGTCTACACGTTGATTCCGGCAAGTAAGGAATGCTTCGTCATAGCGGTCTGCCTCAATGCTGCGTCGAATTGCTGCAAGAACAAGAGCTCGAGGGTAAATAGTTTCAAGATTTCCTCTAGGCATCTGCAGGACGACAGAATATGTTGTTGGTACAACGGTTACGATTCTGGCTCCACGTTCCACATTTCTACATCGCTCATCCGTTTGTGGCTCATCCGCGGGTATTTCGAGATCGTCCACGTTGTTCAGATGTACAAATTTCAGAAGGTGTTGAGTGGTGGTGAAGATGAGATGCGTGAGCGTCACCACGAACGATGTGCAGTTTCGAACCAATATCCGATCATTTGCACTCAATACTCCGCTCTTAGTCAAACCAAAAGCCACAGGCTGTTTTGATCAGTTTTATATCCCATAAATTTCAAGAATTCAACATACCTTTCCTTCAAGAACAGCCACCTTCACTTCTGGTGCAAAAGATGGAAGATTTGTCACCAAAGAGGACGGAAGTGGTAGATCCTCTGCGGCGTCTTCGAACAGCAGCTCATGTATAGATCCTTCATGGGATGTAGCATAAAGTTTTGTAAAATCCACACTAGGAATGATCGAGGAAACCCATTGCGGTTCTAAAACAACACCGTGCGGTAGAAGTTCTTCGCCTTCACTGATCCAGATATTGCTCTCTTCCTCAGCCCAGCTATCAGTCAAAACGCAAACCCGATCGTGGCCAATGAACGTGATTTGTCGAGGAGATGCGTTTACAAACTCTTTGCTTTGCCAAAGGAGAGTCGGCACAGGTACAGGTCGTTTTTCCAAGTTGACAGCGTACATTGTGAGGTGCTTATCAGAGAGAACAGCCAGGTGTGTCCCAGTTATGGAAAACGCAACATCGATAGGCTTATGGTTCAACGCCAGTTGCTGGAGAGACATCGGCGGTGGAACGTTGGCGATCCTTAGAGGGGTAAGTTTCAATGATAATCCATCGATTGATGCGACAACACCGAAATCGTGCGGTGGCACTACCGAACCAGAGGCCACAATAGAAGCATACTCAAGAACTTGAAGGGCGTCGGCAGTCGATAAAGCCACCAGCAGAGGCTGTTCCAAATGCCACGTGGATAGCACATTCTTTGCGGTACGATCGGGAAGCATTATTTCTTGCTTGAGGTAGTAATGGTAGTTGCTCATCGTCCAGAATTGAACTTTATCCTGATACGATACCGCCAGAACGTTGGAGTCACTGTTCCACCGTAGCGTCAGTGGCGTTGATAAAGACTGCAACTCTTCAGATGTAAACCGTAATTCGAACTGCCCGTGGCGAAGGCCGTTCCGTTCAAAGAAGACCACTTCCATGCGGTCCTTCGAACGTTGAATCCCCGCGATGAGGTTGCCAGAAGGCCGCCAGCTGAGAGCTCCTTCGAGCCCATCCACAGGCTCACTGACACTGTCGAGCTGACCCTCTCTTGAATAGACGCGGATCATACGCCGGCGTTCCTGCTCGACTTTATTTACAGCGAAATATGCACCATCACCGCGCCAGCTTATAGTCACTGATCGATCGTCCAGGGGGCTTAGCACACCCTCGTCGACAGTCTCAGGCATTGTGGGATCCTGCAAGGCTCTGGCTCTCTTGCCTTTAAATTGAGTCTCCTTCTTTCCCCACCCCACGGACACGTGGTTAGATGCATTCACATCATCAGGTGAAAGAGTGATACTCGCGATATTTTCGATATCTCGACTCATCAATAGTAAGGTATCGGCCTGGGTAGTTATAGCCAACAACTCCTCATCCGGAGACCAGGCAGCAGCTGAAATTCCAGCATCTACGGATCCCACAATTTCCACCAATTCTTCGCCATTCTCAGGATACCGGCGGACCAGTATAATATCTCCCCCAGCAAGCACTAGACAGGTCGTGGATGAGTCTGAAAAGTGGTGAAGATTTATTATTGAGTCATGTGTGAGTGAAGGTAAAGGACAAGGCGCGTCCCAAGCTGCAACGCTTTCGAGTCGTTCTTGAGCACCATTGTCATCGTGGTATACATGAAGTCTTTTGAGTTCGATAGTGGCACGTGATTCGGTGGGCCCAAACGCACATACGAGTGCATTCGATGTGACGTCCCAGGCTGTGGCGGTGAGGGGCAATGGATCCTCGCCGGAAAATCGCAGGAGCGACCGCCCAACGATTCTCAAGTTGCGCATGGCGAAAGAAGAGGGAGTATCCGTAAACTTGTCATTGAGTGTTGTGGTTCAGTCCATGATGGAAATTTTGTTCTGCAGGTTAGCTAGAAGCTCGACTAGCCGAGCTTTCGCCGAATGGGCTTGCCGACGACCATGGCACCATCTATACCGCGATCAGAAGGTACGCTCACATCGATGCAGTCACAACATGCAAGCACAAAATGTGTGAACTGCCAATGAAATTTGATGCTGATCGTGTGTAGTACAGAATGTTCGTGGGAACGTCCACTTATTCTACAGATTCCTCCATCGAAACCCCTTTGCCTGAAAGCTTTTCTCCGTGTACAAGGATTGTTTAAGGCTTGTTCTTCTTCGTTTGCCAGACTGCAGGAAAATCATGGTTAGAGGTGACATGTCATAAGAATTCTCAAGTGACTTACCGGCCAGACCAAAGGGAAGTCCAAATCCAGTTGCTGTTCAGGTTAGCCACTTGCGCAGGGTGCCATTGAGGCGCGTTCAAGCTCACCCATGAAGCCCCAGTACTTGAAAGCGAAGCCCTTCTTGAGAGGGTCAAAGGGCAAGTTGCTGCGGGGTCCTTCGGGGTAGTGATATGGGGAAGAAAGTTGGGCGCGGGTGGTCTGGAAGCCACGACGGGCGACGAGGGACGGGGCCGCGGCGGCACGGTAAGCAACACGAGAGATCATCTTGAGCCAGGTTAGAGAAATCCAATTGAGGGTATGGCAGGAGTGGGCATACGTTGGCGTTGGTGGTGAGTGGAGAGGGTGTTGGACGGTGCTGATGCTCGATTGTTCGGTTTGGGAGAGCTGCGATGGACGACTGGTCGAATGATGCAGGTGCCACGAAAGCTTGGCTAAGCAATCCGCTAACCGTATTAGGCCTGCTTGCGCTCGCGCCTACTTTACACTCGGCGCACTTTTTCCAAACCTTTGCCATTACTTCTCTCGCCGCATACCACGATCACCCCCACACCTAGCTGCCAAGGCACATTGCCACGGGCGCTGTGATTGCAAGTGGAAGCGTTTACCTCTCTCCGTCGATCTCCACCCTGGTGGAATTGCATCGCCGTTCTACCATGGATGATCTCTTTGATGTCTTTGACGACACCCCGCAGGCGGCGAGGGACGCGCCCAAGAAGAGCAAGAAGCGCCAGGCCAACGGTGACGTGAAATCGCCTGTGCCAGAAGATGCTCCTATGCCCGATGTTCCCGTTGCTGCCGATGACGACAATTCCCCCCAACGAACGGAGGACCAAATACCCAAACGCCAGAAGCGCGACAATGAAGCCGAGCCTGTAGTGACGGACGCTTTCGAGACGGAGCAGTCGCGTGAAGTTGCGGCTGCCGCAGGACTTCAGGGTCAAACACAGGATGGACAGGCTGTCGTGCTTTCGCATCAGGTCCGTCACCAGGTCGCTCTTCCGCCTGATTACGACTACGTGCCCATCGCTGAACACCGCCAACCTGACGACCCAGCCCGAACGTGGCCATTTACTCTCGATCCCTTTCAACAGGTCTCCATTGCGTCTATCCAGCGAAACGAAAGTGTGCTCGTGTCTGCCCACACGTCTGCAGGAAAGACCGTAGTAGCTGAATATGCTATTGCCCAATGTTTGAAGAACAACCAGCGCGTTATCTATACCAGTCCTATTAAGGCGCTGAGCAATCAGAAGTACCGAGAGTTTCTGGAAGAATTCGGTGATGTCGGTCTTATGACGGGAGATGTCACCATAAATCCTACGGCAACATGTCTGGTCATGACCACGGAGATTCTGCGTTCGATGTTGTACAGAGGGTCCGAAATCATGCGCGAGGTAGCTTGGGTTGTCTTCGACGAAGTACATTATCTGCGAGACAAGTCTCGTGGTGTAGTGTGGGAAGAAACAATCATTCTTCTCCCCGACAAAGTCAGATACGTGTTCCTCTCTGCCACTATTCCAAATGCTATGCAGTTCGCGGAGTGGATCACCAAGACGCACAACCAGCCGTGCCACGTTGTGTATACTGACTTCCGACCGACGCCATTGCAGCACTACTTCTTCCCTGCTGGTGCCGATGGCATTCACTTGGTTGTCGATGAGAAAGGTGTGTTCCGCGAAGAGAACTTCCAGAAGGCGATGTCAACCATAGCGGACAAAGCAGGAACGGATGCAGCAGATTTTCTGGCCAAGCGCAAGGGAAAAGGTAAAGACAAACGGACCAACAAAGGCGGAAACAAGGAGGGAGGAGATATATACAAGATCGTCAAGATGATCATGGTTAAGAGCTACAATCCGGTCATTGTCTTCAGTTTCAGCAAGCGCGAATGCGAGAACTATGCTTTGGATATGAGCCAATTGTCATTCAACGACCAATCGGAGAAGGACATGGTGTCCAAGGTTTTTACCAGTGCCATTGCATCGCTGTCTGAGGAGGATCGGGAATTGCCCCAGATCAAACATATCCTGCCTCTGTTGCGGAGGGGTATTGGTGTCCACCATTCTGGTCTTCTCCCTATCCTCAAAGAAACGATCGAGATCCTGTTCCAAGAAGGTCTCATCAAAGTTTTGTTCGCCACTGAAACTTTCTCCATTGGACTCAACATGCCTGCAAAGACGGTGGTTTTCACTAGCGTGCGCAAGTTTGATGGCGTCTCGCAGCGATGGGTCACCCCTTCCGAGTTCATCCAGATGTCTGGTCGAGCCGGTCGTCGTGGCTTGGACGAGCGCGGTATCGTTATCATGATGATCGACGAAGCAATGGAGCCTGCTGTCGCAAAGGAAATTGTTCGTGGCCAGCAAGACAACCTCAACTCAGCATTCCATCTTGGCTACAACATGATTCTGAATTTGGTCAGAGTCGAGGGGATATCACCTGAGTTTATGCTGGAGCGTTGTTTCTTCCAGTTCCAAAACACCGCGAGTGTTTCCAATCTGGAGAAGGGTGAGTTCTCTTCTACGATGAAGTACTAGCTACCGCTAACACCTTATAGAACTGCAGGACCTCGAGAACGAGCGCGCGCAGATGGTAATCACCGATGAGACTTCTATCAAAGAGTACTACCAGCTGCGGCAACAACTAGACAATCATACTAAAGACATGCGGGATGTCATCATGCACCCGAATTACTGTCTTCAGTTCCTTCAGCCAGGTCGTTTGATCAAGGTCAAATACAAGGATTACGACTTTGGCTGGGGCGCAGTGGTAGAGTTCAAAGTACGAAAGGCCAACAAAGGTGACAATATTCCGGCTCAAGAATCGTACTTGGTCGAGGCGCTCCTCCTGGTAGCCAGCGATGTCACCCATGTCCCACATAGCAATGGTGACCTGCCGCCCGGTGTTCGCCCACCACCGCCAGGAGACAAAGGAAAGATGGAGACCGTGCCTATTGTTCTAAATTGCATCGAATCCATTGGTCATCTGCGTGTTTTCTTACCGAACCGGGTAGATACGACCGAATCTAAAGCCAAGGTGCGCAAAGCCTTGGATGAGGTCAAGAAGCGATTTCCAGATGGAATTGCCATCTTGGATCCGATCGAAAATATGAAAATACACGACGAGAGCTTCAAGCGTCTGTTGCGAGTAAGTGCTTTGCTGGTGCCATATGAACAACCTGGCTAATTTTGTCAAGAAAATCGAAGTTCTCGAGTCGCGTCTGCTCTCCAACCCTCTCCACAACTCACACAGGCTACCAGAACTGTACAGTCAGTACTCCAAGAAGATGGGATTGGGCGACAAGATCAAGAGCATCAAGAAGGATATTGCAAATGCGCTATCGGTGATCCAGCTTGATGAGCTCAAGAGCCGGAAGCGAGTCCTACGGCGACTGGGCTTTATTGATGAGGCCGATGTTGTCCAGATCAAAGCAAGAGTTGCTTGCGAAATTAGCACGGGTGACGAATTGGTGCTTAGCGAGCTGTTGTTCAACCGGTTCTTCAACGAACTGACGCCGGAGCAATGTGCGGCTTGCCTGAGCTGTTTTATCTTCGAAGAGAAATGCAGTGACTCGCCACCATTGAAGGAACCGCTGCAGAAGGCATACCGCGAGATCCAGAATCAGGCGAGGGTGATTGCGAAGATTTCGCAGGAGAGCAAGTTGCCGGTGAACGAAGAGGAGTATTTGCAATCGTTCAAGTTTGAACTCATGGAAGTGGTTTATGCTTGGGCGAAAGGCTCATCTTTTGCGGAAATTTGGTACGGTCGATTCTGAATTCTGTAGGGTGGACGCTAACATAATACTAGTAAAATGACGGATGTCTACGAAGGCAGTCTCATCCGCTTGTTCAGACGCCTGGAGGAGCTTCTTCGACAGATCGCTCAGGCAGCCAAAACCATGGGCAGCGAAGAGCTAGAAAAGAAGTTCGAAGCGGCCCTCGTTTTGATCAGGCGCGACATCATCGCCGCCCAGAGTCTCTACCTTTAGGGAAGTTGTCCGACGTTGTGTACGATTATTGGAGGATCAGCCGCGTAACACCATCCGGAACATTATTTGTTACGAGGTCTTGTACGCAGGCTTATATGTGTTCTATCACATTGGAAAGGTATGTTTTGATGCCCGGAGAACGACAGACATGACGTTCGATCTGGCATGTGCCTGCGAAGGGCGTGCCCCTACACAATCAGAATAGCAAATTCACTAGATCTGTCGCCGCAATTGCATCCAAGTAATGCTGCATTGCTGTCGACAGATCCCCCACACCCACACCCAATGTGTCCATTTTTTAAATTTTATGTTCGGTGATAATATGACGCATGTTGGCTGCTGATTCTTGTTGCTCCGTCCATGGTTTTTCGGCTAAATGTGGTGAGTTGAGTTGGCGACAAGACAACGCTTGCTGGCAGTCTTGATTGGTCCAGCGTGTGGCTAGTGCGTTAGGTCGTCAGCTAGCGTTGCTCCTGCCCTTTCTTAACTCTTGACCCTTCGCATCACCACAACAACGCACTTCACCGCACCCATCGCCCCACAACCGCACGCCTTCAGGCTTGATCAACAATTTATAACGACTTGGAGGCGAAGCCTTCGAAACCCTCGCCAGTACTGTCTGGAAAGTGCGGGCTCTCCTTTCGCCTTCCACCGCCAGCATGGATGTCATCAATAACCACTTCGCCGTACCCCCTCACAGGCTCTCGCCTACCCGTAACCGTACGTCTCACAAGCCTTTTACTTTCAACTCAAAAATATCCCACCCGCTAACTCGCACTCTTTACACAGTTATTCCTCAGTCGAGCGCCTCAAATCGCAAGCGAAAGGCCGATGATGAAGGCAGCAGCGGTGGCGACGATGATCGCATGTCCGCATCTCCCTCAGGCTCGCCAGCTATCCAGAACCGCCCACTCCCCCGTCAACCCAAGCGCATGCGTACCAATATATCCGGTCGACCCCTCCCTCTTTCACGATTGCTAGAAACTTTGAGCGCCGAAGAGATGCGAAATTTATTGCAGTCCATCTGCGACCGTCATCCAGACGTTGGGAATGAAGTTGTCACCACTGCACCCCGTCCTAGCGTACAGTCAACTTTGGAAGTGCTGGCAAAATATGAGTCGACGTTTCAGGCAGCTTTCCCCTTTGGCGGCCGTTCTTCGTCCGACTACGCATACAATCGTGTCCGCCACCAGCTCATGGAGATGCTCGAATCGCTAAAAGATTTTACCCCCCACTTCCTACCGCCGAACGAACCTCAACCAGCAACCTCTCTCGCTTTCCTAGATGGCGCCACCGATTTTATTCACCGACTGCCCGACTGGGACAACTTTCAACACAACCGTCACAAGCAGGAAGCATATGAAGAGATGGCCAAGGCATGGGCGGCAGTCATTAGAGAAGCATCAAAGAAAGCCGGAGGAATTCAATTACAATACGGAGGATGGGACCAAAAAATTTCAAAGCACAACGAAGCCTCGGGGGGTCGTATGCAAGAAGCCGTTAATGTCCTACGAGGTAGTCTTGGTTGGATGGGACATGAGACCCAACACACTGCAATGGGAGGTGCTGCAGGTAACGTGTCAGTCAGGGACCAACTTCTCAGCGGGACATATGGCATGAACAGTGCCGGTATTGGAGCTTGGTAAATGCGTCAAAATTTCCGGCCGATGTACGATTTCTTGCTTTTGAGTTTTTCCTACACAACACTACGATACCCCACCATACTCCAACAGCCCTCACAACCTATCGCCGACCTCCCCTAACATCATTAGCCACGGCGAGGATAGGCGCATTTACGATCACGACTTGGCATTCACTGCATAGCGTCTCATCACCTTTGTTTAACATCCACATACACAGGAGCACGGGCGGACTTTTCTTTTCTTTTTCCTTTTTTTCCTTTGTGGGCTTATTTCCTACGAGGCGTCTACAAGTTCGTCAACCGTGGCTTCATGCACCTCACACTATGTAGGCCACGTTCACGCGCGGCATTAGTGTTTTATTCATAGCTAATGGCACACAGTGGTGATGCCAGGTTATCGTAATTCTCCTTCATTACTCGAGAACGAGCGAGACACTCTTGTTTTCACGTACAATAGATATCAATTTATGGTTTGTTTATTTCAATAGATTCTTCTTATTATGATGTTGCTTCTTTTCGCACGGGTGATGATGTATACCCCTCCGTGCAAGTGTGAAAGCTTTGTAGTGGTCAATATTCCGAAAACAGATCAATAACGCAACCTTGACGTGAACCGTCCACCTCCCCCAACAACATATATCTTGACGTAAAACATCCGTATGATCCTAGCGAAGGCACTACACGTTGTATGTAACTAAATATCCCAAAAAGCCGGCCTCTGCAAACGTCATGTGGGAAGGCTAAGACCCTGCATATGTGAGTCAGCTTCAAACCTTACGTATGCCATTCCATGTGTACTTTTAGTTGAGAACTGTATATTTTCTGGTAAGCTTGACGAGGCCCCACCTTCCCGTCCCGTCTATCACGATGCTGGTAAATGTAATTGTTGGTACCTGCACGTATGCATGCTGTAATGCGAAAGCTTGGGATTGTCAATTTGCAGGCTTTACCATTATCGTAACTCATTATATTGGTAAATAACAGAGCAAGACAAGAAGAAACCGAATGTCCCTTCCGCCTCTCGCTTCCAGTCTTCTCCCTCTCTCTTCTGTACGACAAACTCCAGCACTTGGATTATCGCTCGTATTTCGCTTCCAAGTTCCGTGACGGCAGCTACTGCCACGGGATCACCCATCTAAAATTCCCCTGACAAGAAAAAGTAAAAAAGCTAGAAAAGAAAACGGGAAGATTATCCTCGCTAGCGGAAACGATTGGGCGCGATCCGTTGACAGATAGAAAGAATCCTCTTAGTCCAGCAAGGAGTGAAAAGATCTATAGTCTTGGGATGGAAAAAAGAATGTAAGAAAGTTGAGCCACTTCCCAGCGCTAACGAGCGTGGTGAGTGAGAAAGGGTATCATCCGGATTATGTAGGTGCCAAAACGCAAGGCAAGTCGACGTGGGGGGTCTCGTAGAAATGAGGAAATTGATCGCCCAACTAGAACAAAAACAAAGGCTGTGCTGAAAAAAAGAGAGAGAACTGAAGAAGAGCGAAGAAAGTGATCCCGTCCGAGAAAAAGGAAGAAAAAATCAATCCTCATCCGTAGCTCTCATTTTGCCCAGCTCCATCTCTACCGAATTGGTCTTGACTCGCTGCCCATTGGCATCCCTCCAACCGCCAATCATGCCCCAAATACTCAACCCAGTCAACCCCCAACCCAGAATCAGCCATGGAATCATCATTCCACGGCCCGCAATCTCCGCCGCACACTGCCTGCCGTAGTCTTCCGAGACCATACTTGCACCGGGCACCGTAGCCAACTCGCAAGACCAGGTCTCGAGGTCAAAGGTGCCACGATTGTACCGCATGCCGTCCTCGGAGGACGTCGAAAGGTCGGCCTTGAAGTTGATATAGCGTTCGCTAAAGTGCGAGGATGACTTGTGCGTCATGTAGAGCGATACCAGGGCGAAGAGGATGAGGATGCTGTTGCTGAAGTGAACAAACATTATGTTGCGGCGGAAAGCGTAGGCCTGGGTCTTTTTACCCTCTCGCCAGTCCATGACGATGAAGAGCAAGTGACCGATGCTTACAAAGGTCGAGATGGCGCTGGAGACGAGGGCTAGTTTGGCTGGGGTGGTATGGAGGTGTTTGGGGAGGGCGGCCATGATGACATTCTGTTCTTGGTTCTGGAACTCGAAACCAGTGTCACGGTTGTCCTCGATGAAGTTTATAGTTAGGGCCTTGAGCACAATGACGACAATGGAGATTATGATGAGTAGAGGCAGGACGACGGCGTGGATGGTACGTGATATTTTGTGGTGGTGTTGGAGGGAAACAGGTTGGTTGAAGACGGGCTTCTTTGGCGAGAATTTGCCCAACGCAGATGGGACTTTGAAATGTGGCTTCGTCATGGTTGGTTCGACGTACGGATTCGGATGTTCTGTTCTAGTGGGTGGAAATAGAATTATAAAGGAAAAAATAGAAGCAATAGCCAGGCTAAAACCTCAGACTCGGAGGATTATTGTAGAACTGAGCACACCCACTAGGGAATAACTTCATAAAAGCAAAACAGTTAACGAGAGGCTAGAAGCTACCAAGAAAGAAATAGAGGTATGAAAGAGTTCGGCATATGGAGACGGAGTGGAGGTGATTGTAACTAGTAGATATTGACGACCTCATGCAGTGGAAAAGGCCTGAGCGGCAACCTGCGGCTAGGTCCTCAATGCTGTACTACGGGCATGGAGCTGCTTTGGTTTCTTCGAATGCAGTCGCTTTAACAGAGGATCCCCATGTATGATGGGGCATCCTCAAAAAGTAGAATATCAATGCGTCTGGTGGGCTCCAAAGTCCCGGAGTGGTCGGATTGCCGAAGCCGAGACAGATGTTGTTAGAGGTTCGTGAGGCACAGACCAGAGGCAGTTTTGCAATGGGAGGCGCTCAGGTAATGACATGAATTGCAGCTAAGGCTATAATAATGATACGCTGTTAAGACTTTTTCCCCCTGCTTCTGTACGCAATACGGGTGTGTCGTCGGTGCGTGGTTCCCTTTGCAGCACTCGTGCACAGGCTATGGGGCCGAAGCTGATACAGGGCCAAATACCACGCATATGCCGTACCCAAGGCATAAAGGAATGGTTATCGGCTATATTCAAGTTGAGTGCTCAGTGTCATATGTTTCTGAACAACTAATGAACTCTCCGAGATGGGGATCGCCGCTCTGCATTCGAGCATTTGAGTATGCTGAAAATCCCAAACCTTGAATGTTGAACATGACATTAACGGAGAGAGGAAGCAAGGTCGATCAACGCGCTGCCGCACGTGACATGACATACGAAGTGATGAATACTACATATGTACATGTATCATGTAGTTTGAAAATTGTGTTCGCCCTCATGTTGTGTTGTGGATGTTGCTGTATTCAAACAGTGACTGTGAATTGGTAAAGTGAAATCAGAGGTCACTAAGAGTAGACGTATGCTTAGTCATAATGGGCTGTAATAGGCTGAGCCAAGGATATCTTTATTTACCGCAGCGTAACTTAGAGGCAATAGACGGGCAAAAGAAGCTGTCATTGGGGCAATCCACAATTAGTCACCGGTAATCCTTGTTACCAAAAACGCGTTCTACCGAGTACAGCTCGCGTTCTATACATGGTCGCATGCGCCGCATCGGAAAATAGTTGCAATTGGGCGCTACAACACATTACATCAACAACACCGTCATACCCATCTGCACCAACAAATAAACAACACCATGCCTGGCGTCCGTCCCCAGGAAGTCGACCTTGCTTTTGCAGGCAATATTGAACTGCGAAAGCGAGTACATGCCGCCATCGGTTAGTTATCCTTGATCTATTCTCGCATTTGTATGCGCCGTGAACTGACGCCAGAATCTCTCCTTAGACCAAGATCCTACCCAAATCACCTTGTTCCGTGACATCTCAACCTATATCCTAAATCGAACCTCACAATCCGCTGTCGAGCCTGTATCGAAGAAGCGAAGACTCGACGACAGTAATGGGGCTCAGAACGGCGGCGGAGCAGCATCTGCCGCGCTGACCAGCACATCGCTCAAAGCGTGGCGGTCGTACCCAGCCGTCAGCTTCTCCATACCCCAGCGCAAAAAGTTCACCCTCGAACTCGTGGATAGCAAAAAGGATGGAGGAATACGCGCACTCAATGCCGAAGGCAGTGTTGAATTCAGCATCCCTTGGACTCAGGTCGATCAGGTCTTTTGCCTTCCTGTTCCCGAGAAAGCGAAACGGCAGCACAACTTTGTTGTCCTCCCTATCCATGGCGATGGGGTAAATCCGGTGCCCGAGAATCTCAAGGCATCACCCCCCGAGCCCATAGTGTGGACCTTTGAGGAAGCAACCGGTAAAAATATTGTCGAAGGCGAAGACCCAGGTCCTGGACCAATCGCGGAAGCCATCCATCACTGTTTGACTCGGGCTGGCACTGGAAAGACAGTTATATTCCCTGACGCCAACGAATTTGAGAGTGCGATACCTCAGAGCCACCGCAAAGGCGAGAAAGGATTCCATGTCAAAGCACACAGGGGCAGCAAAGAAGGTAACTCAGCTCTTAACACTTAATCACTCCTTTTTTTTCAAGCGCTGATAGTTTCTCCAGGTTATCTCTTCTTCACGTCTGTCGGAATTATTTACGGCTTTAAAAAGCCCCTTGCCTTCTTCGACTTTGCATCCGTTAATTCGATATCGTACACCGCTATACTCCGCAACACTTTCAACATGGTAATAACAACACAACACGGGGATATTGAATTTGGAATGTTGGACCAGGATGATTACACCGGCATAAATGAATACGTGCAGAAACACGGTTTGCAGGATGCAAGCATGGCAGACGCGAGAAGAGCGAAGAAGCTAAACGTGAACCCGCCGGCTCAAGGTGGTAAAGGTAGCAAAGGAGCGAATGGTGCTGCGGCGGCAAATGATGGCGGCTTGAGCGAATTGCAAAAGGCAGAACAGGAGTTGCAGGACCTTGAAGATGAAGATGAGGAAGATTACGACCCCGATCAAGAGGGCGAAAGTGACGGAAGTGGTGAGGACAGTGACGAGGAAGACAGTGAGGGTGAGGACTACGATGAGGAAGACGATGACCAAGAGATGGAGGAGTGAGAATTATGTGGTGTCTTGATCATTGCGATATCCCCAACATTACAAATCCTCTTGTATATTGCGATACTCCCACTGGATAAATGAGAAAAGGACTGCGACTCACATTATGCTTCCAGTGTATGTGGTTTTTCAAGCTGCATTATCTACTGTTGCTATGTTGTTCCAGTGTGTTTCCTAATATGGTCACGTTATGCATATGAGCTGCCAATATGCGATTTCTGGTTGATTAATCTACATGCCCGTCACTTTACGATTAATATAGTGACCCCACATTCCTATCTCTATGAAGCTCACATTCACTAGCGATTCCCCATCTCTTCTTTCTTTCACCTATTGTCTCCCTAAAACGAGCGCTTGACGGATTTGAAACCCATAGACAATGCTCATTGCCGGCTAAAAGTCGTCTACTGCGTCTTCAGATACTGTATCTACAGTTGCACCTACTCGCCTTCGCTGTGCATTCAATGCAATCCAAATGTCCATTCTCATGGCAAAACCCTCATGGCATGCGCTCCGTGTCATGGCTTTCACATCAATACTGCTATGTGGGGGGATTTGGTATACATGGGGCAATGTGATGACGAGGTTGCGCTTCAGTGGAAATTCTACCGGTAGCGGTTTCGGCCATTATGGGACAAACCCGACGTCAGAGAATAGCGCAGAACAATTCGATCAAGGAGAGAGACATCCGGTTGAACGCTTGATGGATCATGCACAGAAACACTTCGAGGCACTAATGAACGACGAGGCGCATACTCTCGCTGATGCCGCGAAAAATTATCGCAAGAGGAGAGGTAGACATCCTCCACCGGGTTTCGATGCCTGGTTCAGTTTCGCTCAAACACACAACGCACTTGTCGTAGAGCCCTTCTTCGATCAGATCGATGCAGATCTTGCTCCCCTTAGAGCTATCGAACCCCACAATCTCCGTCAGACAGCACATGCCTTTTCGCCTAAGATCACAATTCGCAACGGGTCAATAGCTGCAAAGAGGGAGTTTTTGCATGAGAAGTTGGTTCAAACGGCGTCGATGCTGCGAGTGTTAGCAGAGCAGCAAGACGTCCGGCTACCAGACCTTGACATACCAATCAACGTAAATGATGAGCCAGCAATGATCGTGCCGTGGGAAACCATCGACACAGCATTGCAATTCGTGAAACCTATGCTGACTCCATACCATGAGACCGTCAATGACTTCGGAACTATCGAGGATGGGAAAATGACAGTATCTCAATTTGACCCAGAATGGCTGCACGGCCGAGAGCGACATACATCAGCCCAATGGCTGGGTCCACGTCCATTTTGGTCCTTGGTTCGTCCTGCATGTCCACCAGGTTCTCCGACACGCGATCAGCCGCTTATGCAGGATATATGGCATCGCGAAGGACATGCAAAGGAAGAGCACCTGGCGTCGGCTTTGCTTCCTATGGAATTTCCGACTGGATCATATGATGGATTTGTTCAGAACTCGACAAGTGCTTTGAACGTCTGTCAACACCCTTCATGGCAGGGTCTGCATGGAGCATTTGTAGCTCCGGCAAAATTCAGTGTCACTCAGAAGTTATTCCCTCTGTTTTCAACAAGTAAACTCGCCGTCAGCAACGAAATCCTCATTCCAAGTGTTGGAGACTGGAACATCTCGAACCAACCGTCAAGCATGACTGTTCCGTGGAATGAGCGAGAAGACAAGTTGCACTGGCGTGGTCCTGCCACTGGAGGCAAGAACACAGCCAGCAATTGGCAACGCTTCCATCGACATCGCTTCGTAGCTATGCTTAATGCGACGCATGTTGAGATTGCTGAAGGGTTGGTACATGCTGGTAACGAGAGTATAATCGGCCTAGGATACGCAAAGAATTTTCGTCTTCTACCGGCCAATGCGTATAACCTGGAGACGCAGCGAGGTGCGAAAATGGCAGAATGGGTAAACAGCTGGGGAGACGCTGCGTTCACCGATCTCCAGTGCAGTGAGTCTGGAGGGAATGGCACCTGTCCCTATACAAATGAATACTACTCGGTACGCTCTGAAATTCTTCCACCGTCGGACAACAAAACAGTTAAGTACAAGTATGCCGCTATTCTGGATGGTGATGGTGCCGATGAGAACGGGAGGCTTGTCTCTGCCCTTCGATCTGGGATACTTACTCTTAAATCTATAGATGATGGAGCAGCAGTTGATTGATGCTACAGAAAACTAGCTAACCCGGGGGGAGGAGCCATATATATAGGCTCCCCAGGACCAAACGCAGTGAGTCACATGCCGCACGGTCACCCACAACCCATATCACGTGACAGGGCTCCTACTACCAACAGCCCCCCGAGTCCTGGCTAAGTGATGCCCAAAACCATAGTGAAAAGAAAAGACTAAGTCTCGACCCTAAAGAACTCGTCCCTTACTACCTCTCTTTCTCCTCGTCATGTCCCCTGCCTTCCTCAATCCTCGCGATATGCAGCAATTGTCGCATTTTTGTAAATATCGGCAGTGTTAATGGCTTTGTGAAAACATCTGCCGGATTCTCTTTTCCACTGACCCAGTGGGTCTCAAGTGTCCTATCATTCATATGCTGGCGGATCCAATGGTGCCGGATATCGATATGCTTCGTCTTCTGCGACACCGATGGGTTATGAAGAAGCTTGATCGTTGCCTGATTGTTGATATACAAAGGGACTTTGGGACAGCGGAGGGTCCTATACGCCTGCCCCCCGTCTCCTGACCGCAGCCCCCCATGTGTCGGCACTTTGACTCGCACCTTGAGGTCATTGACGAATCGCATAGCCCATAGAGCTTCTTGCCCGGCCTCGCTTGCCGCCATATACTCAGCTTCACACGTGGACAGAGCAGTGACCTTCTGCCGACGTGAACACCACGACACCGGGTTGTCTCCTATCATTAGCACAAAACCAGTTGTCGACCGACGGGTGTCTGGACAATTGTTGTAATCGGCGTCCAGATACATGCGTAAGGTCATGTCACCACCCTTCTTGTATCGCAGGCCATCATTCGGTGTACCTCGGATGTATGACATAATATGATGAAGACCATCCATATTGTCCTGGGACGGTCGTGAGCTGAATCGTCCATGCAGCGCAACGACATATGCCAAGTCTGGTCGTGTCCACATAGGCAACCACAGCAGCGATCCAAGCTTGCTCTGATACTCCTCGATGAACTTCTTATCTGGTTCGGGGCCATCCTTAGTCATGCGCGGATGTCGACCTGCGTCACAGGGCAGCGTGGCAATGGGACCCTGGGTGCGCTGATAGCGGGTGAGCATCTCCTTGACATACTTCTCCTGTGAGAGTGTGATGTCTCCGTTGGGCTGACGCTTCGTCTGTACACCTAGGTACATGCCTGTGTTTACTTCGCTGATTTTATAGCAGCGTCGCAAATCAGCCTTGAAGTCGTCTACGACTTGCTGATTCTCCGCGAAGATGCTAATGTCGTCTACATGTATTCCTAGGTAGAGATGTCGATGATCGTGCACGAAGACGCATGGGTCGAAATCGCTGACCCGAAACCCCATCTTCTTGAGGACGCCTTTTATGGTGAGGTACCACATCCGTGGTGACTGTCGCAGTCCATATAGTGCCTTCTTCAGCCGCCATACATATCCTGGCGGGAGACGGATTGGCGAAGGCGGCATAACATACACAACCTCCTCTAGAATCGAATTCAGAAACGCCGTGGCAATGTCTACTATGTCCCATACCTATCCTAGTGATGCGGCAATGGCAAACAGTATCCGTAGGGAAGCAAGTTTTACAGTAGGTGAGTATGTCTCATCAACATCTACACCATCTTTCTGTGTAAAACCCCTAGCCACAAGGCGAACCTTGAATTTATCGACTTCACCTGTGGGTGTCGGCTTAAGTTTGAACACAAATTTTGTTGACACTACACGTGCACCTTTCGGTAGCAAGACGACCTCGAATACGTCCATGTCCTGGATTTGCTTGATTTCAAGGAAGGTGGCATCCTTCCATTCCTTTGCTTCCGGTAACCCCATAGCTTGAAGGAAGGTCTCTGGTGTGATCATATTCTAGACATACCTCGGGAGATTGACCGTAACATGGACTTCCTGTTGGGGTTCATGCTCCGGCATTACAACAACATCGTCGACATACACGTGTTTACCTTCTGCATCTGATGTCTCGGTAGATGCTTTAGTAGTGCACATTTCAGTCCGCAGGTCAGCGTTGATGGCATAGTCGACAGTTGCATCGTTTATAAGATTATCGTCTTCCACATATTGTGCCATCATTGCAGACGGTTCTAATGCTTGCGAGTTAATCAAATCATCCCAGTTGATACCTTGCTCAAATTCGTCGTCCTCGGCCGGTTCAGAGTCGTCCTGTACCCGTTCACCTTCATTAATTCCTGTTTTCTGCATATGATAACCAAGCCGTGGTGGTCTAGGACGACTACCTTCCCAATCTGTTCGTTGTATGGTGTACGGTGGTTCATCACCTTTCGTCCATTCCGCATCGCCGTAGTTCTTCTCCCATGCTTCTGGTAATCGACTGTGTGCATGATGCGGAGTGATTATCCTTGTGCACCAAGTAAAGGTTTTTTGTTTAGAAAATCGCTTCTTTTTACACCAGTCGCATGGTGTCGCCTTATTACAAGAGTTCTTAAATCCCTGATACTGACATGCCGTGCATGCATCTTGAGTATCGTTAAGTAGTATGTTAGGCCCAGTGTAGCTGTTAACGGCACCATTGTTTTCAGTAAAGTACTGACATACTAGTCCTTCAGCTACGCATCGCGCGCAGGGTTTTCCACGCGGGCATACTGTCCCTATTGAGTAACATGGATTGCACGGCGGTCCTCCCTTGTCTTCTTCGGATACTGCGACAACCAGTTCTCTAGACATGCACGTGGTGTTATGTGCGAGGCACACATTGCATAGGGACTCGCCATTGCACTGATATCCTCTAGCTGCTCCTGGTGTCGTGTTGCCCCTAGTTGGATACATCTGACATGTGCCGCACCGTTGTTTTAAAGACAACTGCGTCCGGCCGCTTCGTTTTATCGGCTCCTTGCATCGCAATCCGTCTCCTTCCTTTTTACATTTCTTACATGGACTTCCTCCTAAGCACACTCGACACTTTCTCTGGCATAAACTGCATCGATTGTTGAACATATGTTGCTGTTCCTCTGTTGTTGGACTGCACGCATATTGCCCTTTTTCGCAATTCGTGCATTTATTTGATTCCCCTTGTACACACTTGCCACCCTTCAACTGACAGCGAAAACAAGGTACCCAAACATTGTTATCTGAAGGAATGGACGTCGAGGAGATAGAAATCAGATCAGGCTGTGTTTCTGGTACGATTGTAGGTTCTCCCGAAACATCGTTACCTGGTGTCTTTGGTAACTCTTCTTTCCTGTGACACGTTAGACTCCGGTTGTTGAGCGTACACGCTGTGCACGGATCTTCTTTGTCGCATTTTATATTATAGTCCCGACAACGATCGCAGCTATGTGGATAGAACTCAACATCCTCTCGAGTGGGCGGTTGACACTCGTCTTCGTGTATTTCGCACTGCCTGCATGTGTCGTCCTTAGACCCGGGTCGACACTCCGCCCCTTGAAGATAACATTCTGAACACATCTTTGTCTGAGTGGCTTTGTCCTTAAAACGCTGATAATGAGCTTTGTCCAGTCGACACGTTGTGCACGGGTCTTGCTTATCGCAGACTAGTTTCTCGTTAATGCAATGGCGACATCGATTGTGATATGTATTGATGTCTTCCAAATCGGGCTGGGTACACTGCAACCCGTCTTCTTCGCAGTTTTGACATGTCCCGTTCACTCCTGGTATGCATGTTTGATCACGAAGGTAACACAATCGACATGGATTGTCGCTCTTCTGCGACAAATCCTATCGGCCCCCCGTTGGGTTGTACTCCTCCACCACAGGTGGAAGACCGGGCAGGATGCCTGCTGTCCGAGCGGTCGCAAAGCGATCTCTAATAGATCCCTCTTTCATCTCCACGCCTTTGAAATGTTCCTTGACCCGACGTTCTTCTTCCTTTTCCGCCTGATTTTTCCGCTTTTGCGCCATGAAGGCGAACTCTTCGTCGTCGTCAGATTCCGGTGTGGGAGATGTGACGGATGGATCCGGTGGTTGTCGGTGGACGTGACTCATGGGCATGTCATCATCGAAGCCAGCTCGATTGTCCACGCGTGCTGTCGTGATTCGGGATGCGCGCTTCTTGTCCGGGTTCCAGATCCACATGATTGTCTCGCTCTCTGAGCAAAGGAAATAGCCTAGCTCGGCGCGAGGTGCATGTAGCTTCTCGCCTTGCTTCTCTGGCGGTATTGTGGCGTATACGCGGGCGCCATACGCCATGTCCTTGGAGTAGTCTGGAGCCACGCCGTTGATTAGTTCGTAAGGTGTCTTCTGGATGTCCTTGAGTGCTTTGTGCGGAGTACGGTTCTTTATCCACACTGCCTGCCTCATGGCGAACGGCCATAACCCGTGGGGTAGTGTGGAGTTCTGCATAGCTTCTTCCATGCGGTTGACGATCCGCCTCACCTGCGGCTGTGGCGCGTGGTTGTCCTGAATCTGCGCGGCTGTCCGCTCACGAACAGTTCTCATGATACGCTCTACCTGCCCGTTCTACCAGTGTCCATATGGCACGGACGGCTCGCGCGTCTTGCCATTCTCTGTACACCACTTCTGCATCTTGTTCGTGTCAAGTGCGTTGTCGAACCTTAGTGTCCGAACCTTGATGTTATGTCGCGTCTCAAATTGGAGTGTCATTTTAATGATGACATTATTAAGACCGTCTTTACTCGTCGTAAATCGGATTGCTGTGTCACGTGTAGCACAGTCAGATCGCAGCATGGCGTATCGTTCGTTTTCGATGCCCTTGATTTTGTATGGCCCCCATAAGTCGAAGGCGACGAGGGCTCCAATATCAGTGAAGGGGCGGCTCATTAGATCTCGAGGGATGTGTCGGAGAGCCCGCGTGGTGTTGCAAACCACGCACATCTGTTGCAGGCAGGCGACAATCTGTTTGTTAGTGAGTGGGATACCCGTACCTTGTTTGAGGGCCTTGCGCATGTTGTCTAACCCCATGTGCGCGAGACGGCGATGCCAGTGCCATACGGGATTCTTGAAATCCGCCACGACAACAGGCTCAGACTCCACATCATCGGCAGTGGCCGGCGTTGCGGTTGGACGGCCAACTGTCACGGGCATGTGGACGGTCATGCGAAACAGCCGGCCACGCTGATGGGCAAAAGCGACCTCCACCTTGCTCTGATACACATGCAGACCCTTGTGGTCACCGGCGAAGGTGCACCCTTCAGTGTTAGTGAGTTGTCCCAGTGATACCAAGCTACAGCGAGCCTGACTGGCATACAGGACGTCTTTCAGTTCTAGCAACACCTGTCGTCCTTGCGACGTTTTTACGATGGCGCGAACATCGCCACGTCCCTCTGATGGCAACTCGTCTGTCCCAGCGAGGCTGATCCTCGTCGTCTTCGGTATATACGAAATGAACCAGGTTTTGTCATTTACTATGTGGTGGCTTGCGCCGGAATCTATCATCCACTCCAGTCCACCACCCTCTGACAACCCATCCGTCATGAGCGCCGTAGCGCGTTTGCTCCCATCCGCCTCATCATTCCTCACCTTAATCTGGGCAAGGTCAGCGACGGTCGTATATGGGGTGACGGTGGACTTACAGTCGATGTTCATACCACGGAAGGTGGCGAACATGGGCGTGGAATCGGCGTCAGCTGCGTCCTCGGGGACTTCCTCAGCTGACGGAGATGCATAGTTCGCATATGCGTTGCCTTTCTCAGGCCAGACGTACTTGTCTCGCATAACGCCGTTGGCCTTGTCCTGGATGAAGCGGCGACAGTCGTTCTTGACGTGGGAGTTGTTGAGACCACAGTAATCGCAGTGCAGTCCCTTCTTGTCGTTGTTGTTGCCGGGATTAGCTCCAGACCGGGAGCCAGTGCCAAAGCCGTTGCCGCTGCCGTTGCCGTTGCCGTTGGTGTTAACGTTGTTGTTGCCGTTGCTAGACTGCTGTGGTTGCGACGGGCAGTCCCTAGCAAAGTGTCCTTTTCCTCCACAGTTGAAGCAGCGAGGGCCGCTGAGACCACGGTCCGTTCCACCGCCTTGATCGGATCCTCCGCCTCGATTGGTTCCTCCAGCATATCCACGACCGAAACCTCGATACTGGCCGCGACCTTGCTGTCCTTGTCCTTGTTGTCCTTGTCCTTGTTGTCCTCGTCCGCGAAAGCCCCCCGTCTGTCTGTCATTGACGGCGGCTTTCTCGACTCCCTCGGCATAGTCGTACAGTTGTTTGATGAATTCATCATACTCAGCCTTGGTGTAGTTGCACACTTTCCGAGCTGGATACCACGCGCTGAAAGACTGGTATCGATGATCCAGTCCTTCCACGATCTTGATTGCTAACTTGCCATATGTGTAGGGTTCAATTTCAACGTGTGCAAGTCGGGCGTCCGTCATCACAGAGACGTATTGCCGAATATCCTTGTACTGATCAGAGCGCGTGGACGAGAGCACCTTCTCAGCCTGTGAAATAATGACGGCGTTCGAAGGGGCGCATACATTAGAGACCGCGAGCCATGCAGCCTTCGGGTCGGTGCGAGCGTTGTCGTATTTCAGCACTTGCTCCCAGACTTGATACTCCACGATATTGCCCAACTCCTCCAGAGCGAGCTGTGCCTTCTTGCTACGATCACGCCATTGACGGGCGGCCTCCTGGTAGCAGCTGTTGGCAACCGCAAGACGCTCTGCCACGGGGAGGTTGGTAAAGTCCCCGCCCGTCAGCGTGTTTAGCGGATCGGTGCCATTCTCGTTGCGCTCCTCAAGCTTGCGCTTCTGAGCGGCGGGGCCGGCGGTTACAGTGGTCCCGCTGTTGGAGGCAACGGGGATCGCTGACGGACGCCATGAGGCAGCTTGTTGGTATTGCACCACGTCTGGCTGCGGACCTACGATGACTTCTCCGAACCAATACGGTAAGACTTTCTTGCTGTGTCCCACCGCCAACGCCGTGGTGCGATACCACTGGACGTAGTTGGAGCTGTCCTTGAGTTTTACCTTTTTGTCTGACATACTTACTGGTCGCAATGCCACTGGGGCGTCGGTTGCGACAGGTTCTTGAAGTGAACTAGATCGTTGGATGCGCAACAAAAGCGCAAAGGGCTCTATAACCTATAGATGATGGAGCAGCAGTTGATTGATGCTACAGAAAACTAGCTAACCCGGGGGGAGGAGCCATATATATAGGCTCCCCAGGACCAAACGCAGTGAGTCACATGCCGCACGGTCACCCACAACCCATATCACGTGACAGGGCTCCTACTACCAACAAAATCAAGTGTTTACCGCCAGTGGTATGATAGCCGTGTGATCCCTTGGTTGCACTTCATTCCACTCGACATCACACTGATAGACTTATACGCGGTAATGGAGTTTTTCCGAGGCCCGCAAGTAAGTGAAGACGCTGGAGAATTTGCGCACGCACACGTAGACATGGAAAAGCACGAACACCATTTCTATACACCACCCCTAGAAAATCAACGGCGGGATATACAAGAAAGCTCCAATGGCGAATACGGTGGGGTCGCAGGGACAGACGACAGCTCCGGCGATAGCTCCGACAATAGCTCTGTCGATAGCTCTGTCGATAGTTTTGTCGATAGCAACGACGATAACGACGAGAGAGCACGAAGAGTCGCTGAAACAGGAAAGGAGTGGGCTACCAGAGCCTTGAACAGAAACGATGCATTGATTTACGTATATAGACTACTTCTTGAATATGCAAGGATCAAAGATGATCGACGGGAAATATTGGGTTGGGTCGAAGATTTGCTGGAAGAAGACGGAAAGAGCGATGGACCAATCTAACAAAAACAACATGCGTCGAACCTTTCGAACGCATTGAGAGGACCTCGCACAAGAAATGACATGGGTTCTATACAATTTCCGGCAAAAGGCTTCACACACCTACTGTAGTCCTTCATTACAACCTGCCATATGCCTCCTCAATCCAAAACAAGATTGGTGGTTCCTCCAGCGTCTTGCGCTGCGGTCGATAAGTAATCTCGAGATTCATGTCGCTATCATGTTAGCTCACTCCTTAGCTTGGTTTCTTGTGCAGAAGGCAGAATCGTGGTTAGGAGGGTTTAATGCGAGGCGGTGATATAGGTCTCTTTCTCTGCTCGAAAAATTTACATGCATGCCGAGAAGGTACGAGGAAACTGGGAAAAACTGTATAGAAAGAGTATCGGAGAGAGAGAACTATACGTCAAAATTTCAATATTCGTATTCGATAACGCCTTTGCGTTCCCTAATATATTGACAGTACACGCAATCCAACGCCTATTACCCGCCGAGTTACTTTTACGGGTATCATCCTATATGTACAGTGAAACAATATCTACGAACGAAAATATTTCGAAACTGAAACAAATTCAGAGGAAAGAAAAAAAACCTCCCTGCCCCTCCTTCACAGTCTCGGCACTGTAATAACGTGGGCCTCCGCTCACATGGCTCATCCTTTCCCGTTCCCCGGCTATTCATTGATGTCTCCGGTGCTCGATCTTCGAGGTCCATTGACGTCCTCCTCATTGTAGCTTTCCAGATAGTCCTTGTGACCATTCTGGTCCCTGTGGCTGTGCTTCCAATGTCTCCTAGAAAACCTGTCTGGGAAGTTCCTAGTGTCATGCCTTGAGCGACTGCGCTCTTGGCTCGACTCGCTCGCCATTCTTACTGCCCGTTCCGCAGTAATGGCAGCTACGTTTGGACGCTCCACCTGGTCCGGGTGCGATGGATCCTCAGGGGGCTCGAACAAGGCAGCCTCGTGATCATCAAAGTCCTGGCCAGGGTTCACCGTCTGGTACTCGACCGACTTCACGACCCTATACATGGCCCAAGCCAATAACGTGCCCATGAGTGGTCCACACCAGTAAATGTAGTGATAACTGGGGAAATCTCCGTTGATGACACAGGGCCCGAAACTGCGCGTGGGGTTCAAGCTACCACCCGTGTAGAAGACACCCACAAGCTCCGCGATGAAGAGCGCGAGACCAATTCCAATAGGCGCCAGGTACGTGGACTTGTGCTTCTCGGCCGCGAGCATGAAGATGGTGAATACTAAGATGGAGGTGAGGAACATCTCCAAAAAGACACCGGGTGTAGCCGTCATTTTCGAACCGAGGGTCGTGGAGACGTTGAGTTCGCCGGGGAAGATGGCTTTGACGGCGCCGGCTGCGGCCATTCCTGCCAGCATTTGAGAAATGAAACACATAATGGCACGTGTATGGTTTATGGAACCAATGAGATATAGACCCAGTGTTACCTATTCCACTTCGTCAGACAGAGTGATCTTTTACCTCCATACCCCATTTGGAGCATGATGGGCTGTTTGTTGGATGGAATTCGATAAGAGCAGTACTGTTGAAAAGACTTACAGCAGGATTGAAAAGCCCTCCGCTGACCCTGAAAAACACCCAGACGTTCACCATTAGACTAAATCCAAAGATCAAACTGATATACAGCAGTACGCTCGTGTTCGGCGCCTGAGTGATACTGTTGTTCTCCTGGCCCGCAGTACTTGGGTCATCGTTTCTAGCCGCCGAATTGGCCACCTGGGTTCCTCCGAAAGCGAAGAAGAGGAACATGTATGTCCCTGCAAACTCGGCCGCTGCCGCGACTAGCTCGTTCTTCCATCTTGCGGTTACCGCGAATTTGAAGCGTGTGGCTCGGCTTAAAGCATTGTTGGTGCTGTTGTTACCGTTTTGCTTTTCTTTCCCGTTGGTATTGCCGTTGGCTTGCCCGCTTGAGGTTTCTTTGTTAGAGAATGGGAGAATATTGTGAGCTTTCGCCATAACTGTTGGCAACAGCTGCAATGTGCGTATGAAGATGATAATAATGAACAGTAGTTGCGTCAGACCCGCTATACAACGAAAATTTGAAAGGAATTATCACAAAGGAACTCCTCACGAGGATTTTAAGGAGGGAGAGAATAGGATGAAAGCATTATCGTGCACTGTCATGACGAAGATGAGAATCGGTGCACCTGCTCTTTTTCTTTTTGTCCTAGGAAAGACGTCACAGTCCGATCGCCTTTCTCATGGCACTAGTCACCCCTAAGACGCACCATTCACACATGCATGCACCCCTCCATCAAGGCCTCAGCCGTATGGCGTTCATGACGACAAATCGTTTTTACAGCATTTTCGACGAGCCAAAGGTGAGGAAAACGACGAGCTCCACGGCTCTAATTAGCCAAGCAAAACCCGTAAGTTTAGCACAATGACCTTTCCCAACTACTCGCATTAACTTAAGACATCAGGACTTGCGTTCGATATCTGATGATGAATGTGGGACGTGGAAAGATGGAATGTCAACAAAGCGTGCAATAGTGGACGAGACTAGGCTAAGGATAGAGTGATCGACACCAGGGGGCTTCCGATAGGCGAGATGATCTACATATCTGGGTGAATGAGATCATGACGGAGGATTTGTATCCGCGGAATTAGAGAGCGCACAACACGAATAATTCGGTGTTTCTTGACAGTCAACGGCGGGATGGAATTGCAACCGTGGTTTCGGGCTCTAATGGTGGCCGCGGGCACGGGAGATTGCAAATCCTACCTTGCCACTCCGTGTCTAGCTTTTTCCATCAACTCACGACATTGGCCTTCCACGTCGTTTTATTCCCGGGATGTCCAGAAACTGAAAATTTATGCGGGAAGGAGCTTGTTGCCACTAGTCTTGACGCCGCCTATGTAGAGAGGGATGACACGCCGGGATGCTACATATCCGGGAAAACTAAAGATTTATTGGTAAACGGAGTGAGTCCGCGATTCCTAATTGACTGAAATCTCTAGTCGTTCAGATATGAAGCACCCCGGCGTGTCATCCCGCCGTAATAAGATCAATAGTCTACCATTTTTGCGATCTTCGCCGAATCAATTAAGTGCAGTCGAGAAAGTTGGATGCACCCTTCTTGGGCACTTACATAAAACTATGCGAAGAATCAATTGATGTCAATTTCAGCCTATGATTGGCTTCCCGGGTGTTTCCTAGAATGACAAGTCCCTTTTCGCAAATGTTTCCCACTCGTGTGTACTTTCCAATTCTGTGCTTAAAAACCCCACCAAGTGGCGATGATATGTTAAGTTAGATCTAGGCCACTCCATCCTCCCCAAACTGCAACACTTTCTTTAATCTTAGCAGCCGATTTCTGCACTGCCATTTGACAGGATTATGTCTCAAGACGATGCAAAAATCATGAATTTCCAACAAAACTAGTCATTGATGTCAAGAACCGACGAAAACCCTTCCTCAACATGCCAAAATAAACCTCCTATATCCATTCAACCGGCTGTCCCAGCCACTAGCACCAAGATTTCGATCTACACTCTTCCGCCGCCCGGGTCGAACATCTTCTAACAAAACACCATCCTCCTCCTCAACCTCATCAACCTCAACCCACTCATCATAATTGAGTTCAGATGTATCAGGGTTTAGATCGATTTCCTGATCATTGTATACTTCGTATTGCGTAGGATTCGGGGTGTTGCGAGACACTTCTATGACGGGGATCGTGATGGATATGTACGATATATTGATTTTGTGTAATCCTCGAAGTAAATTCGATTTGTCGAATAACGAGATCAGAGGAAACAGAGATATATACGAGGCGGACATCGTACGGTTTAAGATTGACATGTAGAACTGAAGTGCAGGAAAGGTTTTCTGAAATATCATCATTGTTGTTGGGAAAATCTACCTATTTATTCCCAGGGACGCTTGTTGACCTGTACGATGGGAATTATTAGTGAATAGCAGGAAACGAAACGTCACATGTGCAAGATATATGGAATAATTCCATGCCGGTGGACTAGGGCTGCGCGTATTGTAATAGTAGCTGCACAGTTGCATGGCTTTCCTGACATCACCGATATATCTTTACTGCGGCAAGTGAATGACAGTGGCGATTGATGGAATAAAAAATATTCGAAGAGTAATATACTCGAAAGCTGACGTTGATAAAGGGTACAGGATATTAATTGAACACGGACGATTTTGATTAGACATGCATCACGATGTTTCGTAGTGAGTGGCACGTATGTGTCGACGAAGATATTGAACCTTGGTCTTCAAGAGCCTAACAGCGATGCGCAGTGGGTGAACAATTGAACTGCAGCACGTATGATTTCAACTGCTCAAGGAGAGAGAGCAGAGTAGTTAGCCAACGCTCAAACAAATGCGAAGTGAATGAAATCTGGGTTCTTATTCGCTCGTTTGATTATTGCGCTGTTTCAAGACGAATGTTGTTGCATCGTCGGGAGCTCACGGTTCGCGTAGAGCGAGAGGGCAGGGCTAATACTGGTCGAGTTAGTGGCGCCAAGCTCGCTTGTTGCGCCCAAGTTCGCGCACCACTTTTACAAATTCCACGATCATTTCTTTCGTTCCTTCAGCACACCACGACAACACCCACCAAGCCGTCAACATGCCCACCCACTTGAGCAAGACGAGGAAGCACCGAGGTATGTTTCTTTGGGAGGTTATCGAATGCAGGCGTTAACGAGGATAGGCCATGTCAGTGCTGGACACGGTCGTGTCGGCAAGCACCGCAAGCACCCCGGTGGAGTAAGACTCTCAATGCGACGATGAAATAGCAATTTGTATTCTGACTTCTTCAGCGTGGTCTTGCCGGTGGTCAACACCACCACCGAACCAACTTGGACAAATACCACCCCGGTTACTTCGGTAAGGTTGGTATGCGATACTTCCATCACCTCAAAAACCACGACTGGAAGCCCATTGTGAACATCGATAAAGTAGGTCCACACCTCTTCAGCACCGCAATGTAGCTGTTCTAACCTCGTATAGCTCGTGGCCCTTATCCCCGAAGAGAAGCGCGAACAATACGTGAGCAAATCCAAATCCGACACCGCCCCAGTCATCAACCTCCTTGACCACGGCTACGCAAAATTGTTGGGCAAGGGCCGCATCACCATTCCAGTCGTCGTTCAGGCCCGCTACGTAAGCGCCGAGGCCGAGAGGAAAATCAAGGAGGCCGGCGGTGTTATTCAACTTGTTGCTTAGGGTTTGGGTTATGGTAACGACACAAAAAGCTCCGCAGGGCGAGCATATCCAAAATGGGCCTTTTAGGCATACTCTCCTACCACCAGCGCCGTGGAGAGTCAGCGTAGTGGCTGGGCGATGATCATTCATAGATCTCTATAAATGACATTTGCCGAACAAACTGAACGGCCCCGTTACCCGTGAACGATTTTATGCGACGACCGCATTCTCGACCAATGCGTGCCGATAGAAATCACCAACCTCAGGTGATCTATATGCGTGATGAACACAGGAGTACTGCTACGTTATAGGCAGGCTCGCTCGTGGTAAGTTGTTTGCTGTGAAGGTTTCGCACATGTGACCATGAGCCAACTTACTATTTACTCCATTGTTAATGACGTGATGTGAATCGCGGATATCTGTGCAACTCATTTGCCACAAATAGGACTGTATTGCCTGTGTTGTGGAAACATCGCCAATCCTTTGGTAGAACTTGGAGCTTCGAAACCATACCTTTGGAAAATAATAGCATACCTCTCTTCTGACATGAAGTTGTCGTCAGTATTGTTGAGCTTTACAATAACTCACAATTTGATCCTGTTCATTAACACCTATGAATATCGCACTCGGTTTCAAATGTATGACCCGATAGAACTATCTCATCTATATTGAAGACATCTCCTACCTAAACTCCCGCTTATAAGGAACTGACACCTGCGCAAAGAAACCTACATGCCGAACTTGTACCATCCATTATAAAATTCAAAGGAACGAGTTTAAAAAAATAAAAAAAAAGCAAAGGGACGGATATGCCCTTTCAAGCGGCCAGCTTGTCAATCCCCAAAGCGAACTCCCACATGGCCTCGGCCGCCGTCAGCGCGCCGTCCATCTTATTGACTTCATTTGCCAACATACTCGCCTTCCGAGTATACGACGTATCATTCAAAATTTGATATACCGCATTTCGAATGTTCCTCGCTTTCCAGCATTGCAACTGAATACGGATTCCAGCTCCAGCATTCATTACATTATCAAGATTCGTCTGTTGCTCGAGCTGATGGCCTACCCCAACGATGGGTTTCCCAGCCGCTACAGCCGTCTGTACAGTGCCTTGTCCACCATGGATCACAAGCACGTCCGCTAATGCATTGGCAGCGGGTGCGGGGATGAATCGGTCCGTCACCAGGAGCCGCTCGTCGGCCCCCGCAATCTCCAGTGCTTCCTCCAGCGGGCATATACACCGTGGTGCTAAGATCAAGGCCGTCCACTGGTCCTCCGGGGACAAGCGCATTGCTCTGATTGCTTCGAACAAGAGATCCTTGGTAGTCGAGCTACCCATTGCAACCACGATCGATGGACCAGGCCGGTTCAAATGCGCGATAATGTCCCCATCGAGCTTGGAATCATTTTGCGCCCATATAGGACCAGTCAAGACGATATTGGCCGGAAGACGATGGGAGTAGTCCGCGTGGAAAGTCGGATGGTCATTCACAAGATTGAGGTCAGCCATATTCATATCGAAAAGCGAAATTGGGCCGGTGACGGGCCATCCACTCGCCGCGGCCGCGGCACCGACGCGATGCTGGCGGAAGATGGGCGCTTTTAGCAAAAGCGAACTACCCCACCATGCGAGCTTTTGTCTCACCGGCCGGGGGAGACGGGTCAGAAGCGGCATTGGATCTGGAAGATCTTTGATGAGACCGTTTCCAAACGCACCAGGGTGTAAAGGAAGCGGAAGGAAGTTGATGGTCCGGATCCCCAGAAGACGAGCGGCGAGGGAGGCAGGAGCGAACATGCCATGGAACACGATGTCCGGCTTCAACTCCTTGAAAGCGGCGAGTTGTCCATCGATGAAGCTTTTAACGATTTCTGGCGAGCCGAAGAATTCGGGGAAGTCGAGACCCAGATCTTCTCGCACCGAGATGCCTTTGACGCGGGGCTGGGCGCGCACGATGGGGAAGTTTGCATTGGTGATGAGATACTCGATTTGTGAACCACAGGAGAGGAAGTCGACTTTGAGATTGACATGTGCTGGGCAGAGGTCTCTAAATGCTTTCATGATAGCCACGGCACGTGTTGTGTCTCCAAAGTCTTGGAAGGCTACGCTGACGACGACGTAGAGGCTTTTGGACGCCATGTCTTTGAACGTGTCGGTGTGTGTTTAGACGTATCTGTGGATGGTAAGGATGGCTTGATTGGGTAGAAGGAGAAAATGAAAGTGGTGGTAAGTAACTATGGTTTAATGAGGGAATGTGTAACAATGGATGGGTGCTCGTTTGGGTTGTCTGTACATTCTCACCTGAGTTGTAGGCTGCTCTTATACATGTGAACGCTGCTTCTCCTTTTTTTCTTAAAGGACAAATCTAGAATCAATCGTAACCATATATTCATTCACCGCTATCTCGGGGATAACCGTATCATGTGGATATGCAAGCCATTCTGCGAGGGAAGGAGTTCAAGCTTCCATTCCCACTGCAATGCTTATTCTCGCACAAGACTTTCCGACGAGGCTGTGATTCGCAGCCACCAAAATCCCGAGAGCTGAGCTGAAGAGCGATGTTGTGCACTCAATAAAAACCTACAGATTCGTATCCACCACAAACGTGGCGTATTACTCTCCACGGATCCCCATTGGAAAGTGAGGATCACAATCAGCAGCCCTTTTTTGGAAGGTGCGACATTGGAAGAAGGAACGAAACATTGTGGGGATCCGGAGACACATGTTGCATACATAGAGCCGCAACAAAGCCTTATCTCGCTCCTCATGGCTGTAGTCTGTTTTTAGATACATGTTGATATATCTTTCCACAGGGATGCGTTGTTGGCGTTCTATTCGTGGGGCGGTTTTGGCAGGTTACACAACGTAAACGTCAAAACACAAAACGAGAATAATTAATTGATTGCGTAGCACGTGCTCGAATGTATTGCATCGAAAGACTGTATGTGGTCGCTAAAGTAGTGAATCACTCTCGTACATTATGATAGAATTGAATAGAAATTATATATTAAAAATTGTTAATCTATAGTCTATGGTTTTGGAATCCTTTTCCCACATGCGTCCATAATCATCACGATTGTTGTTTCTTCCACTCGAATGCCCTCTCCTCAAACAACCGCAACAGTCCTCGAGTCTACGTTTCGCTCTTAATTCCTGACTGGTCGGCTGATCAACTCCTCTTTGACGTTGTACGTATTGATCGACCCAGAAATATACATTATCGATTGAAATGGAGAGCTAGAAATGGGACTGATCATACACCTGATGTGTATGGTGATTAGGAACGATGGCTCTTGGAAAGCTTCAAGTTGAGGCTGTGGTGGACAAAGGAATAGAAATTAAGTATTCGTTATTGTTGTTGCTTGTGGAACTGATCGGAGTAAAGCGTGCGTGCTCACGTAAGGTCCCCACGCTTACCCTCGATGAAGAAGGGGAAGGAGCGATTGGAGATATTCCCTCTCTTCATCTTCTATTTTCGATCTTACCGCTCTCCATCTCCTGAATCCTCTTCAACTCATCCTTCAGATCTGGATTGAAGACAGCAGTTACCCACGCCGAGAAGTTGCCGCTCGGTCGATTGAAGTTTTTCCACGACGGTGTCGGGAGAGGCAGTTCGTCATTGTGGTTATGCATGTACGTATCTCTCATCTTATAGTTGTTGATGCCGGTTTGATCCCCTGGATCCGCGAACGCATCCATCGTGTGTGTGGTGTTTTCGTCTTTATGAATCGCCTTCTCTTCGTCGGGGATTATCACCTCGGGCTTTTTAGGCGGGCCCTGGGATTCTTTGACACTTCGCCATTCCATGAAAATCGCGGCGGGGAGAGATAGACAAGCTATTATCAAGGCGGCGAAGAAAGGTCCCTGTGTCAAGCTGTTGTTGTAGACAAGGAGAACCTCATGCTGACGAGGATGCGGGACTGCTGTTCTAAGATTTGTAGCACCCGAATGCAGCACGAGGCCAGGGTTGATGCCTGGCACTCGGCGCAAGCCATGGGAAAACCTGTCAATGAACAAGTTTTGCCCGACAGCCACAAATACAGCGCCACCCAGTGTCTGACATAATGACAGGAGCGCTGTGCCCGTCGGAACATCGGGTTTAGGAAGCACAACTTGAATCGCAAGGTTCGGCTGCTGCATCGTCCAGCCCACTCCGAACCCGAGAAGAACCTGGTACCCGATCCATTCTCCGCTGCTGCTGTCCAGAGTCCATGTTGTGATCAGTCCGGCCCCAACAGCCATGAAACACGAACCGGCAATCATGAAAGGTGTGTAGTACCCTATCCTTTGAACCAAACCACCGGAAGAGATAGACCCAACGACCACGGACAACACGAGTGGAATCATGCGGATGCCGGATTGCATGGCAGAAGTGGAACGGATTGCCTGGAACCACAGAGGAATGTACATTGCGAACGTGAGCATTGTGGCTCCGACGCAGAATTGCGATAGTCCACCAAAGATGACGCTTCTTTGCACGAAAACGCGCGCGGGGATCGTGGCAGTGGTGTGTCTCGTGTAATACTGCCACCCTGAAAAGAATGCAAGAAGCACCGCAAAGACAATAAAGAGCGCGATCACCTGAGGCGAACTCCATGCGTATTCGGCGGCGCCCCACTCTAGAGCAAGAAGCAGGCAAGTGATGGATGGGAGGAACAGGACAGTGCCGATAGGATCCAGATTCCGAACTGTTTGTGCCCATGTTTCCATTTTTGGCTTGTTTTCATCGAGTTTCAAAAGTAGGATTACTACAATCATAGTGATGCCTCCCAAAGGTAGATTGATGTAAAAGCACCACCTCCACGTCATACTCGACCCTGTGAACGCGCCTCCCAACAGCGGTCCGGTAACGGAGGCGACTCCAAAACAAGCTCCGAACAGACCTTGCAGGAGCGGCCTCTTGTGAAGTGGTACAGTATTCAGCATAATGAGAATGGCTCCTGTGAAGATGCCACTGCTGCCAAAGCCCGCCACAGCGCGACCTATGATGAGCATGAGGGATGAGTTGGCTGCACCACATATTGCGCTTCCAGCCTCGAACAACGCAATCCCCGATAAAAAGACGGTCTTGGTCGAGAAGAAAGTGTAAACACGCCCGTAGAGAAGGATGAAGCCGCATGAGGTGAGCATGTACGCGCTTCCATACCAGCCCACATCGCCAAGGGATCGAAATTGATTGGTTATGGCTGGTATAGCGGGACCAATGATAGTGCGGTCGAGGGCTACGAGGAATATCGAGATGTAGAGGGAGAACATGATGACTGCTGTCTTGGCGGGCGTTGGGTATTTGGTAGAGTCTGGGGGCGTTTGAGAGGCATTTTCGGCTTGAGAAGTTGGTTCAGAGGGCCCTGAGTCCACGGGCAGTTTTTCCGTCTGGTCAAGAGTGGGCGGAGAAGTGTCGAGTATCTTCTCTTTTCCCTTCCACAATCCTGATTCTTGCTTGTCGGAACTTCCAATTCCAGAAAATGAGTCGTCAGAGGGAGTGATTCCGGATCGTTGGACGTAAGCGCCCTTGAAAAAATCGAGCGAGCCGGAGGTCCCGACATCTCTTGAACCTTCCTCAGCGCTCTCGAATATAGTCCCGGTGGAAAAGTGACGGTCGTGGCCGAATTTGGATGACTGCGTCGACCATCTGGACTGATAGCTAGAACCATCACTATAGCGCAACGCTTTTGGTCGAGAAGGCATGTTCAGAGTGTTTGGCTCATCATCAAAACCCAGATCTGAGATGATGTCGGCAATCACATCCTGTGAAGCGCTGTCGTTGGAAGGCCTGTCAAAGTTGAAGGTTGCCATTGCAGATTGGGAGCCTGTGTTTTCGACACTGAGACTATGGAGAGGCTGCCGCGAGAGAAAAGTCGGATTGAAAGTGCGAAGCAAGGGGATTTGTCAATCAAAGCCTTTGTGTGATGGATGGATTCTACGCCGCGCCGATGGTTTACGTGCATAGTTATCGTCACCATCATCATCACCACATTTCCGTATTGGTAAAGACAGCCGAACAAACCTCGATCCCCGCATCATCTTGTCTCCGAACACATTGTCCAAGCACCGTGAGAAGCTTCGCAGGACAGAAGATGCCCAGTGAGATACACCGTACCCGGCAAAATGTGCGGGGGACCGAAGGGCGCTGATTCAATAAGGAAGCTGAAAGCTGACGATCTAACGCCGACATGCCGAAGTTACACGACCATTGGCAAGAAAAGAAAAATCCGCGAAAACAACAGTTGAGGAAGAGAATGCAAAAAAGCCACCCGGGTGGTTGGGATCTGCGTAGTATTGTTGTTTACAAGCCCGAGCTCACGCAGGTCATAATGCTCAGAGACTCAGCGCTTATACTGCCCTCACTAAGAAGGAGTCCAGCCGCGCCGGACTGGTAACTATATGGATAGTTATCGTCATCTTCCCAGGTGATTTCCACATGGCCCAGCCGGGCGCGAATCACAGAGCCTTGCACATCTACAGCGATGGTATATCTGACGTCCGTTTCCCAGTCAAAGGGAACAGATGCATGCAACGACCGCTTGCCATCCCGTGCTTTCAAGATACCAAACCTTCCTTCACCTTCACCCCCTTGCGTGCTTCCTTCTTCGTCTCCACGAAATACCACTCCAGCATAAAAGCGACTTATGCCCTGAATCCTCACCGCAACACCGTGGTGCCCCGCCTCACGTCCGAGGTTGACCATGAAATCCTGCGCAACCACGGTGTAGTCCTTCCAGACGCTCGTGCCCGTGTAGAAGAGCCCTTCGCCCGCGTCCTGTGCGAGGTGGAACGACGGCCCAAAGTTTTGCACTTTGTCCACGCTGTCCACCCAGCTGTTGCGCCACATGCTCGACCCAATGCTTTCGAGGCCAGGCCCGCTGCGATGCGGAGGCCGGACGAATGTCGTCGACGGTGTGCCTGAGATCTTGAGATTGTGGAGCCAGATCGTGCCGCTACCGCTGCCACTGCCACTGCCATTGCTTGATGGCGACGGTGGAGAAGTCACTGCGAGACCGAGGAACGCTATGGGCTGATTTTGTAGGTTTATTGGGACTTTCCACTCTATTTGCTTTGTTACTCCTGGGAAGAGGAGTACCGACGGCCCGTCGATAGTGATGAGCTTATCGTTGTAGTCATACGCTTTGAGCCTTAGGACCACAGTAGTTTCTCCAAATGTTTCAGATGCAGAAGAAACTTTAGCCTCAAGTGTCTGGCTGGGGAACACAAGCGGTGATGCCATCATCTCGTAATCGCGTTTCACAGCCAGGGCATCTGCAGGCGTAAAAGTTTGTGTAAGGACCTCGATTGGCAGCGATGATGATGATGATGTGTTGTCTTTGGTGAGTAAAGTCAAGTGAATCCCCAGGGCAGACTCTCCATCCTCAGCTACACCCTGTCTAACCGTGACCAAGTCTTTCCCTTGAGTTGCCCGAAAGCCCTGAACACTCCCAGGGAGACTGAAATGCCACTGTGCGCCGCCGGCAGGAGGAGGCAATGGTTTCTCGCCAACAAGCCTACACGCCAGGTCCGCAAGGTCGTACGTGATGCGCACAGCATCGTTTATGGAATACCCTCCGTCTGCGGCACTTATCAATGCACGATCCGCCAGCGGGCCTCTCCAGTCCAGTCTCTCGCCGTCACCGCCGTCGCTCTCGAACGCTTCTAACCCGTGCATGATGGCCACCAAGCACCCTACATTCCCGCTATTGCAATCAGTATCCCATCCACATGTATTGATGATGTGCATGGCGAGACTGAAACTGTGGCCGCCGTACAAGAGAGCCAGGATCATGATGCCGTGATTCGGTATCATGTGGCATATCCCGCCGTAATGCTGGTACCCGTACTTGTCCTCGATCTTCTGCCGCGTCACCTTCCAGTCCGCATCTTCCTTCGCCCAGGCGCGAACATCGGCAACCAGAGGTCGCAGCTCCGAGTCTTGAGGAACGTACCGGAGCCCCGTGTCGAGCAGGACCTCGACGTCGCGGGACGTGAACGCAACTGCTTCCATGACGGCCCAAAGCACCGCAGCATCGACCGCGAGCCCATCGTGCGAGACCTGCGCAGCGGCCCTCGCCAGCTTCGCCGCGAGGTCCGGATTCCCCGGGGCAACCATGGCCCAGGCATCGATGAAGATTTGAGCGCCAATCTGCTCGGCCAGCGTCTTGCCGTTGGTCTTGATACTGCCCGTCGCGGGCGGCACGATTCCCTTGTGCTTGAGGTTGTTGAAGACCGTGTGCTCGGTGGAGATTCCATTGCCTCCCCACCAGAAGACGGTGCGCTTCTCAATCACCTGGTTCAGCCATGTCTGCCCGATCTCGGCGCTCGTGATGTCCGGGTTGGCGCCGTGCTCGTGCAGCGCGCGCACAAAGGCAAAGGTGCCCGAGACGTCGTCGTCGATGACGACGAGCGGCGTGTTGAACTGCTCATGGACGTAGTATTTTATAGACCCTAGTTTGGACGCAATGTCCTGGTAGGTCCAGTTTTCAAACGGCCGTCCGAGGTAAACCCCGATGAGTTTCCCTAGGACGCCCGCGTAGATTTTGTGTAGGTAATCCGGGGGAAGAGGCGAAGACATGTTTTTTTTTTAAATATATGGGGTGGGATTGTCGCTGCCAATGGGGGGACGCAATTATGTGTCGTTTTTTGTTATATCCCCGTTTGGTCGTTTCATGATTTCCCCAGCTTCAAGAGGATGACGAGGAATGTCGTGTTTTTTGTATCATTTTTTATCGCATCGAATGCCCATTTCCTTTCTCTCTCTCCCCCACCTTCTCGTCGTTGCTAGTCTAGTCTAGGTTAACTAAACATTTAGATAGTTAAACAAACCCCACTCCTGAAAAGTCACAACGCGTAGGGAAAGTGCCTATATTGGGATTACATTTGGATTCGGGCAAAAATATCCTTCTGCATTCATCCTATTGCTTTCTGCTGCCTTTGGTATTGGGTGAAGAGAGTTTGCTCACTAATTTTGGGAACTTGTAAAGAGAGAGCTGGCATTCGACGCGAGCTGTTTTGAGTAAAGTCATGAATCATGCTAGTCTATCTGTTGTTTTCCGTTCGATCGGTCGTTTCGGTTTCTCGAAAAAACACAGCTAAGTGGAATATGTGGCTCCATGTCTTATCAATACAATGTTTTATCCATGCTACTCTACAAAGCGGTCCGTTGCCGTCCATTACTGCCACTAACATTCGATATCGTACACGTGCACCTTCCATACTAAAAATGCATGTCACTCACGTCCATTGCTTCCTTGCCCCGTCAAACCTCACATTACACCGTCTTGCTCATACACATGCACACCCTGGGTAACCGACGTGAAGAACAAACTCACAAGCCAGCTAGCATCTGATTTTCTTTTTTGCTTTCGGCGCGCATCAAACTCAAAACCTTCTCCCTCTCCGTGACTTCCTGCTCTTTGTAGATTGCGATCAAATCCATGGTGCTACGCCTCACACTAGCGATGCTCACCTGGTCCATGGAGTTCTGGTTCTCTCCCGAAGAGACAAAGCTTGGTCGCATACTGGCCGTACTCACAACACTGAACCGACTGACTCGACTTTCGTTGCGGGAATGCTTGGGGAAACGGCCAGGCAATGTGCGAGTGTGCATAGACACGCACTTGCTATCGAATGAACGTCGAGATGGAACACCGAAATCTTCACGGCCGCAATCCAGCTCGACGCTTGCACGAGGATACGTTGGAAGACAATTTTCGTAGTATGCTGACAGTACCCGTGCGTTGTCTTTTACTGGAGGTAAATCTAACTGACCATCCAGCCCGGGCACCGTGCTTTCTGGTTGGGATATTATGCTATTCAGTGGCCGCAGTGTTGACCGAGAATCTTGCTCTCTGGCCATCTCCTTACCCTTCTTGCCAGAATCGTGACCTTCATTCTCATCTTTGTTGTCACTGCTGCTGTGGCTGTGCTCTCCACTTCTCTCCTCGATTATTCCTCGCCTCCAGACGTCGGGTAAGAGTTCTAATTCTGGATACTCCAATGTGCCCCCACTGCTGATGGAACTTCGATGGCCTCGTCCGTGTTTCTGAAACTCAATGCTTTGACTTTTGAACAGCTTGGTATAGTTCCTCAGAAATGACTTCCCAAATGTCATGGAGTTACTCTTCACCATGCGCATGTTTCCAATCTTTTTCTTTCGCTTCTTTTCGCCAGGCAGTAGAGGGGGAGAAACAGGTCGTTCAGCTGGATCGACCCCATCTTCCCTGGTTTTCCTGTCTTTACCCGTGGCAAAATTTATCGCTGCTTCCAGGGCGAAGTCGCGTGTTTGAACCGAATCAAGATGACCGGCGGAGAGGGTGCGTTCATCTCGAGAGTGCGAAGGATACCGGCCCCAGGCACCAACGGTTTCTATGGAATCAGATTGTTGATCAAAACATCTCTGTATCTCATCGCTAAAACTCATATCTGTAGCGTTTTTGCCAACTATAGCAATTCGACGACCGGACGGGGCGTCGTGTTCTACTCTGGCAGCATCATCAGGTGATGGAGGACTAAAGGGAGGTGCGGAAAATCGTTTCAACGAATTTGTCTCGCTCGGGGGAGTATTTGAATCCACACTATGACGAATTCGAGCAACACTTGCGCTTCGCTCCCTGAAAGGGCTGCTCATAACAGCAAGGTTTCTGTCCTTGGAGACGAAGAAAGCCGCGCGCTCATCTTGATGAGTAGCCAGGGCCTTTTCCCACATTGGGCTGCATTTTTGGTCTTTACCGAGGGCCTCTTGCTCCCTTTCTAAGCTGACCATAGACCTTGATAACCTTCTCTCCCGACATGTTGTGTGAGTAGCCTCAGGTGAACCATCAACACTTGGGTCAACAGACGGCCTGATGTTTGCCTCGCTCCGGCTACGAAGGCTGCTACGTTTGGGATTGAGGAGCCTCATGATGGAAACCGAGGCGGTGATTCGCCTCTTCGGAGGCGAAGGGCTGAATTCTTCTCGGAACTTGGACTTCTTCGTACTGGAGCTACTATTACTGCGTGCCAGTCGTTTGTTTCCGCTCGATAATTGATTGATGGAAGTTGCAAAACTGGCAAGCTTGGGAGGATCTGCAGGGGTTTTATGTACTATGGGAAGTGCCGCTGAAGATGAATTAGATCTTCTCAACCTAGGATCATTCGATGGAACGCTTTCCTGGACTTCGTGAGGGTTGACTGGTTTAGCAGCGTTGGTCAGTGAGCTACCGCAACCATCAGGAGGGCTCTGAGGACGACTAGAGTAAATGGATGATTTATCTTCACGTATTTCGTTGGAGATAACTCGACCCCACTTGCTGGGTACATTGGAACTGGCAAATCCAGAGCTGGAGGTTTGTCGGTTGTGGCGAGACAATTGAGTCTGCATCCGTGAACTCTGGCTCAGGTCTGAATTAGAGCCATCTCGAAGAGGATGACGGATATGGGCTGACAACTCTGATGGATCCTTGAGATTTTCCCAGGAAAGCAGAGACTCTGATCGAAGATGATGTGAGATACGCATGCTATGGAGATGAATGGATGCACGAGGATCATCATATGCATAGTCTTCGTCATCCTCAGCCTTACTAGTTTGATCTTTGGCGTCTCTTGACTTGACCCGGATCGTACATGGGAGAGAAGTGGATGGGCGAGGTGTACTTGTTGCAGTAGGTTCCTGCACACGTATGTCTGGTGTCGGAATGCCCTTTGTCTGAAGCTTGACCAAACTTGTGTCTCTGGTTTTGGTTTCCCCAGGCACCTCAAAAGAAGCTTTGGACTGAGCCACTGGAACTCTTCCCTCCGACGACACAGGAATTTGTGAGAGGCGAAGGCTTTCATTCAAGGCTGCCGACCACGCTATACCCTCAATGTCGGTTCCTCTAAGACTCGGTAGTCTTAGTGGCGAGAGCGGGGAGGGTGCGGGGAGTTCGACAGATGTCGCAGAATGGGAGCGGCGCTGTTTGCGTTCTCGTGTATTACTCGGAGTGATCTGGAGATCAGGAGAACTAAAGATCTTGGGGAGGGGCGTGGAGAGCGATTTGGATTGTCGCTTGATTTGATAAGGTTCAAGTTGAGGTACTGGCTGTGAGTGCCGGCTCTTGGAAGATGACTCTGGAGTGGGAATGCTAACAAGGTTAGGAAAATTCCGGGAAGCATATCTTAGATGTCTCACCTTGCTGTCGAAGGCGACCATTCGATGTTATGAAGACTAGGCCGTTTGAGCGGTCGTTTGCCCATGTTCTTTCCAATGTCGTCAAGCACCTCGGCATCGGGGTCGTACCCCCCTTCATGTGGCTGTTTGTCACTGAGGAGATTCTCCTTGAGATCGAATCTGGTGAGTTTGAGTTGAAGATTGGGGGGACCCTTGGAGTGTTTCGAGGCAATGTCTGGGATTCCGGTAGCACCAGCAGCAATATTCTTGGCCGCGCCACTTGCCCTTGCATGCTCGCTGGAGGACTTCTTGGACAAGTCCTTGGAGAGCTTTCGCCTGATGAGTGAATGCACACTTTTCATCTTGTGGAGCGAGTGCAAGCTGTACAATGACGGCTTGATGAAGCGTGCACGCCCTGCCTTGATTGGAGGGGAAGGGGAAGGCAGATTGCCGGAGGCATTTTGGAAGATGTCGCGGATCTCACAAAGATCACCGGTCTGAGCACTGGTAAAACGCGAACTCTGCGACTGTGTCTGATGAGACGTGAGAGGGAGCCTTACTGGAGTGGCTTCGGTGATGGGAGCATTTGGCAGTTGAGGGGAGCTTGTGCGACTCTCGTCCACGGCCGTACAGCACAGTTTTGTGGCCATAGCCACGGCATTTGCCTCTGGATGTCGGTGCAGAGGCGAAGTGATGGAAAGACGGGTGAAGATCGAAGGATGTGGCGGGCGTGTTTGGGTGTTGTTGTGATCATGTGTGCCAGGACATCGTGGAGCGACTTCCGTAACCTGGCATCGACAGCAGGGACAGCAGGAGCGCCCCACGAGAAGATGAATTGAGGAAGGGACGTGATTCATCTAGACCCGCACCGCATCACACTACTCACGGAAACTGCATGTATACTACACCTGCACATGGGGGAAGTTGGAAGACGTCTCACGCACACTCGTGCAAAGTGCTCTTGATTCACATAGTTTCAACTCATCATCTTCTTCCCTTCAGCATCCTCACTATACAGCCCCTGATCTTGCAACCAGTCCGAAACTGTCTCTGTGCACAGGCTGCGCACCACGTCCCACTCCTGGTTCTTTGCTGCTTTCCTAACCCTCGTACTGCTAATTCCCACACCTTCTACGTCCTCCACCAGCTCCACCCGGTAACCCCATTCACTCTTGAACCCTTCCGTCTCCTTTCTCCCTTGTCGTAACGCCATCACATAGTCTCGCTGTGCCTCCAACGTCCCGTATTCCTTAGAACTCTCATCGCTTTCATCATAAGGCCTCGCCGTAACCCTCAACCCGTGTCCAGCGTCGAAAAAGGGTGCAAGCGCGGATAGCGGAGGAGAGTGTTTGGGGTAGTACTTTGCATTGCACAAGCGGATCAAGGTATCATATCCCACAAGATGTACATGCCTTGGCGTTGACTCGTAGAACGGAGGTTTGGACTCGGCGATAGCCATGGATTTGTCGGTGTAGTAGGGTTCCGTAGTAAGCCCTACATCGATGGATATGGGAGTGTTTTCATCGCCCGACGAGCTGCTCTTATTCCACTCTCTGAAAATATCCTCCCCAAGACCAGCCATTAGCGCAATCCTCTGTTGGAAGCTTGCAGGACTTGGTGCTTTATCTGCATTGTGCGTGCTGAATAACAGAAGGACTCTGAATGGCTCGTCTTTTGTTTTTGCTGCTCGTATCGCGGAGTTAACCAAGCCAAAATGCGCCTTGGACGGTGGATTGAATGACGAGTCGAGTATGTACAAGGTCTTTGGCTTTGTAGAGGTGGGATTGATGGTACGTACGACGCGGAATTTGGAAGATGAGGAGGTAAAAGAGTGGAGGGCGGCTTCGAAATCGGGGAGCAATGATCGCAGGGACGAGCTAAGAGAAGGCATTTGAGACATCTGGGGCAATTATATTCAATATATACGTATCATTATTCGACCTGGCCTCACATAGACGTAGAACAGCTACATGATGAAGTCTGGGAAGTGGGGTGGAAGATCCTTGGAACTCGACATGGGGGCGGAGAAATGCCATGAAGCGAGTCAGCCGCCCGTGCTCAATGGATAGAACATGACTCGATAAATCAAGACACGATCATGCATGGAAAGTCCAACGATGTATTCAATTCTTCATATCTACAAAGCCATAATCAAAGCCAGCGATTGCTTCAATGCAAAACCAGCAAAAGGCCCCATGATGGATTCCAAACGCCGATAGCCATTCCCCAACTCGCTAATAACAACAATCAATCAATCAATAACCACCATCAAAAAGCGATTGTCCATTTAAACACGTAGCCTCCAGACGTAATTCGATATTGCACACGAAAAAAAAAACCCGAAACAAAAGTCCCCAATGGATGAGAGAAACCTGCTTATCGTAACCAAAGTCATTATTCATCTTCCTTCTATGGCTTTTCCCTTTTCTTTGCCGACCATGGAGTGGGTGCTGCTCCTCCTAGGCGTGTTTTCAAGGGATGCAGAGCTTCTATTTGCTCGAATTTTCATGGATTTGATGGAAGGCGATGGAGATGGTCTGGGTGACGCACGTGGGGTGGGCTGTGGTGAGCTCATCTGTTCAAACTTGCCTGCAAGGTCTCTGACCCTGCTGGGGGTTCCGTGAGTGGGCTTGCCGTTGCTTGAAGAGTCCTTGCTATCACCCTTGAGATTGACGTTTTCACTTGAATCCTCTCGCGGCAAAGACAACAGACTACTCCGTTCCACATCTGCGTTGACAACTCGCAATTTTGATCTCGGCACTGTGAACATGACTTGGACAACTCTTCGCTCCACAGCGGCCTCGACGTCCCAGTCATCCTCATCGGCAGGCGTACACGGCCTTTCTTTGTTTGCTGGTACACCTAATTCTCTGCTATGTATTGGAGAGTCGGGAGTTGGAAGGCGGTCATCATCGGTAAGATTGATTAGCAAGTTCCCGCGCTCTCGCCATTCACGGCGTTGTCGTTCCTGTTCCGCAAATGCGAGGTCTTCAGGCGCGCCCCAGTCGTCCCCGCTATTGCGCCTCCATCTGGCTCGCGGATCAGTTGGATCGATTTCCTCATCCATCCAATCTTGCTTTCCTCTTCTACTTCGCCAGAAACTTGCATCCGAGGCAGCTCGCCTTGGTAGTGCAGAAACCGGAAGTGACTTGTGTTTAGCTGCTTCGGCTGAGCCTTCCGTTGCTTCAGGGTCGTCCCTGTACGATTCAAAATGCATTGTCGCGTTCGTCAAGGATTTTGTTCGGTCGGCCGGTGTCGTCGTCCTGGACAGAGCTCGTCTCACACTACCCAATAAGCTCTTTCTTCTTTCTCTACCGAAAGCAGCACGTGCTAAACCTTCTGTAAGTGACGTTGCCGCAGTAGTAGTGCCGGTCCGACTCATGCTGCCTTCCGTATCGCGAATCGAGTGGCTGTTCGACCCATCAGAGGTGGATGACGTGGTCGGCCTGGCTCGTTCTGGATTTCCTCCAAGCAATGCCTCACCCTCAGCTTGAAGAGTCCGGAAAGATGAACGAGCCGTGGTGAAGGAATCGGCATCCGCATTCGCGGTATTTGGTCCACCGCTACTATCATGGCTGCTTGTATCTGTTGATAGACCGCTGCTTAGCACAGCAGCAGAACGCATTGCGCTGTGCATAGATCGCGCACTTCGTTCACTTAGATCAGACCCTGTTCGATACGATGACTTGGTCGGCGAATCTCGTCCATCAAAGCTCGGGCCTCGATAATGAGGCATATCAACAGCGCCTACGAGATTCGATTTCGGAGATTTACCAGACAAAACATCTGGGCGCTCTCGCATTGGAGATGTTGGTGCTGGATGGAAAGGATCTTTGTGATCGTCGACTGTTTGATTGCTATCCACAAATGGGTCGGTTTCCCCGACCACAGTTCGCGAATGGACTGCTATTTCTTGCATTTCCGGCTGTCGAGTCAGCGGGGTCTTTTCACTGGATCCTTCGTTTTCTTGTTCCTCGTCAAGTTCATCTATAGGATGAATATTCCCAGAGCCCCTTATGCGATTTTCTTCGAAACGAGACATATGCTGGTTCGGTCTGTGCCCGAGACTTCGTCTCAAACCGCGAGTTGGACTTGGGATTTCTACGAGTAGGCCGGTACGTTCGGCCTCATGTGAATTTGTCCGGCGCCATCCAGTATTTTGCTGGTGTTCAGGCACTGGATAGAAATATGAATTGTTTGAACTTTCCGGGTACGCACTTTGCCCTCCGCGACCATCTATCCCCGGGAGCACGGCTCCAAGGTTGTATCGATACGCGCCCATGGAAAGTTCGCTCAGCTGCTTCTCTCTAACTTCACGCTGCCTCTTAAGCTTTCTGGTATACCAGAAGTAGAAACCCATCAAACCAAGCACAGCAGCCATGCCGATACCCAAGCCAGCTCCGAGGCCAGCCTTTTGTGAGGTTGTTGATAGTGGCCCTGTGGTTCCAGGTGGCGTAGACGTTGCCTCGGGGGGTGGAGAATATTCCGGAATCCAAGCGTTAGATGTAACGTTGAAAAAGAGAGTTTTGGAATTTGCAGATGATGCCCTGCGCCGAAGCGAGTTGGGTGAAGATATGGTATACCCTCCTACGATCATCATGACATTACCGGGGAGTATAACTGCTCCGTGCCCGTAGATTCCAGAGCCAGCAGGTAGTCCAGAGCCTGTTGTGACCGGAACAGACCATTGCCAGGGGCCATGCCCGCCGTATCCATCTCCCACGCTGAGCACGGCCAGTGGCGGATCGGCAGGAGTGTTGATGTCGCCAATCCAGCCCCCAAAGATTACAACGTGTTGCCCATCAGCAGTCAGTACAGCACTATGCCCCGAGCGCGGCTCTATCGCATCGACCTCTTTCCGAATCGCTAGATCTGTTCGAGATGTGTCTGGCTGGGAGACGGGAATAAAGGTCCATCCTTGTTGTGGGAGGGAAAACAGAGCAATCTGGGAAGTGTTGATGAAGGCAGAACTGGTATGACCGGCTATCAGGGCGAAATTTTGCTGTTGCATCTGGACACCATCGCTGCGGTTTGAGAAGCTTGGTGTCAAGGGTGTCAAGGAAAAGCCTGCTTCTGGGATAGGGGGCCCTCGACTTGAAGACACGCCTACTTGGTACGTAATGGATTTGGCACTCTTTTGAGAAGGTTCCAGCGTGACCATGAAGCTCGAGTAGTTTGCTGCGGATTGCCAGATTGTATCGTTAGTATCCTGGAATGGGCACATGCCGCCAAAGAAGTAGGCACTAGTGCTCATCGCATCGCTGTCGACGGTGGCCGAGAAGGCAACGCCGGCGCTGAGATAGTTGGGACCGATATCCAAAACATGCTTGCTATCTTGGGCGAAAGTGGTATCTTGCCGCGTCCAGCTACCACTCGAACCTTTCTCCGATGATTCGGGAACGAAAGACCACACCTGTGCCCCGCTTGCACCCAGGGCACAATCCCCAGTATAGACGGTGATGTTATTCCCTTGACCGTTCAGGATGGCGTTGAAGGGCTGGGGAGTTTTGGCATCGAGAAAGGGCAGACTTGGGTAGAGGGTTGTGTAGGGCATTTTGGCAGCAGTCACTTTGGAGGAAAGGTCGATGGCACCAAGCTGGAACTGGGCCGAGTTGTCAGAGGCGGGCTGGAAAACGTAGGCGAGCGAGCCATTGTGAAGGACTCTGGTTGGATTGTAGGGCACATGTAGCGAAGAAGCGGCGGTGGTGGTTGCGAACAATGAAAGCCACAGCAGCGACTGCTGTAACTGGTTGACGCACGGAAAGGGCTGTGGGTGATTCCGAGTCATGGTGAGGGCGTTGACCAGCTTTACGAACAAGAGGCAGCGAGGACTTTCAGCCCTGCTGTGATGTTGTCTCCATTGAACGAGGCAGAAGGCGAGGGAAGAGGCACCGATGGATCAGAACCGAGCAGGAACACGACGCGCCGAAAACGACGGCCAACGATGGGAGGAAGATGCCAGAGAGGAGAACAGGACAGGGCAGGAGACAGAGTTAAGGTCGGATGAGAGGGAGAACGGGAGTTCACGCACGGATGCAAACAATGCAGATACAATAGCTATTGATGGAGATGGAGGGACGGATACAGATAGATCATCAATGGCAGTGGACGGCATGGCATCAATGGCTTAGCTGGACGGGTCTGTAAACAGGCCGCAGGACCCAACCACGCCCCAACCACCCGCTGATGGCGTACAGGTTTTCGTTGAGCAAGGCAGCCTGTTTTGCCCTGTAAGACAGGTCTAGGCCAATGAGGAGGCCAGGGTGGTGCATCTGGAATGCATCACGGGCGTGCGTGATGGAGATGGTGGCGCGTCCAAGCAGAGGGCCGAGGGGCCACATACCCGTCAATAAACACACGTTGCCCCGGCGACCCCGCCATCAACACCGCTCACGGCCCCACGGTCCACCCAGCCCTCCGTCTTCTTTGATTGATGTGTGCCATGGAAAACCACACTAGATAAAGATTACCAAGTGGCAAGGCGCGTGCAAGTCATTTCTCAAAGGCCTACCCCTGCAACAACGACGCGCGCAATCTGCATTGAGGGAAACGTTGTTTGGACTTGATATACATACACGCAGAATCATATTTACCAACCATACTACATATGTACCAGTAGGTATATAGACAATGGCAACCGCTGTTTAGAAGCTGAATCGCATACCCCCGTTGGCGCAGATTACGGAGCCCGTCGTCCATCCGCTTTCGGGTAGGCACAAGATGCCCGTAACCCCCGCAATCTCCTCGCTATAAGCCGGCCTTCCACCCACCTTGACCGATGTCTCGCACATGTCGTCGGGGTCGATGCCCTTTCGCGGAGTCGCCAACGGCGTGTTCTCGATGTGAGGCTTGTTCTGAGCAACAAAGTCATCGTCGGTCGATGTGTACATGTCGGTAGCTACGGGTCCCGGGTTGATGGCGTTGACAGTGGCACGTTCGGCCAGCTCGCGGGCCCAGGTTCGTGTCATGGCTTCGAGAGCGGCCTTGGTGCCTCCGTAGATGGACTGTGTCTTGTACCCGAGCGAGGAAGAAACCGACGACAGGTTCACGATACGACCGGAGCGATCGTGGGGGAGATAGGGGAGGGCGGCCTGCATGAGGAGCAGAGGGCCGCGGACATTGATGTTGTACTGCCTCGCAAACTGCTCGCAGTCGATGTTTTCTATCAGGTTGTTGCCGGCCACTCCTGCGTTGTTGATGATGACGCCAATTTCGAACTTGCCCGTTTTTGGGTGTTGGAAGTGGTTTTTGGCTACCTCGACAATGTGCTTGGGTCCATTCTCAGATCCCATGTTGGCCTGCACAATGACGGCTTGGATGCCATGTTCCGCTTCCAGGTCGGCGGCGAGCTCTTCGGTGATGGTGGTGGACGAATCCGAGGTATAGTTGAGGACGAGGTTGCAGCCCTTGCTGGCCAGGTTTCTTGCGATGGCGGCACCGATACCTGGATGAATGAATGGCTCTGGTAAGCAAATGGGGTTTTGAGGGAGGAGATGTGACCAGTACCTCTTGAAGCCCCTGTGACGATACCCACGCGTCCTGAGAGGGGGAGGGAGCGCGAGCCGTGGGACAGGTTGGTGGAATTGGTCCGGGTGTGCTCTGGTCGGGACATGATGAAGGGATTTGCTGTGCAATGCAAGGTGATGGTGTATGCAATGACTGAGAAAAACAGAGCCAACTTGGATTATGGCACGAACAAGCGTTTAAGTATACTGTGTATGTGCAGAGAGAGGCATTGCTGCCATTAACTACCCCAAGGTTGCTCTCTTCAGCCTACTCTGAATGGCGGGGTTACTCAAGTGGGATGGGAGGGTACCATAATGAGGGGTACGACCCGCGGGTCAACTGGAGCCACCTCCGCCCAATGGCCCGCGGCAGAAGTCTGGACATTGATACATATGTATGCGTGCCTACATAGGTCAATCACCGTTGTTGGTTGTATCCGTAGTTACCTTGGATGTGACAGATGTCGACGATGGTTACCTGTTTCAAAAGTTGGTGTTGTGAAATTGTTTTTTTCCACGAAGGAATATCTCGGGGCGGGTGGCAGGGCAGGGCAGGGCAGGGCAGGGTGCCTGTCTCGTTGCAGCTAACTCCGCCGACAAAGTACCAACAGTGAACCCTTGCAGGCGCACGAAAATGATGGATGACATTCAGCGCCGTAGCAGTGACCAACTCGGCCCTTCTATCCTAATTTTTTCTTTGCGGATTGGCCAACAGTCTGCCTGTCTATTAATCAAGACAAGACAGACAGATGGAGGCATTAACGTACTAGGTATTCGTGGTTACGGAGCAGGTAAGGTGAGGCAATGAAGGAAATAGGACCCGCAAATACCCTCCGACGTCGGCGGAGAGTTTACGACTCCACGATTCTGCCAGGCTAACGGAGACAGACTCTGACTATCAGAGACCAGGCCAGCCAAGGGTTAGTTGGGTTGGTTCGGTTCGGTTCGGAGTGGGTTGGGTCGAGAGGGCATTGGGGTGAGGAAACTCCGAGAGGGCCATCAATTGACATTTCTCGCTATTGTTGTGTGGACCGAATACGACAACGCATACATGTACAGAGTCTATCAAGCAGACAATGGGAAGACGGGTGGGTTTGCTAGGGTTAGTTACACGGGGCGTGCGATAACTACGGGAGGCAATGGCAGAGAGCAACATGGCGTCGTCTGAGCACATGAAGATAACGTAGGTACATATACGTACTGGCTGCAGAATACGCGACGATGCTGAAGCACAGGTGGAGGGCCGTGGAGGGCGATGGAGGGCGATGGAGGGCCGAAGAAGGGCAGAAACGAGGGGCAGAACTCAGAATGGCGGGCAGGGCAGGGCAGGGCAGGGCAGCACAGCACGCCGGCGGGGATTCGCATCGCTGCAGGCGAACGGGCCTGCGACGCAGGCGGTGAAAGGTTTGGGCCAATCACCTTTCCCCTGCTCACCCCGCGTGCAGCCACGCCAACGAAAAGAGCTGCAAAGACTGCAAAGCACACCATCCCTCCCTCGACTACAAGTACAATAGTAATACCCCCCGCTCTGCCCTTTTTCTTTCTCCTTCTTCCTCTTACTCTGACATTCCCCCCCTCTCCTCAATCTCCATCTCCCTTCTCTTCTCTCTTCTTCATTTCTTCTCAATTCATCACAGAAAAGGCACCCCGCGTCGTCTACTCGGGCCTTTTTCTTTTTCTGCTCTCACCTCACCTCCGATACCCCTCCAATTCCACACATACACACACACACACATCTCACCATGGTGCAATCATCCGTGCTCGGTTTCCCCCGCATGGGTGCGAACCGTGAGCTCAAGAAGGCCAACGAGGCTTACTGGGCTGACAAGCTCTCCCGTGATGAGTTGATCAAAGAGGCCAAGCGTCTCCGTCTCGAGCACTGGAAGATCCAGAAAGATGCCGGTGTCGATGTCATCCCCAGCAACGACTTCGCCTTTTACGACCACCTCTTGGACCACATTCAGCTCTTCAACGTAAGCCTCGCCCTACCAATCACACCATCAACAAGCACACCCAATTAACGTTTACAGGCCATCCCCGAACGCTACTCCAAGCACAACCTAGACAAGCTCGATGAGTACTTCGCTATGGGCCGTGGTCACCAGAAGGACGGCGTCGATGTTCCCAGCTTGGTAAGCTAACCCGAGGAGGACTACCTATCCGACCTATACGCTGCTACCAACAAAGCTAGCTAACACATATTCCAGGAAATGGTCAAGTGGTTCGACTCCAACTACCACTATGTCAAGCCTACCTTCCAGGATGGCCAGACCTTCAAGCTTGCCGACAACCCCAAGCCAGTTGCTGAATTCCTCGAGGCCAAAGAGGCTGGCATCATCACCCGCCCCGTCCTCATCGGTCCCGTGTCCTTCCTCGCCCTCGGAAAGGCTGACCGTGGCCAATCGGTTGACCCCATCTCTCTCCTTGAGAAACTCCTTCCCGTCTACGTTGAGCTCCTTGAGAAGCTCAAGGCTGCCGGTGCCGAGACGGTGCAGATTGACGAGCCCGTCCTTGTGTACGACCTCCAGCAGAAGGTGAAGGATGCCTTCAAGCCAGCATACGAGAAGCTCTCAGGCAGCAGCCTGCCCAAGCTCGTTCTCGCAACCTACTTTGGTGACATTGTCCACAACTTTGAAGTGTTCCCTGCCATCAAGAATGTCTACGGTATTCACATCGATCTTGTGAGGAACCCAGAGCAGCTCGATGCAGTCATCGGCCAGCTGGGCTCCGACCAGGTCCTCTCCGCCGGTGTCGTTGACGGCCGTAACATCTGGAAGACCAACTTCAAGCGTGCTGTCGAGACCGTCGAGAAGGCCATCCAGAAGCTTGGCAAGGACCGTGTCATTGTCGCTACCTCGAGCTCTCTCCTTCACACCCCACACTCTCTTGACAGCGAGAAGAAGCTCCCTGAGGAGGTCAAGGACTGGTTTTCCTTTGCGGTGCAAAAGACCTCTGAAGTTGTCGTCATCGCCAAGGCCGTCACTGAGGGCCCCGCTGCCGTACGTGATGCCCTTGAGGCTAACGCAAAGTCGATGCAGGCCCGTGCCTCTTCCGAGCGCACCAACAACAAGGCCGTCCAGGACCGTCAAGCCAAGGTTACCCCAGAGCAGCACGAGCGCAAGTCTGCTTTCCCCGAGCGATACGCTCAACAGAAGAAGCACCTCAGCTTGCCCACCTTCCCCACTACCACCATCGGTTCTTTCCCTCAGACCAAGGAGATCCGTATCCAGCGTAACAAGTTCACCAAGGGTGAAATCACCGCTGAGCAATACGAGAAGTTCATCGAGAAGGAGATTGACGACGTCATCAAGATCCAGGATGAGCTTGGTCTCGATGTCTACGTACACGGTGAGCCGGAGCGCAACGACATGGTGCAATACTTTGGTGAGAGGTTAGACGGCTACGTCTTCACAACCAACGGCTGGGTTCAGTCCTACGGCTCTCGTTGCGTCCGTCCCCCAATTGTCGTTGGTGACATCTCTCGCCCTGCTCCCATGTCCGTCAAGGAGTCCAAGTACGCCGCTTCGGTCTCCAAGAAGCCCATGAAGGGTATGCTTACTGGCCCCATCACCTGCCTCCGATGGTCTTTCCCTCGTGACGATGTCCACCAGTCTGTTCAGGCTCAACAGCTTGCTCTTGCTCTTCGCGACGAGGTCATCGACCTTGAGGCTGCTGGTATCTTCGTCATCCAGGTCGATGAGCCAGCTCTCCGTGAGGGTCTTCCTCTTCGCTCCGGTACCGAGCGCGAGAAGTACCTCGAGTGGGCCGTCAACTCTTTCAAGCTTGCGTGTGCTGGTGTTCAGGACTCGACTCAGATCCACTCTCACTTCTGCTACTCCGAGTTCCAGGACTTCTTCCACGCCATTGCCGCTCTCGATGCCGACGTTCTCTCCATCGAGAACAGCAAGAGCGACGCCAAGCTCCTCAAGGTCTTCGAGGACAAGGCCTACCCCCGCCACATCGGCCCGGGTGTCTACGACATCCACTCTCCTCGTGTGCCCTCCGAGCAGGAGATCAAGGACCGCATCGCCGAGATGCTGGTCTACCTCAAGCCCGAGCAGCTCTGGGTCAACCCCGACTGTGGTCTCAAGACCCGCCAGTGGAAGGAGACCAAGGCCGCTTTGGTCAACTTGGTCAACGCTGCCAAGTTCTACCGCGAGAAGTACGCTTAGACGCCACTTTTTGGCGAACCAACCTTTCCACCACGTTTTTGCTTTTCATCAAAGCATCGTGGTTTGAGCAGCATATCAACCGCTGCCTTGTAATGTGTGTTTATGTTTTTATGATACCACTGAAAAAGTTCAACCTGCATCTATTGGTTCTTTGGGAACGGGTTTTAGGGGGCATTCGTGAGCGATCTCAACATCGGCGTTCACTCCAGACGACAGGTATTGGGTTGACGTCTTCTGGGAAATCATCATATCGACGGCGTTTATTTGCTTATTATCTTTCTCGCATGCGGATCTCAAGGGAGGAGGTTCGTGACGATACCAAAAAAGAAACTCATCCGGGGATTAGGGTCCGACGGGTGGGTAATAGATGACTTCACTTCAACAGCCATGCGCGCATCTTGAGAGAACTGGAAAAAATAGGGTCTCGTCAGGTGTGTGTGGGCGGTGTATACATAGTACGAAGGGTTGTGGTTGGTTGCCGAGCCAGCTAGCAACGCAAACTAATAAATGAAGTTCAACACCTTCCAAAGACATGCTGTATGGCTTAGCTGCTACTTGGTTTTTGTGGTGATTTTTACACTCAGTAGATGAGGAGGGTAATTGAGGGAACAGACATGTATTGTATTGGGGCGGCGCTATATGGATCGGCTACAAGGGTAGGCACGGATCGGCTTGTACCGAATCGGCCTAGTAGCCTGGCTGCTGGGTCAACCATCTTTTGTTTTGACCTGGCTTGGCGAAGGTGATCCATTTGGTGCACTTCCGGATTTTGTTCATGTCACAGCGCGGCCTCATCCAGGCAGTTTCGAACGAGTGTGTTTAAGGTTGCTACTGTCTACCTAGGTACATTTTGTTAATTATCTCGCTACCACTTTCCCTCTTCTACGCGCTTCCCCCATCCGCAAACACCATCAGCAAGAACTCCCACCCTGCTGCATTCCTCAGCTACACCATCCACGTGTTTTCAAATTCCTTAGGCCGAATTCTGCATGCAATAAGCTCCCTTTCGGGTGTGTCTTAGACCGACGAAGCAATGCTGGGCTTCCGCCCACTGCAAATAGCGAAGCGGAAGCTGCATTCCTACAACACAGTTCCCGCATACGAAGTGGAGGACGCAGATGCCGACGCTGATATCGAATACAATGACAAGCAATATGAGAGCGATGACACCAGCAGCTATGACTCCTCCGCCTCATCCTCCCCCTATTCTTCGCGAGTTTCCTCGGCCTCACATTCTACACCTATTCTCCAGAAGCCCCAAGTCACGCGGTCAAGTGTGAGGGCATACAGCTATCGGGATTGGCGGAGGTTCACGCGATATTTTGGTCTGGCTATCGGCAGCGTTCTGGTTCTTTTCATATACTTCTTGCTGAGTCGTAGTTGGGCTTCGGCACGATACGCGGAGCTAGGACTACACAAATCACCTGCTGCTCCACATGTGTGGGAGAGTTTTCCGTTTTTGAAGCGATACCATGGCGGCATAAGGACTTTGAAAAGTCGGAAAGATAATAAGCCTGAATATCCAAAGCTAGAAGACATCAACCCGGAGATGCCAGCCAGTGAAACTAGCAAAGACTCACCCAAACAGAAGCGAATGGAGGGAGGTAACCTCACGGATTCTGTGCAGTTCAATCCCTACCCCGACTATGAGAGTTCCAGCTATATCGATCAGTACGGTCCTGTTGAATCTTGCTTTCTGGACGTGAACGAAACGATTACTCTCCCCTCATTACGGGCATACCAGGGTGTCACTGATGGGACTCCGGACAACGTTATGGGCTCATATGAAATGTTTGGCTTGCGCAACGATGTATGCTTCGAGCGCTTTGGTCGACTAGGTCCGTACGGACTGGGGTACTCCACGAAACGTGGGGGCAATGGCGCGGCTATGGAAGGTGATCGTGAAGGCATCGAGAAAGTTTGGGAAGCAACTGGAGAGATCGATTATCGCGAAGTCAAGTGGGGTGAGGTCCTCGACCGTTGTTTGCAGAAGAACCAGGACCGTTTCAAGCCACTCACCACAGGACGCAACAACTTTTTCCATGCCATGGCTACGAAAGGACCAGACGCAGAGAACCCCCGGAAAGAAAGTACTGAAGGCATCGCCTTCACCAACAGCACTGCTCGCCAGCAATCGAAAGCGGCACACAACAAACTTCTTCCGCGCACTGCCTTCTTGATACGGACCTGGTCTGACTATGAATATGATGACGAAGACATCATGTATTTGCGAGCATTGATCGCGGAACTCAGCATCGCATCTGGTGCTGAATACCAGGTCCATTTCTTGATCCATGTCAAAGACGACAACAGGCAAATATGGGCTGACGAGGAGGTGTACCAAGAGGTGCTTGATAAGGCGCTTCCCGCAGAGTTTACCGGCATGGGGACACTTTGGTCCGAGAGACAGATGGGTCTAATCTATGGTGGTCTGGAGGACTCCATGTATCGCAACCTACCCATCCATGGAGCCTATCGTTCAACTTATATGCCGGTTACTTACTTCGCTCATCAACATCCCGAATTTGACTTCTTCTGGAACTGGGAAATGGACGTTCGTTATACTGGTCACTACTACCATCTTTTGAAACAGGTGGGGGACTGGGCTGACAAGCAACCGCGGAAAGGACTATGGGAACGCAACTCCCGCTTTTACGTACCTTCAGTGCACGGAACCTGGGAAGAATTCACACATATGGTGCGCGTTCAAACCGAACATGGCACGAACAGCAAAGCCAATGCCTGGTCATCTCATCTTCCAGCAAATCCGCACCTGCCCGAACCCGAAACCCAGAAACCAGAGAAACCTATCTGGGGTCCCGTACTCCCTCTCGACTATCCCGACATCGAGATCGACGAGGCTGTCAAGCCTCCAACATCCATAACCGAAGACAAGTACACATGGGGTGTTGGCGAGGCAGCGGATCTCATCGTCTTCAACCCACTCTTTGATCCCGAACATACCAACTGGATCCTCGCCGAAGACGTAACGGGCTACAATAAAACCCAAGGTTTCCCTCCCCGCCGCGTTGCCATCAACACATCTAGCCGCCTCTCCCGTCGCCTCCTCTCCACCATGCACCGCGAGCAATCACACAAGCGCCATACCATGTTCTCAGAGATGTGGCCCGCGTCCTGCGCGCTCCACCACGGCCTCAAAGCCGTGTACGCCCCACATCCCGTGTACATTGACCGCAAGTGGCCGACGCAGTACCTGGCTGCCATTTTTAACAACGGCCGCAACGGTGCATCGGGCGGTGCACGCCTGTCCATCTTCTCGGACGACCGCCAGCACAACTTCCTCGGCACCACTTGGTACTATCACGCTGGGTTTGCGCCTAACCTGTGGAAGCGATGGCTGGGATACAAGGTCGACAACGATGGCGGCGAGGTCGAAGAGCTTGCGGGTGAGGGCAGGATGTGTCTTCCTGCGATGCTGCTGCATCCCGTCAAACAGGTTGATCTCATACAGGAGAATATGCAGCAGCCTGAAGGAGAGAAGGAGGAGATGCTTCACCAAGTGGTTTGATTGCTGTAGCTTGTTCTTTTGCCGTTTTTTTTATGGCATTTCATATTGGAGTCTTTGGGTTTGGTTGGTTGGCGGGTGGGTTTATGTGCTTTGTATGGCGTTTCTCTTTGGGTATTATGCGAGAGGAGTTATCGGGATGGATGCATGCATTATGATTACGGATACGCAATAACATTTTTCAAACTTCACCATGTGTCAGTATTCCTCTGGAATTCGTGAATGCCAATTTATTAGAAGTGCTGCTGATATCTACTTAAGATCCAAGATTCTTTTAAAATAGCACCGTGTCTTTCTTCTTACGCTACTACTACTTTTGCCGTTTACAAAAACATACTAAAGTACATCAGACACGTTACTTTATCCTAATATTTAGGCGTATTTCTACCGAGCTTTATTATCCGGAATACAAACATCACACTATTAAACAGACAAAAGGCGTAGTTTTTAATTTCTTGTTTATATCTGACTCTCCTCTAACGGGCATACTACATAGTCTCTCGCGGAACCGAAACCTCCAGCGTTCAACTTTATCGCGCGAGATAACTTTGTAGGGCGTAGTTAGTGATTACAATTAGCGTCTGTGGTATTGCAAGGGGCCCTCGTTGTTCTTGCTTACACCTTGTATCTCGCACGAGCCATCAACAACTGCGCAGCATCAACGTCGTTAAATAGCTTCCTTCTCCACGGGTATGCACCACCTGCAATAAGCCATTGGCATCTCTCTCCTGATTTACTGAATTACCAGGATTCCGCTCTAGCCTTGCTGTGGCATGTCATCAACTACCTTTTCACTCTTACCATACGCACTTTACATTGCTTTGATACATTCATACGCCGAGAAAACTCCACCACAGCCATGTCCACCTCTCCAGAGTCTCTAAACAGCGTCCTAGTCACAGGTGGCGGCGGATTCCTGGGCTCCCACATCATCCGCCTGCTCGTGAAGGAGCCCGGATGCAACATCTACTCTGCTAGCCGTGATCCGAAAAGCCATCCCGACCAAGAGCCTACAGTCATGTACGAGGCGGTCGATATTGCAAATGAGACCCAAGTCGAAGCACTGTTTACACGCACCCAGCCACAGGTCGTCATCCACACTACCTCTCCTGACCCACTGGCACCGCAAGCAATGCAGGAACGCGTCAATGTGCAAGGCACAAAGATCCTCTTGAAGCACGCAGCCGCTTGTGCCAGCACCCGCGCCTTCATCTTCACCGGCTCCGACTCTGGCATGTTTCCCCAACAGGACCCCATCACAGAAGACCAAGCTCGACTGTATACCGCTGCTGCCGACCACACTACACCCTATGGTGTTACCAAAGGCATCGCCGACGCAATGGTGCTGGCGGCCAACGGACCCGAATTGCGCACCGTATCCCTTCGAGTGCCTGGTATGTACGGCACCCATGACTACAAGGGCATGCTACCCCAGCTTCTGGATGCGGTGCGTAAGGGGCAACACAAGGTGCAGATCGGTGAGAACAAACGCGTGTTTGAAGTCGTCGAGGTCCGCAAAGCAGCTGAGGCCCATATTCTCGCGGCCAAGGTGTTGCTACGTAGAGAAGAGAACAGTCCCACGAAAGGGTTACCGAAAGTAGATGGCGAGGCCTTCTTCATCAGCGATGGCCATCCGGTTCCGTACTGGGATTTCTTCCGGAAATGCTTCGCCGCTGCAGGGGCGCCAGTCAAGCCTGGAGAGATCCAGGTTCTTCCGCTGGGCGCGATGAAGATGGTGGCTTCCATCGTCGAGTGGTTCTTCGCCATCTTCACATTGGGGTACAAGACGCCGGAAATGCGGCGACAGAACATGGACCATTTTGAGCGCGGGTGCAATTGGTCGCTCGCCAAGGCGAAAGAGCGGCTGGGTTACGTGCCTTTGACGGAGGCAGAGCAGGACGAGGCGATCAAACGGATGATGGAATGGGGTCTTGCCGAGCTGAAGAAGCCGTAGAATGCTGTAATGTAATGGGATGTCGCAAATATACAAGTGTCAATTTATTGGCGACAAAGGAATCAATTAGCTGCTGCTCAATCTCTTAGTGGTTCCCCTATCACCCAAGTCATATTTTAACATAGAATACATGATGTGAATCCCCCAAACAACTCCCCGAATCACATCCAGTCCACTTTTACCCAGTATGCATGCACAGCATTCCACAAGATGATGAAAATCAGTCCATAGACTCTTCAGCAGCTCGTTTGGCGAGGAATTCAGTCGTCTTCATCGCCTTCTCATCCTTTTCCTTGCTCGTGGTCTCTCGATCGGGTATAGAGGGCATAGATTCGGGCGGCTGCTGAATTGACTGGGCTCCGGGATCGTCGCCTCCGCGATTGTCTGGCCATACGGTCTTGAATGCCCACTTAAACGGCTCGTCTGGGTCTTGTGGGCTGTGGTACTCGATCGGATCCTCGGTCGGGTTGCTGTAGTATGATCCCTCGCGTTGGTATATGTACGCCTCCTCGTCGTCTTGTCTCTGCAGCGTCCGTCCAACTCGTCCATCATCCTCATCCTCATCGCTGGAGTCTTGATCGCTGGAATCTTCATCGCTGGAGTCTTCATCGCTGGAGTCTTCATCACTCTCGGAGTCGCTAGAATCTCCATCCCCATCCTCCTCGTCATCGCCCGTATCCTGGCACCCATCCATCTCCACGTCGTCCTCTCCTTTCTCTGCCGCCTCTGCCTCCGCCTCTTGGAGCCTCCTGGCACGAAGCTCCTTGAGGCGGAGAATCCGCCCGTCGTAGCGGCTCAAACGCTTCATGGCAGGACTTACTCTATGTTCAATTTGGTCTGCGGCATGTATGTAGCGAACAAGCTCTTCAGAGGGTGCGCAGTACTTGAATCCTTTGGTCGTGTCCCAGTATCGCCGGCGCTGGTGTGGTTCCAACTTGTACGTCCAGTTTTTTCCGTGCGGCATGATGGTTGCGCGGTGGATGGGGCGTTCAACGGTGGTGAATTAAAAGCGAATGAGTGTAGTGTGGTATAGTGTGGTGTAGTTGCTTTTTAATGGCGGCGAAGGCGTCGGTAGGTGTGAGTCAAATAAGGTGACATGGGCTCAGTGAATGGTGCAGTTGCAGTGCGTTTATTTGGTCTTGGCGGACTGTTGCGCGTGGGAGAGAGGAAAGTGATGTCATGTGACCCTGTAAATAGTTGAGTGCGTTTGTTTAGGCGTGCCTTTCTGGAATGATCGTGCGTTTGGGACATAAGTGCACCAAGGGCTTTTTTTTGCTCTTACTTCGTCTCTGACATTGGTCAGCGTGTGTACTTGCTGTGCTCTATAAAATAAATACAAAGAGTCTGAAAAGAACATTCATCGTTAGGCATTGAGGTATCTGCAGTTTATAATCCCAAAAACGCATTATGTATACGTACCACTTACATTGATATGAACGATCTGTATCTTCTCCTCATACCACCAGATAGTAAGCAGAATGAGAAGCAACGTTCTATGACCCTGTCATTTAAATTTAACAGTGCAAGACAATGCATTCAAGAGCAAGCAGAGGAAAAGAACAATTTGGAGCGGAAGGGGAAATGCAGAACAATGATGACCAGGATGATGCCAATTTGAACCTTAATTCTAGAACGCCAGATATGCACAGAAATGCTTTGTCTCCAGGTGCCCTCACGCGAAATACTCCCACTACACCAAGCACAGAACGTGTCGATCTTGTCGGTCTTGACTCCTTTGCTTCCTTCCTCTATCAACCCATGATGCGTCTTCTTCGTCCACTGTCCACACTGACAGTATTGTCCGGCCCAATCGAAATACTCAAATTTGAATCATTGTCTTCAGAATCTTCTCTCCGCCTCATCAGTCTATTTCCTTGCGATTTTGCTCTCTCGGGCTGGATCACTAGCCATGTGGATCCACCATTGTCATCTTCCTGTTGCATGAGCTGGAGTTGAGGTCCGTTTCGTCCGCGGGTTCGCGGTGATTTAACCGGAGGTGGTGGTGTGAACAGTGTCGGGAATTTTGTTACGCGGAGTGGCTGCTCTGTGAGGGCTGCAGGGATGGGTAACGACTCCACCAGAGTGACTTTTTCGAGAGGCAGCGTGGATACTAACGACGCAGGTAGATCGGCGGAAGAACAGGCAAGGATGACATGCCGTAAGTGGGTGTTGGACGTGTAGAACGAGAGACTTTCTACAATAATGTCAGTCGGTCAGGATCGGCAAAGGAATATTGAGCTATACACACCTCTGACTTTTCTTGCTGCTCCACCTTCCTTTCCGACTCCTACATCAATAAAGTCGAAGCTAGATATCCTGCCACAGAAAGCGGTTGAGAATGCTCGAAGCTGACCGAGGTTCCTCACTTTGTCTTGCCGTACGAGGTAGTTCGCCATACCTTCCAAGTTTGCGTACACACGTACTATGATATCCAAGGAATCGGCGTCCTCAAACTGCGGCCGAAGGTACTCCCGTGTTCGAATGAGGAGTTCATCGGCCAGTGCCTCGCCCCCTTGAGCTTTCTTAGTCAAATACTTGTCTTGGAACTGTGCCTGTTAGTCATGAGAGAAGGATCTAGAGTGACGCAGACATACCAGAAATCCATCGGAATCAGCGTCTATGAGGAATAGAACAAAAGGCCGCCGTGACTACAAATTTTAGCAACAAGTATGCCTCAGGATGCAGAGTGGTGGTCTCACCTGCTTCTCTACCAAAGCGTTCCCCGCCTCTTTAGCCTGTGCAGCCTCCTCCTTGGCTGATGCTGCTTCTCCCTTCGCTTCTGAAATTTCGGCTTGCAGTATACGTCGAACATTTTGCTCCGATGCTAGATCGAGCTCAGTCTGTGCGAGTTTTGCTTCGGCCTTCTCTAATTTCTCCAGTAGTTCCTATTGCCCACCATACGGTTAGCTTTCAACGCTAATCCAAACCCGCCCGCCACCATCATCGATTTCTCGTTTTGGGAAAGACAGCTTGTTTACCTCGATTAATTCAAATCGTTTCTCCTCCAGAATCCGGAACTGAGCCAGCCGCTCTCGGTATGTAGTGGGAAGCGGTTGTAGTTGCTGTTGTTCTGCCATGGTTGTAAATAAGATCGAAGTTTGGTAGACTAGAATCTAAAAAAATCCGGGGCAAGCCTTTGTGTATTTAAATGACGATCATGTTGCCCGAATGCATGTTTTTGGGATCTTTGGCGCGTCGCGTCGGGCTTAGCTGGCTCTGCATGCAGGTATAGTGACCATGATTGGGAAGTTCAACGTAGCGGCGCATGATTGGTCCGCGAGGTGGAGATGGCCAAATGGGAATCAATGGGATTCGGCGCCTTGGTTACGTAGCTGACCGGATGAGATGAGAAGAGAGAGAGAGAGCGTGAAAGCCTCGGAATCAGATGGCTGAGGTCACGAGCCTGATTTGTTTGAAGAAAGGTGTCCTGCGGAGCAGGCCGCGGATGAAGCCATCAGGCGTTATCGCCCGCTATGCGCTACGAATGGCTATGTCGCGATCTGATGGACGGATTCTTTAGGATTTGTTTTTCTGCGAGATAGCAAAGCCACCCAAATTCCATATTGACTCACCTGTTTTGTGCTCCAGATGTCGGGCCTTTATTGACGAGTTGACCTGATAGCAGAGAAAAAGAACACTGCGGCACAGTAGCTCTCAGAGTACGTGTCACCGCTCGGATGATATTCAAATACGTAGCATGAAGAATTTGCTTGCAAAATCTGTCAACGCCAATACATACAGTCACCCTCTTTACCGTAGCATACAACAATTTTACTTTCCGAACCACAGATTTATATAATACATTTTTCAGCCGCTGATTCTTCCAACTTTAATCGTACAGATGAGTTTCGTGCCACACTGCATTATCTGCGACATCATCTAGTCTTCGCTTTTTTTGGCATCGATCTTGTTTGGAAATATCTTGGCAGGCGCCAGCCCACTCTCTTTCAACTGTATCAATAACTTCGGATCCCATTGATTAATCAGATGCGCTTTCCAGGGCGAGATTTTCGACAACTCCAGTCCTATCTTCTGGCCTTCATGTTCTGTATTGTGAAGCTCACGGATAGCCTCCTCGGCGCCCTCTTTAGTTGAGAAATCGACCAAGCATAAGTATTTTGGAAGAAACGAAATGCGTCCCCAGTTAGTGCCCACATCGCTGACCGCTTCGAGGCCATATTTCGATAGAAGACGCACAACGTGATCCAAATTTTGTCGGTTGCGCTGACTGACTTTCTGCTTCAGAGGTGCCCAACCGGGAAGTTTGACTTTGAACACAACGCGGCGATTTTCTAGCACAGGCTTCATGGCTTTAGAGAAGTCGGGGTTTGCACTTTCGAACAGGAACGTGGGTGAAAATTCCCTATCCTTGATTTCCCAATCGGAGAGCAAAGGGGCGACTTGGAATGGTTTGCTGTTTATCGCTACCTTCTTCGTGTTCAATTCTTCCACAGCTCTGGACGCCTGCTGCTCATTTGATACCTCGATGATGGCAAAAGTAGAGGGTCCAAAGGTGAAGCGGTTCACGGCCATTGTTATCGAGGTACTACAAATTGAGCACGTTAGTCTACACCTCAATTCCTTGCAAACCATTCGCATGCGTAGATAAGGATAAATGAAACACAAGAACATACACATCCACGCCAGCATCTTTGAAGAGTGACTCGATTTGATGAGGTGTGGCGCGCCTGTGAATTCCGGAGGCTAGCAATTTCCTTCCATCCAATCCTTTGGGCACCGTTTGCCGGTATTTGCCCTCGGTATTTGAGATGGCGTTCCGTAACGATCCAGATGCTGATGTGAACTGGCGATGGGGTGCTGCGATTGCTACTGGGCAAATTCTCGTAGAACCCCTGAGAAACAACGATGAGCCCATCTTAAACGACGCCATGTCAGTCAATCTGCAAGCGCCCCCTCACTGCAAGCGCGGAACTATCCGAAGAGATATTGAAAGAGTAGCAATCAATGGATTGCCGTTGAATTGGTAGTATTATGGAGTGAGAAAAACCTCGTGATGCGCGATTCGAGGTTTGAAGCGGGCCAAGACTTTCGTGTACCGATTCAGTTAGTGTTGATTTGTCTTGGTTACATGTATGTAATGCACAAAAATGAAGCGGCCCCGAAAGTTTCATCGATTCATTCTTGATCCTCAATCCGTGCTTTTATTGTTTTCTTAGTTTATCTAATGTGTGATAAATTAAACCCATTACGATTCTCTTGCTCTGAATTGCAAGACTGGTCCATCTTTCGTACTCGCAAACCGATCTTCGATCTGGTACTCTGTAGGCCTAGTGCGGCCAGCCTCCAAATGCCTGTTGCCCGCACCCAAGGTGGTTCCCGGAGCTAATCGCATATCGTATAAGAACAGTACGCGTGCAATGCTCACAGTCAACTCTACGTATGCTAAACCTTTGCCAATGCAACCCCGGGGACCAATACTAAAAGGACAGAAGGCTGAGTGTGCCTCTGAGATTTTTGCGTGAAACGGGTTCGCCACGGCATCGGAAAGCCAGCGTTCAGGAATGTAGTCGAACGGGCGTGGATAGTAGTCCGCATTGTGGTGAATAGCGTAATGAGGAACACCAACGTCAATGCCAGCGGGTATGTGACGACCGTCAATCTCAATGCCGCCTGCAAGAACCTGACGAGGAAGAGCACCCGCAACGGGAGGCGTCATACGCATGGTTTCGTCAATACACGCCCGTAAATAAGAGCAACCGCTCAATTTTGGCCCAGTCACTATTTCCTCGACATCCGAGAAGGTTTCTCGGATCTCGTTGCAGAGCTTCTGCAGAGTAGTGGCATTATGTGCGAGATAGAAGAACGTACCAGCCATAGCCGTTGAAGTCGTATCTGAGCCTGCAATGATCAAAAGGTTGGACTCGCCCCAGAGCTCGTCCATGCTGAAACCGTTGCCTGTTTCGGGGTCTTTTGCGTTCAGGAGATAGTAGAAGAAATCCTTCCGGTCAACATCCATACCCAGCTTGGTACGCTCCATGGCTTGCGATTTGCTGTATTGCATATATCGACCCCTCTGTGCTGCAATTTTTCGGAAGAAGACCTTGTCAAGATGCCACTTGTGGATTGTAAGATGCGACCCGCACTATAAATCTATGTCAGCAACTATCAACTTTGTAGCCCAAGGCCGAGGACAGCTTACAATCAAATGCCTGTGTGCAGCATTCCCGACTAAATCGACTGCGAACCGGTTTGCCGGACTTTCCAACATGCCGAAAGCTTTCCCAAACACCAGGTCCCCCATTATATCAAAAACCATCCAATTGCACCAGTTTGCTACATTCCATGAGGTACCCCAGCCTTGTTTCTTCTCATCTTGAGCTCCAGCAGCGATACTTTCTCCAAGCAATCGACAAGCCGTCCTTACGTTTGCCAAGATGTATTTCTCCAAACTTTTGATGGCAGCGTCACTGAAGGCGTGGCTTAGTACCCTCCTCTTACGAGCGTGTTGCATCTTGTCAATGCTGCTGTGCACATTGAAGGTGTGCTTGTTGGCAGGGAAAGCAGTGTAGAAGTCAGCTTTGCGAACGTTCGACCGGAATCCATAGATTTGCTTCAAGGCGGTGTTGGTATTTATGGAAAGTGTGTTAGGGCCGATGCGCACATAAGAACCGTATGTCTCATGGGCGCGATGGAAGGCAAGATGTCGAGAACCCCGGTATGCATAGTATGTAAGATAGAGATCGGTAATTGCTGCTAGACGAGGACCAGGGTACCGGGCGAGAGGATGCAAAGTCAAACGGTATACAATGACTGCTGATACCTGCAACTGTCAGGCACAAGTTGGTAGTAGTAGTAGAGAAAGTGTGTACTCACGTAGAGAAACAGCAGTCCAAATACAGCGCCGAAGAGAAGTAGGGCCGACGCCAGAAGCGTGCGAGCGGAGTCGATTGAGGACTCCATGATTATAAAGAACTACAATGAGAACTAAAAAATAGTTATAAAGTCTTTGTCTCGAAATAAATCCCAGTTGCACAAAATGCAAGCCCCCAAAATCGACGGAACACTGCCCGGCTTATATACCACGACGGCTTCCATGTCCACCCGTTACGCCTTGAAATACCATGAACGACTAGTGGCACAACCGACAAAGAGTGCGATACTGGTCAGCTGCAGTTTTGCAAGCGGCGGATGTCGTGGGGACCGTCAGGTATATGTCCCGGCATGCTGCGGCTATCACCGGATAGTGTTGCTACGATCGGATACTCAGGCATATTAGGCGGATAATAAGGTACTTGCGCAATGTTCATCAAGTAGCGACTATAGCATACCTACCTAGGTATGTAGAGAAGAATATATAGAAACGGGAGGTTGGCGATGTAGGAATGCGAATACGAAATTCATGTCAATCATTTAAGCTACGTCTATGTCGTACATCTTAGGCTGATTCATTTTCGCCAGGAAGACTTTTATACAACACTTTGGGCCATCAAGAGATGGTATCATATGCTGTTTGTTTCGGTAGATGTAATTGGAATTGCTCATATAGGTAGGATTGAATTTCTCCTCAACTTGCTGAAACTGATGCTTTTTCAACCTTTCAACGTTTGAAAAGAGGGTGCAGACCTTCTGGCCAATGAGATGGCTTTGCTTACTCAGCCATGATCTAACGCTTTGGCGTACTTGATGAACCTCAGCAAGCTTCGCACGACGACACGAGCTTAGCAACACCAGCAATTCTTCCAATTGGACCTCTCCACTCCTCAGGCGCGCACTTGTGAACTCGGAGCTCACAATGGCGTCAAAGAAAGTCACAAATTTTACGGTATGCGCGAATCGCTGGCTGCATACACCACCCCGAAAACATCCCTCTACACCCGCGCAAGCTTGAAGCGCTTCGGACTCCCCACTGATGGTGATGTACAGAAATACACGCTGCAGCCAAAAGGCTTCTATGGGTTGATCAACCGATTTCTCGCCATCGACCCCAACCGGTCGAGCGGTATCCCGCTAAACCCTACTTACCGCAACCCTCCTCCGGGTGCCAACGATCCCTTAACTTACGATGACCCCGTAACGCTTCCCGCTGCCGACATCGCCGAGAACCCCTACTGGAAACGGGATGTACGGCGTCGTTACCCTCAAGTTTCCACCGTTACGCAGGCCGATGCCGTTGCCCTGCTAGAGGTGGGCAGTGTGGCGAACCCGAAGCAAGAGTTGATTGGGGAGGCAGGCTCAAAGCAGCTCGTAGCTGCACAAGAGGCGGGTACCCAGGGTTTGAGTGTAGCCTTTGAGAAGAACACAGGGCTGGCGAAAGATGTACTTGGGCCGGGAGGTATGCCACCTCTGCCGAGCGGATTGCATCTCAGTGGTGATGGCAAACGGAGGTATCATCTTGAGGAAGACCAAAGCTATGGCGGAAAGTAAGTTGATCTCTTCGAGCTTTTCAGTATGACTGGAAAGGTTTTAGAAGAAATAGTGGTGCTAAATGACGTTGTAGATACCCGTGCCGATCATGGTCATGATGGAAGTCTTCACAAAGCGGATAGACATTCAGTAAGTCGTAGGGAAGACAAGACTAGAGGGTAAGGAGAGCTCAAAAGAGCTTCTTGATACATTGTAAATACAATCCAGAGGTTTCCTATGTGTGTGAACTGCCTTATTTGCCTTTCGGTTGTTCCTTGACGAGTGTTGTCATGTCCGATTGCTCTTCTCCCGTTTCTCGATTCCGATTTTCCTTCTATTTTTTGCCACATGCCATCCGCCTTTGACTTCATTCGTGTGTTTACGAGGTGAAGCGCGCTTTCCTTCCTCTGAAGTCTTGGCATCAACAGTGGTGACTTCCTCTTTTGCTACAACTCACTCACGCTCACACTCACGCCTGCCACTAGCTTCTTTCTCCCTTCCTTCCACAGACAACTCCACCTTCTTCTTCAATCCTTCTTCTCGCCTCTCGGAGAGTTGCGGCAGTCATGTCGTTTGAATTCGACCGCGATGAGGAACCCCTCGACGTCATCTTCGCCTGCGCCGCTTGTGGAGACAAGTTCAGCGAGATATACAAAGATCACCACCAGACTGTTGCCGGCTTTACTGATAGCATCAACAAGCGGATTCGGCTGGTCACCCGTCTTTATGTCGGTTCCTGCAGCCATGTCTTCTGCATCAAACACATCGGCGACGGCAGAGGTAAGCTTGGAAGTTTTCCATTTCAAGGCATAATTGTGCGCTAAAGACAATTCTGCACAGGTCCTGCTTTCCATGCTGCAGGGAAGCGCCCTAGTGCCCCCTGCCCGGTTTGTATCCGTGACGGCCGTGGTGATGAACCGCGCGACCTTTTCTCAGTTCGTGGCTTCCAACCTGGACAATATGATCCGACCCTTCCGAAAGAATGGTTTCTACCGCCTTCGAGGCTGTTGGCTACCGAAGATCACAGCGAAGCGTTGCGGGCAAGTCACTCTGAGCATCTTCGCCTTGGGATTGTGCTGATGATATACAGTTCCACTATCTCGCTTTGATCAATTACAGTCACAATGCGGATCTGGCAAAGAGTAGTTTACAGCGTGATTTGGTCAACACACAAACCAAGCTTCTCTTAGTGAGCGCATCTCCCGACCATGAGAAGATCAGGCGTTTGGAAGAGGAGCTTGAGCGACTTCGGCCATTTGAAGAAGAGGCACACAGACTCAGATCGTATGTACCAACCTTGACTCGATGCCTTAGCTGCTCGAGCAAGTGGGGTTGAGTCCCATGACCCCATATACTGATAGATGTAGGGAACGTTACTTGATAAAAAAACGCAGGATCGCTACGGACACCGAGACACCTGTTAAACCCCTGCCTCCACTGCCAGAAATAGTCGAAAGTGCGCCAGAGGTATTGCATGAGCATAGTCCGGAGGGACAACTACGTCCACCAAAGCGTTCTCGGGCCCTTGAGACATCATCGAGTGCCGACTTGATGCCTCCACCCAAGCCACTATCTAGAATGAAGTCTCTCCGCAAGACAATCCCGGAGAAGTTACGTTCAAGGTTCTCTAGATCTTCCGACTCCCACAACGAAGTCTATATGTCAGGGGCCCTTCCTAGAGGATCGCATGACACCATCGGTTTCGGAGGAACTACGCAGGACAATTCACCGCTTAGCACAGCATCTCGCCGCAACTACAACACAAATATTACACAAGAGATTCAGGAGCATGACTTCGGAGGATCAGATGTCGCAGCTTCACCTGCCTATGGGACACATCCTCATCCTCTTCGATCGCAGCCACCAAATAGTTTTGTTGATGAGCCCAGACGCGAAAATGAGCCAGGTCCTGTCACTCCCCGAACCGTTTCCATTAGGCGGCCTGCCGATACACCAAATCGAATAGTAAGTTCGCATTTTCGACATACTGACCACATCTCGCACCTGACCCTGGGGGACACACGTACTGAACGACAAAATAGCTCCGATCCGTTCGCCACCTTTCGGTCGCATCGGTCGGAAGACAATCTCTTCCAGGATCAGACTTGCACTTGGGATGATGCACCTGGCTTGAACGGGCTCTCGTTCTTTAGTTCCCCAGTCAACCAAAAATACGAACCAATCGATTGGAAACGTCCACCTATCACACCTTTGTATACAACGACACCCCACAACCTTCAAGTACGGAATTTGGATTCTCGCGGTTTCATTACGAAACCAAACATCGAAAATACACAACGGCAAATTGGTATGTCTGCCCTCTGCTTTTACGCTAACCTAATCTAAGTGTGTTTCCCAGATTCTCGATCTGCGAGCCCGTATCGTCTTCCCGGCCCTCCTCAACCGTCTGGAATTACGCAGTTTCCGAGTACAACGCTATCTAGTTCACCAAATCGTGCCTCTAATGAGAATTTGCAGCTAATCGGTCTTCGCCGGTTTGGTGTTAGGAGCAGTCATCGCCCGCAGACCAATACGCCTTCGAATGCTTACACCCCCAAAAGACCTGGTGATTCCCATTCTAAACTGCGCACAGTCAAACGGTGAAGCAACTCCCTGACGGTACGTTTGCATGACTCAAAAGTTTTCTTTTTTCTTCTTCTTTTCTGTGTCTTCTTCTGGTCCTGCCCCGTGGTTGCCAGCTACGGGGTATTTGACCGAGTTTATACTCATCTGGATAGGAAGTCAGGGGGCTATCGAATGGTGTTTTTGGTTTTCGGTTTTCTTTCTTAAAATGCAAAATTATCTCGAAAATTTCTAGATACCATAAATGCTTTTAGTTCATGTGATTTCATACACTATATCGAAACAAACGCTATGCAATGTTCCGCGCAACAAAAATAAGCTGTGAAACTGTTGAGCTACTAGTGGTGTTGTATACGCATCTCTTCCTCGAGTGTTGAAGTCTTGTCGCAGCCCGAGAGCACTAATACCCCTTTTCTAAATCCATTTAATAGAAGCTACTTCAACCTTGACGCAAATCGTTTGAGACATTGCATGAAACCAAGCAGGAAACGCATCCTCTAATCGGGGCCCAGATAGATGATGGACTCAAACTTGCATTTCGTTTCTAGGATAAGCAGAGAGATATGCGTTTGCTTGGTTTCAATTATAAGAGTTTATTCCAAAGCATATACAAATAGACAAGCGTTTATCCTTAGCGTTTCGCAACATTTGGGGGAACGATATTACAAATTAGATCATGTTTCAATTGCGGTGTTTCTTTTCCGGATTTATCCCTCATTCCGCGAATCACAATCCCGATTACCCGAATAGCGTCAAATATAGTGTTCCCTTTATGTACTTAAGCGCACCTTTTAATCTATGCGTGCAATATATTCGACTAAACTATCTAATCTAATCCGCAATGATACAAGCCCTTATTGTGATGCAATTTATTCTCCGCCGCGGCCTTGGTACCTTAGATTAGCGATCCACATTCTAGCACGTCTTCTCGAAGGAAACGACATGGTTCACATATATTATTTCCGTTTTTATCCCGGAGCATGCGGTCCGTACTGCTAAAAGGACCATTTGAGGTTAGGTTAAGCTTTGTGTCTTGAATGTATAAAGCTTTAAGCTTGGTTCCCCAGGAACGAGGTTGGTACGTTGTTGTACGTAGGTCAAAAGTGATTCGACTCAGTTAGACCGATTACACACGGGCGCATACCATTTTGTGGCTTGGCTTCTTTGACGATAAAAATGCTCGTCAAGAATCTTCTGGTCGCAGCCGCTACGGCGACGACGGCTTTCGCCCAGACTCGAAAGCTGCAATGGTTTGGTATCAACGAGTCCGGCGCCGAGTTTGGTGAGAAGAACTTCACGGGCGTGTACGGGAAAGAGTTCATTTGGTATGATCTCAAAACTCTGGACACATTCATTGGGCAAGGAGTGAACCTCTTCCGATTGAACTTCCGTAAGCTCTTCCCTCGTCACCAATCATTTCCTTTAGGAGCAAAAGATCCGAAAACTAAATAATTGTTGCTTAGTCATGGAACGCCTCACGCCAAAGACCCTCACTGCCCCCCTCGACAAGTACTACCTAGGCAACCTCACCGAGCAAGTGAACTACATAACTAGCAAGGGCGCCTACGCCATGGTGCAGCCGCATAACTACGGCCGATTCCAATCCGAGATCATTACTGACACTAACGCTTTCAAGACATGGTGGCAAAACGTAGCAGCCCAGTACAAGGACAACAAGCTTGTCATCTTCGATACCAACAACGAATTCCACGACATGGACCAACAGCTTGTCTTCAACCTCAACCAAGCCGCTATCGATGGTATCCGCGCTGCTGGCGCAACTTCGCAGTACATCACACCTGAGGGCAACTCGTGGACCGGCGCGTGGACCTGGGTTAGCTCGGGCAACGGGGCGAGCTTGGTCAACCTTAAGGACCCACAGAACAAGCTCGTCTATCAGATGCACCAGTACCTCGACACAGATGGTAGCGGCACGCACGCCGAGTGTGTCTCCGCGACGATATTCTCCGAACGCCTCAAGGCCGCGACGCAGTGGCTCAAGGACAACAAAAAGAAGGGTTTCTTGGGCGAGTTCGCGACGGGCGTCAACGACCAATGCATTGCGGCGTTGAAGGATGGTTTGAAGTATATGGGAGCTAACTCAGATGTCTGGGTGGGCGCTGCTTGGTGGGCGGCAGGCCCTTGGTGGGGAGACTACATGTACAGCATGGAGCCCCCGAATGGTCCCGCGTACACGGGTATCTTGCCCAAGATCAAGGAATTTTTCCTGGCGTAAGGAGAGGTCAGAAGAGTTCTAAGAGAGATTGGGGAGGAGAGAATAGTTGAAAGAGAGGACGGGAAAACAAAAGCAGACTTGCACTTCACTTGTATATATTTTAGTTGACACGCGAAAAGAATGCAATCTGCCTCACCTGCTTATTATCTTTTTTCTTCTCCGCATGAGCGATGGAAACGTTCAATTGCACTGCACTGTGTGAACTGCACTATCGAAGAACATTCCGAACTCTTGGGATAGCCACACCCTTCCACCCACATATCAATCCACGGAGAAAGGTAATGAAAGTGAAGAAGCAATCACGCCTTCCCCTCCCAAGCTTGCTTCAGATACTCTTCCAATCCCATAAACTCATACTCAGGAAACCTCTCATTCCACTCGGTCCCAACATCCAAGCCACCGCTCAATATTCCCCTGAAAAACATAATCACAAACTCCCTACTATAAGACTCCCTCGTCTCGAGCGGTACAACCGGATGTGTCATCTGCGGGACCCAGTTTGTCTTTAATAGATCTCGCTTGATGTCCTCGCTGAGCACCTTCTCCACAGTCCACTCTCCGCCGCGCAATTTCTTCCCGAGCGCGAGAATTTCGTTGAACGTCGTGCGCGCGCCGCGCATGCCTCCTATCTTCGGCCATGATCGCGGGTCGTCTAGTGCGAGCGCCAGCATGTTCGAAATGTCGTGGATGGCGGTGAATGCAATGGGCTGATCGCCGTCGTCAAGAATCAGGGCGTGTCGGCTATCGAAATCGATGAAGAACGGATATGTGATGAGGTTGGGAGACAGCGGAGACGGGTGCGCAAAGTAGTCCATAAAGATACTGGGTTGGAAAAGGCAGTACTCGAGCTTTGGGTTTGAAGAAGAGGTTTCTGGCAGGGTGGAGAGGTACGCGGCAATGGCGTCTTTGTTGGCGTAGCCCGATACGTCTGCGTTGTTTTTGATACTCCATTCGGAGGGGCTGAAGCGGCGGACACCGGCTGCGATACAAGCGTGAATTAAGTTCTTTTGGATTTTGTTGTCGGTGTCAAGATGGGTGACTGTTTGGTTTTTGCGGTGGCACTTTAGCATTGAACGCTGATGTCTGTTGATATGGAAGTTTCTTCTTGAATAGGGATAATACTTGCGTCCCCTTTTGTTTCTAGATTGATAGCAAAAATAGGAGTAGAAGCGAAGAGGAGAGAATAACTGCAACGTGAAATACTCACTCAAGAAACTGAGGCACACATCGATGCCCTTCAGCGCTTCAGTAAGTGCATCACGATCATGATAATTGACTTGTTTGTAGGACACGTTCGGGCTGTTGCTAGTAGCAGGCGGGCTACCACGAGTTAAAATGGTAACCTCATGTTTGCCAGATGCGAGGGGAGCGCGCAGTAATTCGGTAGCCACATCTAGAAAGGCTGTGAGACTTTGACTATCCAGTAGGGAAAAAGCATTGCAAAGTTACGGACTAGAAGAAAACGTGGAAACGGGGGGCCAAGTGAGAAATGTAATAAAATATTGCTGCACCTACTGCCTGTTCCACCGGCTACTGCTATTCTGACCATGATAGCAATTTCTCCCCTTCTTGAGCACTTAGGCACTCTTGACTATATGTCTATGCTCCCTCGGATATGATATCCGAACTCAGAAAATCAAATTGGTACTTTGCATGCCTATTCCAAACTCACAATAAAAGCTTCTCTTATACTCCTTGGTCACTCAGCTGAAAAACTAAATAAGCCCTGCCCCCTCATAATTCACGCCATTATTGTGTCATTCACTTCTTTTTTCGGCCCTATTCGACCAGTTACAAAGCACTTCCGATATAAAAGTTCTCCATTGCGGGGTTAAGCGGTATTAACGGACTTCAGACTGGATAGAGATCAGGAATCTAAGGGCTTGTTTTCTCTTGGCCCCCGAAATATAGATATTGGAGAGGTCCTGTGAGCAACGCAAAAAGAGGTGAAGATAAATTTGATATTAATACTCGTTATTGATATCTAACCATATCAAGCTGTTATGCATCGATAAGTGGTACCGCAGGTAACGGTTTCTCTGGTAACGGCTTGGTGGGCAGTGGCTTGTTGGTGAGCACCTCATCTGTATATCGGATGGAACCTTCTTCGTCCGGCTCGTCCCTATACCGACTAGCACCGTCACCGTCACCATCACTATAACCTTCATCTCTATATCCCCCTCCACTCATTAGCCTATCCTCCTCTTCGTCTCCGTTATTCGAATCACGCCGGAGGTTTGCCCATACAGTGTCGATACCATCCCACCTCGCAAGCTCGCGCTGTTGCTTGGCAATTATAAAAAGCTTGTAAGCTAGCCATAAAGCGATAAGGCCGCCAAATATGCTTCCAATAGTGATGAATATACCAGCCCATGGCCATTCATGGACGAAATAGCCGAACTGATTTCGCAGACTGCCCTCCTTGCCATACCAACCCCATTCTTCTTGTAGGTACACAATATGGCCGTCTGAGCGGATAATGTCGAGGCCAAAATAACGACGGATACGACCAAAGAATCCCAAGTTTGTAGGCGTGTCGAATCGATAGGATCGCTCTGACAGTTCGACGCTAACTATGGTATATTCGTATACTATCACAGTTGGCTGATCGGGGGTTTCGAAAAGACTGCCGCCGCCGGCCGAGGTTTGAGGGTTGTCGGTGTTTTCTTTAAGCTCTTTTCCTTGTACAACGATGCGCAACATGCTCTGCTTAGTATTATTTGCCTTCCATACTGGATCATTGGGTAGAATATCCCGGCCGCCAATCGCATCGAACGTGACCTCCCACTGTATTCTATCCTCTTCGTACGGCTGCAAGATGTGTGAGTAAAAGTCGTAATCCAGGTTGACTTCTGATAGGTATGTATCAGAAGCAAAAGAATTCATGCATGAACAGTGTTTTCCTTCGCAATCCTCGAGGGTGCATTGTACCCAGTTGTCGAGGTGCGCGCGGGTGAAGTTGGGGGTGATTTGAGAGGTGGTTATAGTGGGCGGAGTAGGAGTCGTAGGCAAAGCCGGCAGGATGAGTTTATCATTGAGGTACAGCGCGCGGCTATCGTATGAAAGGGAGATGTTGAATAACTGTGGCACGACACTAAGCATTAGCCTCCGTGGACTGATTGTTCCCTGGCATGACACGACCGAGCAAGATACATACCAGCTCGTTCTCCCTGTTTTTAACTTCCTTCTTTCCGTCACTCAAGCGGGCAACAGGGCACCCTAAACAAGGCAGTTTGGCAACATAAAATTCGCCCGGTACGACCGAAGTAACCGCCTTGAGCGGCTCGTGGCATCGGTCCTCGTCTGCGTCGGCTCTGCGACCGGCGCAGTCAAGTGGGATGTCGGAAGTGCTAGAAGCGGTCGCATAGCACAGGGAAACGGCGACGAGTGACAGGCCAAAAGCTAATGGCCGCATGGTGCGGGTTCTGGCGATGTTGTAGGTCGAATGTTGAGCGTCGAGGACGTCGAGATGTGAGCTGGGGCAGGTAGGAACGGGACGCTTGGGTCTGTACTACGCTGCCCTCGGTTAGTTCAAATAGGGGACAACGTGGGCCTACATGTGGCGTAGCGCAGTCGCACGTGTGTGGGGCTGTGGCTGAACCGGTTCGCGCCGGAATCACCAATTGCAAATCAATCTTGACTTGGAGATTCAAGGTTTTGGAAGTGAAGATTAATTTCAACCTGGGAAGGTTTTTGACCATTGACGCTTTCATAGGTCACATGACTGCGTGTTTGTCTCCACACATGTGCACGCACGCACAATCACATTCCAGACTGGTCACACCGAATGATTCCATCATTCCACATCACAAATGATGTCATCCAGCCCCCGACTATTTATACATAAATGACATCTGCATCTAACCAACTTGATCCGGTGCAAAACTTACCTCTACTCAGCAAACAAATCCAACAAAAAAAACCCCCCCCTCCATCCAACTGAAACATGTCTTCCAACGGTCGCTCCACTTTCCAATCAGCCTCCTATTCTTTCTCCAGTAGCACTGTCAACGGGGAGACGCGTTCCTACTCAGAGTCTACCTACAGTGATCCCTCCGGCACCAGGATTCAACGATCCACTCAGGAGCCTGGACAGGCACCACGAAACGAGCGCGTTGAGTTCGATTCTGCTGGTCGCAGAATCCAAGACGACCGGTCGACCATGGGGAGGATCGAAGATGTGACAGATAAAGAACAAAGTGACAGAGATAGGGAATACGAAGAACGGATGGAGGATGAGTATGCGAAGAAGGAGGGTGGTGCTTAACTTGCGGTTGATGAGAATTTAAATTGTCCATTCGTCGGATATCGTGCATGCACACCTGGCTGGGTTCTAAATCGGCTTCGGGACGTCTCAAAAACTTGTACCATACTTTACATCTACCCAATGAACCTGTCGACGGATGCTTTCTAGATCATCGGATGGATCCTCTCGTATACTTGCGCGCACGGAGTGCTACACACTCTCAGTGATACAGCATGTCACTGTCACTGCAGTTGAATCGCTGTCTTGTTGGGAAGGCTGCGAAACTAGGCCTCGCACAAAGAATACCATGTATAACAACACCGTAGAAATCCGTGCGCTACACCGCGCAGCCCATCCAGGTGCCTAGTTGGATAGACCAGCCTTCTAAGGGTGTGCAACAGCAACTGTCCAATAAGCTGGACAGATCCTCCAACGCCGCTTCACCCTTGCATGTCACTTTCTGCGGTCTGTCGGCGTTGGATACAGGCTGCAGCACGTTCTGGTAGGTATCCCAACTGAAGGCCTATAGAATACGTTACCATACGGTCGAGCATCGGACTTATGTTTGGGTCACACCGCACAGTTCATCCTTTCATAACCTACGATGTCGTGCTACCATCCCGCACTCTTGCTTTTTGCCAGAGGCTGCATGTTGGAATCTTAGTAGTCGGAGCCTCAAACGCCGTCGTTACCTTTTCTTGGATATTTGCCTCCTACTTCTCATATACCGTGATCCTTCCGGACGTTCCCGCAGCCATCTTTTCTGAAACGCCGTCTTCCGAGCATGGCGTATGGCATACAAAAAGAATGTCACCAACATATGTTAGAACAGGTTTTAAGTAGCTGTAAAGGACTAAAACTCGCCACGGCGGTCGGAAACGGGCTGCGATCCTGACCTTGGGACCTCCGCAATCTTCAGGACGAAGGCCGCGAAAGGTAGTTGTGGAATACCAGCGACAACAACACTGCACTCGAATCTACGATGGTGATTATTATAGATATGCATTGAGTCCTGGAAACCAGCGAAGCGCTGAGCTCTGCTCGTTATCCATTGATGAAGGCCTTGCGAAATCTTACATGCAGGGGGCGGCCAGATTTGTAGGCAGTCTTGACAAAAGAGGATACATTCGAGTAAGGAGGATAGAAGTGGCTGAAGTAATTTCGTGAAAGATAGGGAGCATTTTCTGGTCCGTGCGTGCATGTTTCCAGAGAGGCGAGGTCGAAATAATTGTGAGGCCAGCCCCCAAGATTTTCTTTTTGGCCCTTTGATCCTTGTTAACCATCGTTCGACTACATTGAGGGGTTTGGCGCACCCTAGGATTGACGGTTGGCACAAATTAAAATCTAGATTAAGCGTTAACGGCCTGCAGAAGGTACATTGAAAGGCTGTTTAACAGTATGTCAAAGTAGAAAGTGCGGTTAACGCCCTGTTCTAAACCCAGCCCAAACCCGTAATGTAGCTGCATACGGTCCTATACGGACGTTTATAGACTTGTTTCATGAAACCGGCCAATGAGCGTGCTACCAACTCCTTTCATCGGACTTCGGCATTCTCACCAGCTCGTGTCCCAAAACGTGAAAAGGACGGCCTTTTGAGCCACATGTATTGTTACTCGCCAGCAAAAGACGACTCTAGTCAAAAGCTTTACCGCAAGGATAGCCATCCAGCGATCAACCGTGGATCTCTGTCAGTTGTTCGCTCCTGGAACAGCTTCAATTTTTCAGTTGCACAGGGTTATCTTCATAAGGATTCTGCTGCATGTTCTAAGAACTCAAGTTTTTCAGTGTAGGAATACTAATTCATGAAACAACGGATAACAGATGCAAACAAATTCAGGCCCTATGCGCACAGTCAAAATGTTCCCTTCCTTCCGTCTTGAGTCTCTGCTGTGCCACGCCCGCCCATACCCTTGGTATGAGGCCCCTCCGCTGCGGCCCATCTAACCCCGGAGTCGCATCGTGGATTTGCCATATAATGGAAGTGGTCGAAGCATAATTTCTTTCCCTCGTTGTTCCTCAGTTCATTCCGATTGTTTTTTCTGTCTTCTTTTGATACCATACAATTTTTTGACTACCGTGTAGTCGTCCACTCTTTGCGTTGCAAACATAGCACGAAACACATTCGTTTTATAACCTAACCCAAACAAATCCAACTCCTCCCAAAATGGTTGCCTTCAAGCTGATTGGCGCTGCGGCGTTCTCTTCCATGCTCTCCTCTGCCCTGGCTGGTAATGCTATCCTCCAGAACAACTGCGCCTACCCTGTCCACGTCTTGTATGTCGTCACACTCCCCTCAATCAACATTCCCTCTTCTTCGCCCGTACTAATTCATTATCAGGGGCGGCTACAGCGGCCAGGTTACCACCGTCCAGGCCGGAGGCAAGTACACCGAGGTGATTAAGGGTGGCCCATCCATCAAGATCACCAAAGACAAGTCCAAGGGTTTCGGCAAAGGCATCACACAGTTCGAGTACAAGATCGACAACACCCTTTGGTACGACATCTCTTTCATCGACTGCAACGAGAACCGCGCCAACTGCCCCGGATGGTCCGGCGGTGTCTCCATCTCTGCCACCGGCGGCACCTGCTCCAAGGGTGTCTGCCCTCCCGGCGCTCACTGCCCCGACCAGGCCTACTTCATCCCCACCGACAACAAGGCCGTCAAGAGCTGCTTGGCTGGCCAGAACACGGGCGACATCACCATGGTCCTTTGCAATGCTAAGAAGGCCAAGAAGAGCGTTGCCGGTCGCATTCAGTTCGAGACTCGGGACTGGGAGCAGCACGAGGAGGAGGTTGAGGAGCCTGCTGTCGATGACGAGCAGATCCCAGAGGACTTCGAGGAGGAGGGCCGTGAAGTCCAGGATGACGAGGAGTAGAGGGATTCTTGAAAGTAGTCTCCATGAGGTATGCTAAGAGATGATGACGATAATGCCACAATGCTGCACTCTGTCTATCTCTCTCTGCTTCTCAGACGACCGATGGAGCAATTTCACTTGGGAACTTCCACGCACTTTTTCTGTTTTATTTATTCACTTTTTGTACCTATTTAAAGAGATACCATAGTTGATGAGAACCATTTAGATTATTGTATCTTCATTTCCCTGTAGTGTTTCCCGAGTGAGCCCATATTCCCATTCCGATCGCACCGCTAGAACCATGACTCAGGCCAAGAAATGAATTTGCAGAGCTGACAAACAAGTTGCACCTTGTTGATCCCAGCAGTGTGCAAAAAGCAAGCTGGAGATCAAGCCTAAACTGCCACTAAGGCTGTTTTGCCCTTGATGCTCTACATATGCCTGCTGTACGGAGGGTGTTTCTCTTTCTGGGAACATACCTGAAATTATTTCAATAGCAAACTCGAGATTCGGATTAGGTGAGGAAGCGAACTACTCCAGTATAGATTTCGGGGCCTTGATTGGGGGCTGCTGTAAAGCTTACGACGGCTCGCCCTGTGTGTGTCGCGCGATAGAATAGGGAGCAACCCATCATGTCAGCACTTGAACCATTCCGATTTAAACTTCTGTAGCAGTTTCTGTTTTTATAATGCACGTGGTCCGCCTTTTGCTCACCCTCCTTTAGCTCTCCTTTTGGTCCAAGTAAGGATCAATGCTGAGTAGTGGTGTCATTGACCCTAGCAGTAGTGTCGATGCAAAGAACCCCCTGCAAAAAAAGCATAAATTTAGAAGAGCAGAAGAGTACGGCAAAAAAGGAGGTAGGCTTCGCCGGCATCTGACAAGAACTGCATATTCAAAGACCGTCACCGAAGAGACTTATAGAAGGCTCGTCAATATTGTAGAAAAGATGTATGTTTCGGCGTTGGGTGATTCCAGCGGATCACGGTGAGCCGTGAGCAACCTCTCGAAGAGTAGCAAGACTGGATTTTGCTGTACGCTTATATAGTTTGAGGGAAGCAATCTCAAATCAATTATCTCTGAAATATACTAGCACCATGTTAAACGAGGGCAAAAAGGTCAACATAATTCAAGAAGAGGATTGAGAGAAATGGAACGATTTTGAACATATCACCGCCCGACTCTCCACTCACTCCTTCGATTTTCAAGATCGTGATCGCCTCAATCACATGTATGGTTCCCTACAAAATATATAACCCCAACTAAATCAATCATACAGATGCCAAACTACACCCCAATATCGGTACTAGGGCAGTAGTAGTCCGCGGTGCAGGTATACCGCTCCAATTCATGCGTAATTTTAAACTTCGTTGATCCATCCCGGAAACACACAAAGTTCTCATTAGGCAAACTCGCACTCCCGGCAATCTCGCTCTGTCCCAAGTTTAGGGCATTTCTTGAGATATCCGTCGACATTGTGCCCGCCGAACCGACGCGCACGCTCTTCTTATCGCCTTCCCATGCCGTGTTGCCCAGAAAAACGGATAGCTTGCCGAGCGCCGATGGAGTTGCACTTGAGCCTTTGGGAGGTCCGTCAGCAAAGTAGCCGATGGCGAGGATTTTGAAGTCGCCGATGTAGCAGAGACCGATGGGGCACTCGTCTGGGTAGCAGACTGAGAGGTAGGCGACGTGTTTAGAGCCTAAAATTTCGACAGGGGCGGATGCTGTGAGCGCAACGAGAGCGCTCAGAGCGGCCAGAGTAAAGCGAACCATGTTTCAAAGAGCTGGAGATTGAGATACTTTTTTTAGTGCTCGTTTTGTGATTCGACTTGAGGTGGACAGAATGGGGTGGACCAGCGAAGGCGGTTTTTTCCGCGTTACGGTTGGGTATTATATATGTGCGACGGCATTTTGAACTCTTTGGTCTGGAACTCTCTGACATTCATAGACCTTGGACATGGAAGGGGGTGCAATATATCGAATAATAACAGCAATAACAACCGCAGCAGCAACTGATGCATCGGATCGTCAGCTTGTAATTGTATTTGCACTAGGAGAGGCACGAGGCTAACCACTTTTCTGGGAATGGCTATTCTCCACAATAATCATACTGCCGATTTGCGGACTATGTGCTCTTTATTTAGCTTTCGAGTGGTGCGGGCATGGGTCGATCGTTCCAATGTTGAGTCGCAACGCCAAGCGCAAATGTAAATACCCGGGCGATATTACATGCAGACACGGGGAGCCACGACGCTTAAGGGGACATACTGGGAAATACAATTTCCCTGTTACGAGGTCCTACGATTTGCCGTCCTCGGCGCTGGCTTAAGCATCGTGGTCCGAGCAATCGACATTTCGCGGCAGCAATACCTACCCACTGCCAAGGAGCATTACTGCTTTTGTCAAAACCTCTTCGCTGACTAGATCTATCTATTTATGTGATAGAGCTTGGGTGATTAAGTCCTCTTCCAAGTCCATATTCAAAGCATTGTGCCTAGCGGACGGGCACAAACAACCGATTCATTGCATATAATTAATACCAATGACGAGAGGGTATCAACCAAAACCATACCAGATGAATATCTGAACTTTCCTAAATAAGTAGGTATCGATTATAGTGAGTCTCGAATGTCTCCATGGTTCATTATCATGAAATTGCAATGATCTCTCGGGAGAGAAATATAGGTTCACTGTTGGAAAAAACCACTTTCCGATATACTACAGTACATTACCAGCAAAATTTTGAGGTTTAGTTTCATATTCTAATTTGATACGAAATAATGTCTGTTTAGATAACTTTGACATACGACGTGTAAATGATCTAACATGCCTGTGTTGGATTCAGTCATCGTGCTACATGCTATGAATTTGTTTTTCGCACAATGGCTATACAAATAACAATAGCAATGGATTTCTTCTATAAACGAAAAAATGAATGGCATAGAAATATCATATAGCTGTAATTCTATTTGTTTGGAATCTTTTACAAAACATCAAGTGCTAATTCGTAGACGAAGATATTATTGATGCTGCAAGAGCCAGATGACCAGCATGCCTCCGCCCACCAACACGACAACTAGACACCACAAGAGCGAAACTACCAGTGATCTATCCCAATCATTGCGGTCTTCGTCCCTTGCACCAAATCTAGATAATCTTCGGTTGCTGCCTGCATCTTCTTCCTCGCTACTGTCGCTATCTATTGTATCGCTTTCCGAAGATTCAAAGGACTCGATAGAGGGAGCTGCCTGTATTCCCTCTGAATATGGTACTAGAGAATTTAACCATCCTAGAACCCTCTCATTTGGGTCACTGATTAGGCTTGCAGATTCCAAGTCCGTAGCACGTAACTGTTGAAGGTTGCGCGGGAGCATGCGGATTAGAGCATCTTTGGCTCTGTATATGTTCATATAAGGCGAGGGCAGGGACATGTCACCGAAAACATGGAGAAATTTGATTTGAGGGCTCGTGGCTCGTTGTGCAGGGGGATGATATATCGGTCGGTTGTCACGCTGTGGCCAGGAGGGAGCTGTTTGTATAGCCATTTGCAGTGTAAGCGGATTATTTCTGTCACTGGCTGATTCTCGTTCATTGCGGTTGTCTGCGGCATGTCTGAGAGGATATGGAGTGTCGGTTTGTACGCTTGCTATACGTCCGCAGGTGCTGGGGGATCTAGGTGTGGTTATAGGCGCCGCCGTCGATACACCAGGTGTGAGTGTCTTGGTAGTTGCGCGTATTTTCGGGTGACTGATGCCTTCTTGAGCCGACGTATGAAAAGAGCCATAATAATGAAGGCTTCGAGGTTGCTTCCCATCGTTCAAGTCGACGGGAGAGCGGGTATGCTGAGGCAAGAGAGGAGATGAAGACGATGTCTTGTTGTGAATGGTGAACGGGCCATCTCGAGCCTGATGTGATGGTAAATATGGGGCTAGGCGTTTCCAGTAGGTCTCCATGTTTTGGAAGGTTAGCGTGATACTACAGGTTCAGACACTCGAAAGACATGTGTGGGCATTGATATATAGCTTGGGTCGGTCTAAAGTGTGGCTCGCGCCAGGCTCGAAAATTCATTTTTTCAGTAATGTTATTGGGAGTGGTTAGACGTCAGTACGAAATATTTATTTTACATCGCCATCGTAATCAAATGACCGTCAGATGTTAGTATCAGGGGCGCTGTGGCTGCTGGACAGATACCTTTTGCACTCTTGTTATGGCAAGCAGTGATCACCTCCCATGTGTTTTACCAACATTACCACCAGGGAAGACATGATAGGTAGTGAGTGCACCGTAATCACAGTCATAGTGTTCAATAGTGACCAGATCCATATGCCATAATATGGCACTGGGTGTTCGATCAGATGTTGGTGTGTAGGTAGCGTACATACATACATGATGACCTCTTGAGATTGATGCGGAAGTAGTGAATCGGAGTCGGTAAGTAGCGAATCGGCTACTTGACCCCCGGGGGCGCCATTCCCCTTCCGGGCTGGCCAAACAGGGGTCCCTAACTTTCCTGAGGCTCATTCATGAGCTGGGCAGTGAATAGTTACATACGGGCTGACACCACTCTCCTCACGTTTCGCAAGCAGCCCTCCCCTTTGCTGCCTACAATGCCACAATGAGCGAGTCGCAAAAGCTGCTTCATGGGAACCCAGACGATTCCGACTCCGAACCGGATCTCGAGCCCAAACCAAGTCCTGCCCGCCGTCTCTCCCCTGCACCCTCTCAGTCCTCGTCCCGACCGTCCTCCACCTCCCCAGCGCCGCCCAACTCCAAGACACCTAACGGCTTCCACAGACCGAAACGGCAGTCTTCCTTTGCGCAGCCTAGAGTTGACGGCACCCCTAGAACGCCAAATCGAGTGCGATTTGAGGATGATCCAATACGGCGGAGCATAAACGGGCATGAGCGAGGCGGGGAATGGCTGGAGTTGGAGAACGAAGATTACATGGACGAGGAAGGGTCCGGAAGAGAAAGAGTGCAGCGACTTCCCCTTCTTACGGGAATAGAGGCTCCAAGCGTTACTGTTGCCGAGCAGGCGTTTGACCCCGAAGACCACCTTGAGAACGCGCGACCCCGGAGTGGCATGCGGAGCGCCTTTTTGAATATGGCAAATAGCATAATGTAACAGAACATACCACTTTTACCGAGAATGCGAGACTGATCGTTCGCAGCGGCGCAGGCATCATTGGGCAGCCCTATGCCCTCCGCAACGCAGGCCTCCTCACAGGCACCATACTCCTAATCGGACTCACTATAACAGTGGACTGGACCATCCGCCTCATAGTCATAAATTCGAAGCTCAGCGGCACCGACTCTTTCCAGGCCACAGTCCAACATTGCTTTGGCAAGTCGGGGCTGGTCGCCATTTCCCTCGCGCAATGGTTGTTGTATGTACACGCTGCTTGGTGACAATACCTGCTTGTATACTAATTGACGCAGCGCCTTTGGTGGCATGGTGGCATTTTGTGTTATAGTCGGCGATACCATACCGCGCGTCCTTGATGCTCTTTTTCCATCTCTAGCCGACATCAGCTTTTTGTGGCTCCTCACCAATCGGAGGGCCATTATAATTCTTTTGTGCCTCGGTGTCTCTTATCCCCTCTCGCTGTACCGAGACATTGCAAAGGCAAATGCCCTAACACAATGTACCATCGCATGCGCTAACACATAACAGCTTGCCAAAGCCAGTGGTCTTGCTTTAGTTAGTATGATTATAATCATAGTCACGGTCATCACGCAATGCTTCCGGGTTCCTGCAGAAGCACGAGGCAAGTTGGACGGCTCCCTCATCGTTCATTCCGGGCTCTTCGAAGCTATCGGCGTCATTTCTTTCGCTTTTGTGTGCCACCACAATTCTCTTTTAATCTATGGCTCCCTGCGAAAACCCACCATTGATCGCTTCTCACGCGTCACTCATTACAGCACGGGCATCTCTCTTGTTGCATGCTTGACGATGGCTCTCTTTGGTTATCTCACGTTTGGGGACAAAACAGAGGGTAACCTGCTCAACAACTTCCCCAATGACAATGTCATGGTCAACATAGCGCGTTTGTTTTTTGGTCTAAACATGTTGACCACGCTGCCTCTCGAAGCATTCGTCTGCCGCGAAGTCATGAACAACTTCTGGTTTCCCGACGAACCATTTCATCCCAATCGGCACATGATCTTCACCACAGCGTTAGTTGTCACCGCCGTGACACTTTCACTGTTGACATGTGATCTTGGAATCGTTTTCGAGCTGTTTGGCGCAACCTCGGCGTGTGCCTTGGCCTACATACTGCCCCCCTTGTGCTACATCAAGCTGAGCAAGCGCAGTCCGAAAACATATGCTGCGATGGGTGTTGTCGCGTTTGGGTGCGCGGTTATGGCCATCTCCGTAGTCAAAACTATGGCAAAAATCTCCAACGGGACGGAAGGAAAAGCTAAATGTTCTTAACTCACCCCAAAATTTCTATTGTTATGGGTACTTGCATCGTTAGGCGCTTTGCATAGTTATTTACGCCTTAGCATTGGGTACAAAAGTAGAATGGAGCGAGGTGTACGGTCAATCTTTGCTGGGCGGTTTATGTAACATACTCTATCTATCTAAATATACAAAGTTCGGGTTTGATTGGTTGTTTTTGGTTGTGATTGCGCCTTCTCTGCCTGTGATGGGGGAAGGGGGGGGTTGGGGTTGTCACCGACGCAGATTTGTTACATACCTATACGAGATATGACGTGATGTCCCTCCCGCACCAAGATTCCAACAACACTTGGTCAGACGGAACATCAAAGCTGGGAACCAGGCCCCAGAATACCCAGAAACAAATGCACCCCCCGAAAAGGCGATGCTGAATTATTCAACTGTTGCTCACGGCTAACCGGCATGTTTACAACATCTAGAGGTTGGATTAAGCTCTTTAGTCCTGGATCCAAAGGGTGCAAGACCCACTGATCGAGAACCAAGTTTAAAGCGATATCTGGACCCTGCATAACTTTTTCTTTGATACTTCAGATGCAATTCATCGCTTACACTGATTAAAATTTCACGACGGAAATGCCGCTCAATAGGGGGTATGTACATAGCGCTGTGCGCTGGTGATATCACACCTGCGCTGTTTGTGCTGTTGATCGCTGATCCCTTGACGTCACTCGAGTGATCCTGCATGATGCCCAGTACCCATCATAGGTAGGTCGAGGTGAAGGCATATAAAAACAGTTCCCCGTACTTTCTTTGCACTTACTTTGATAAATGCTAAACACGATTTGCATTGCTCTCAACTCCTAAACAACCAGCCGGTGCTCTCATACAAACCTTCCTGATCCACCTAACCCCCTCTCCAACACCTCTCCAACCAAGATGCCTTTCTTCAGCAGCCACAAGGACACAACCGTGTCTCCACCACCCGCAACTACTACTACGGCATCACCAACTCGCTCTCGCACCCTGTTCTCACGTCGCCGCTCCTCGTCTCCCTCCCTTCACTCACACTCAACACACACCACTACCACCACCACCTCTCCCAAGCGACACTCCCTCTTATCTAAAAGTGGCGGCGAGGATGCCTCCATCGTACACGCACGCGACCGTGTCTTGACCGCCGAGGCAGCAGAGCGCGAGGCCGATCGCGCGCTCTTTGCGGCCCGCGCCGCTGTAAAGGAAGCCAGAGACCATGTGAAGAGGCTGGAACGTGAGGCTGCGGAGGAGGCCAGGTTAGCCAAGATCAAGCAGACACAAGCTAAGGCTATTGGGAAGAGAGGAAAGGCACTTGGTCGTAAGTAAACTTTCATCTCTGTGTTCTTTTGGCCTTCCATGGTTCGTGATGAAGGGTTTCGCTAACAGACGCTCATGACAGGTCACGACCATATGTAAAATCTGGTGTTACGATCCAGGAATTGCTAATCTAGTCTGAACGATTGTATGACTTTGTTCATATTGAGTTGATGCTTTGATCGTTCGTAAACTTTACAGCACGGTACGATGTATGATGCGATATAAAGCGATAGGAACCCGTTTTCTTGTTTTTTTTTTTTTCCTTGTCCAGCGTCGAGCGATGAATTTCCTCAGGGAGGTCTTCTCTGTTTTCCATTGTGTACTATTAGCCAGTTTCTATACCCTCTGCAAATCGATGTGTTATCATTCAGCTTCCGCTTCGTCATCAAATCCATTAGGGACTAAGCCGACACGCTGTAGAGTACATATTTTGCTGTTTACTGTGTAGTATTATGCTCCATATGTCTTCAACGTGTGATTTGCTGCGAGGGACTACTGTAGATCAGCTGCATGAAGTGCCCATTCCTTGACATTTGAGTTTGCTCCACGGTGACTGCTGGGTAGAATTCGAAGGTAAATCAGGTCTGTTCTATCCAGGTAAGTTGACGGCATCGTCGAACCACATTCCTTGCATCTTCGCCTGGTTTTGTGGGAAACCTATCGTATGTGGGGCTATTTGAGGCAGTGCGACAAGCTTTCGTGGGATCGTGCATTTCAATATCCGAACGCCAGCCGAAGCTGATGGCCTAACGCCTGGGAGTTGGATGATCGTTTTTGGCCAATAATGGGATCCAAACGGATTCACGCCCCAAAGATCTGTGCGATAGGTACATGGTGAGGTCAGCATATCTCTAATAACTTCTCGAAATGATGGTTATTGTGACGAGAAACAATGATAATCCGGTATTGCGTACGGACAATAAACCCTCCCCTCCCCTAAGTAGTTCTTATGCTGAGTGTTGCTGCAGCACACTTTTGTATGGGGCGAATGATGAATACGGAATTTTACTGATCTCCTCGTCCGAATCTAGCCGGAACTACGCAAATGGGGCAATGTTGACTTTCCCGTACAACACATACCCACGTAAGCCGGAACCCTACTGTCCGATCTAACCGCCAACATTTGAACATGACAAGGGGCCGACAACAACAACGATTGGCAACAATTATCTGGGGATATTTATTCTCTAAGCGCGCAACGAAAGTTTTCTCTCACGGGGTACATACCACTTCATTTTACTCATAAATTTTGTGTTGCGTCGATTGTTATTCGCTTGCATCTGGTTGCTATCCCAGGGTCTGGTTAAGGAACCATTCGTGGGCACTGGCCGACGGCGAGTGAGAAATCGGTGTGCATGCTCGCGGTTGTCGGCAGCTGCGTACAGACCGGAGTCCGATAGTTGTGGCACAGTGGCTAGCTGTCACCACGTTTTCATGGGATTTGCGGCTGGACAATCAAGCTCTTTAGGATTTTCAGAGGATTCAACATCCCCAGGACAGGCGAAGAACGACAAACCCCCGTAGCGTGCAGAAACACTGGATTCAATACGATGGTGAACTTGTGTTGGTACTAGGCTCGAGTCAGGTGTGTAGCCAGCTGATTCCGTAACTCCGAGCTAGAGACGTCTAGTTTGATCTACGCCAGGGGTCACTAACCCTAGAGAAATAGTTTCCATCGTTCCGTAAACTTCAGGACGAGAGACATGAACATTTCCTACAGGGTCAGTGATCACGTCGTTGCCGTTAATACAGCACAAAATAGCATATAACACATCTCTCAGTCATTGCATTCGCATTTGGATACTCCTTTACCATATTTCTCGTAAGCTAAAATATGATTGGTAATACGATGATGTACCAGTACGAAAAATGCAACGGCGCACTGTTGAACGGCTGCGCCACTCCCCAAACGCAGCTTCATTACTGTCTTACCGCTGCAGTAATTATTAGTGTATTGAACAATCGACGCTCGAGTAGCCCCAGGGGTTGAAACTCAGCTCCACGAACAAGCCAGTCATGCCCAATCACTAAGTGATGCTCTTCCCGATCGGGGCCCGCCATAGCGCAGAACGGCTGTCACGGAAGTCGGGATCTACTAATTTCTGCCCACTACACCTGCTCCGTCTCCATTCCCATCCTTTTATTGTATTAGTGCCATGGATGATGGAAAATGCCCGGGCGCCTGGCAGGCCAGGCGCCCGTTCAGTATACGTAAGATGCATCTCCGCCCCTGTTTGCTTTTGTTTTCACTTTAGACCTGAACGTCGCTTCTTTCTTTCCATCTTAACGGTTTTGTCTTGTTTTCTTCTTTTGATATCCACTTTCCTTGTTGTTTTTCGTTTCCGCCGGGATTTATCATAGGTCAACGGCTGTCCTCGTCCACTCCTCTACACTACCGAGGGATCGCAGCCATTCACCCCTCACTATGCAGTTTGCAAGGGCCCACAAACTATCCGTCGTGCCAGCAGCACTACTCGCTCTTTTCTCCTTTCTCTGTATAATTCTTACCTCCGTCTACTGGATATTGACCGACTGGGTCGTGAGCCGCTTTGTGCAAATACCTAGTACACACAAAGACAAGGACAAATGGCCCACTAACGATGTTATTGTCGACTGGACCGAAGCATCTACAAACGCTACGATTGTCTCTGGGTGCTTGAACTTATTTGCCGCTTGCGTTGCCCTTGTGGCTTGGAAAAGGCTTATGAATCAAGAATTGAACACTGATTTCAACGCGGTACGCTTCGGTTCCTAAGCATACGCTTGTTGCGAAACAAAGCGTAGATCTACAGTTACTGATTTGTGTCATTAGCCCCTTCGCCGTTTTTATTTCATTTCAGTTTATATTACAGGCGTTATTGGAAGCATATCTGCCCTTGCGGCGCTCATCCTACATTTCACCGACAAAGGCGATAATGAGTGGAGTTGCATAACTCACACTGGATATACTTTTCAGAGTCCACAAAAGGGAGTCCCGTTCGATAATCTTTTGTGCTCTCGGGAGCATGGAGCTTGCAATTTCTTAGCCACTCATGCCAAACCGGATCAACGGGGCTCAGCAAATGCAGCGTGCAACACAGCGGTATGTTACGAACTTGATCACGCCAAGGACACATTATACTGACATGAAAGTATAGGTCGCTGTCAAATGGTTCCAGCTCATTCTCATTTTATGCGGTTGTACCACTATGGTCCTATTCTTCTTTCAGGCGAAGCTGAGGAGGCATGTCCGCTGGTCACTCCACTCCAACGCGCCAAAGGACGGCACTCTTCAGAAATGGAGTTAAACACCTTTTTCTGGAGGGAGGACTATAGATATGGTTGGTCAATCGAGGACAGAACATCCGGAACCTAAAACCTGGCATGACTTCCCCATTCATGTCAGCATCGCTCGTCGATACATACCCAGGTGGATACTCTGGAACCATCAAACCGACGCGAATTATACTTATGAGGACTTCAAGCAATCCGTATCAAGTACGGGGATAATTCTTTCCATTTACGAGCCCAAAAGCCGCTCACGGCATGATGCATAATTTCGAAATCTGTAAATTGTTAAAGCTGGGCATGGGCAATGTCATTTGGTATGGAGGGCATGGATTTTCAAGGGACATTGTCGCAATGTACATATTTTTAAAAGAAAATCAAAATAAGAAAAAAATAAGGAACATGGCCAAGAACAGGTCGCATCTTTCAATAAGAGATGCAAGACACAAACAGTTTATGGAATGGAGCATCCCATGTGCTTTCCACCGGGTTGTAAATTTTTTGTTACAGACGGTCTGACATCATTCGTTCTACGGGTACCGGCTTGTATTGTGGGCCCCGATGAAACTACACACCCTTCAGATCGTGGTTGCGTTTCCACTCACTGGTCCCGTCGGGGGTTCTTGATATCCATTTGCTGACAGAGCCCAATCCGACCTCACTTGACATGGGACACATCCTGGCCAATAATATTCGGGAACTCTACCACTCACGAGGTTGCTGTACTGAAACCACATCCTTGTAGAAGCTATTAGCGGTGATCAGATGAATTGCATTGATGAGGACTGACCTTTGAATCTCAGGCCACTCGATGTACTTCCCACTTCCACCTCGAAAGGTGCTTTCTCTGAGACCAACCTCTGCAATACTCACATCGGGTGGGTATTTTTTGGTCCACGGAGCTGGCTCAGGGTCTGGTGCACTGCTGTTGCGCGGTTTTGCATCGGCCCAACCTCCTTCCCAAGTTGACGATGTCCAGTAGAATTCGTCTATGGTCACGCTCCAAAGTCGCCATTTACCATCCTCAAGGACCATCTGGTCGTGGTATATGGCGTTGTTGAAATGCCCAGCTTTAGTCGCCGAAGTCGAAGGTTGCAATAACCTTGCTCGAAGTGTCGCAGAACGACCGTCTTCAGACACTAGCACTACAGGTTGTGGCCGCCAATGGAATGAAATACTTTGTCGAAGTGTTGAGCGGTTTGTACCGTAGGAAGCAATGCATGCTTTGTCGATGCGTTCTGGGGTGATGAAGAAGCCTGCAAATGGCGAGGCCTTGTGCCCTCTTTTCGCAAAGAGAGCACCCATTCGTTCACAGTCTATATCATCAAGAAAATATCCATACGCATGAGACTGGTTTTCGGCCCCATCATATGCTGCAGAACGTTGGAGGCGACGTTGCAGGTTTTTCAGGTCTACGCGGCTGACAATGCTTGCGCCAGCAGACTTAGAACCGGTGAACCGAAAGCCCGTCGAGGGTAAGAAAGATGGTACGTCGAAATTGGGAGCTTTCAGACCGCCATTTCCCCAACCTTTGTAGTAATCCGCTACTATCAGAGGCTTAATCTCCACATTTCTAATCAGCCACACGCCGTTCTCTTTTATAAACTGATTCCGGAAGATGTTAAACTCCCAAGATGCGGTGCGGTTGTTTGCATTACCCAGCATTGCAATCTCAATACCTCTCGCCGTAGCTGTTTCCCCATCCGACGCGATGTGTACAATCATATCGAATATTGGATGGTCGTTGGCGATGCCTTGCTTCAAATTCTCAGGACCCATACGCTCCAGCGCCTTCTTCACCCCTGCCAGCCCCGTATAGTTTGCCACTCCCGTAATCTTCACTGTCGTATTCACAGCATGTAAATCCACTACATCCGACCACATTCTTCGGTCGACATAGTATCCATGAGCGTGCATCAGATTCCGCACTTGGTCCTCGTCGTTCAATCTTGCGATTCTCAATTCGAGATCTTCAACGCTCACATTTGTCATCGGTGCTTCTCCAACCGCAGGGGGGATCACAATGCCGGATTCTTCGGGCGTAAAGTGATAAGGTACGATGGGTATACCGCGTTTCCCAATATTTCTCCACCCTCCCACGTACGGCCCTTCATACATATCGTAATAGTGCAGGCGAGATATCCGCCACCCTGTTTTCGTACGCACGTATTCGTTTTCGTAAATCCCACCTTGAATTCTAGTCTCGCCTTTCCCATCACCTCCAAATCTTAACCCATTCCACCTCCCCTTCGCGCTCAGCCCATCCACTGCAAGATTCAGCACAGGATTCTCGATGACCATAGTATTAAGGGATCCAGGCACTACTCCATTCATTGCCCCAGCATCCTCTTGCAGCCATTTCGCGATCGAGGAGTGCCCACTGAGTGATGTCGCGTTCCAACCCCAGGTCAAGGTGCCGTTAGAGGAAAAAAGAGAAGCTATGCTGTCCCATTGTCCCACTTGAGCGAAGTGCGCGAAAGACCGCTGGATATCTTTGATTTCGCGGATGGATTCTACGCGCGTTATTTCGCGGGCTAATTCGTGTAGAGTCGTCGTGGTATTATTAGCAGCCGCGAGGACTTGAATACTCCTCGTTGATATCGCTAGCACGCTCCATGATGAGAGGATATTTATGAAAAGCATCTTTTCTCGTTCTCGTGCGATGCCAACCGTTTGTCTTTATCAACTGTCCGGCCCTAGGAGAATTATATGTATAACTCGCTACATAGGTAGAGAATTATGTAGGCCCCCTCCCATGCACATAATCAATCTCTTGTGTTGATCACACTATGCGATGCTCCATTTACTTCATATAGCAGTGCCACTCACTGTTTGAGGCTATATGGCAAGTTCCGACTATCCATACCAACTGCCGATGCACTCTACTTAGCCTATGATGATTGTCTCCGATGTACCCTCATCCCCTGTCACCCCACAATACCAAATACCGGCATTTGAATATGAAATATGTAGATCCGGTGAAAGTTGATCCGGCATTTCGATTATCGCTTTATCATATACTTGCCTCGTTATGGGTGAACAGTTTCATGTACACTTTATGATAATTTCTGAGAATTGTGATATTCTACCAACTAGAAGATCAATAACTGCTCTACTATTGTCTGATGATTATTATTGGAAATCTAGAAAAGAGAGGCATTGCGCATTCAATGACTTTCATGAGCAACATGAAGTCTTGAGGTCAAGAGGGTAGATCACATGATGCCTGCTCTAACAACCCTTTGAACGTTCAATTCGGGCGTAGCTTTTGACGTGTGGCCTGCGCGTTTATTAGCTTTACCTGTTTCAGTAGCGCGATGAAACCTCGCAATCACAGACGCGTAACGTCAAATCGTCAACACAGTACCAAACAGCACACAAACCGATGGTACGACTGATTCCTCAGCAACTTCAACTTTTCCCATTGATTGCAAACAAAAATGTCAGATATTGTTCACCAAGTTGATCCAGACGGTGACACTGTTCTTATCCTGAAGAACCCCGGAACACCTTTTGCCATTTGGAAGATAGAGCCTGATAAAGATGCAAGGAACGAAAAGGTTGCAAAGAGGAGGAAAATCAGCCAAGGCGAGAAGGAAATGCTATCGCTGGCGATTGAGGAAGAACCCACGGGAGTGGTAGACGATGACCATGCAGCAATCCGTTATCTGGTGTCATCGCGACATTTGGCGCTTGCATCCGGATATTTCAAAAGCAGTCTCTCGCAAGAAGGCTGGATGGAAGGAGTTCGCAACGAAGCAGACGGCATGTATCATCTCACCACCACTGACTGGGATCCTGATGCACTTCTCATTCTGCTGAACATTCTACATCTTCACAACCGCAAAGTTCCACGAGAATTAACCTTGGAAATGCTCGCCAAGATGGCAGTATTGATCGATTATTATCGATGCGCGGAGGCTACGGAGGTTTTTACCGCCATGTGGATCGAAAAAACCGCCGAATCTGAAACTGTCCCTTCGGAATACAATCGTGACCTAGTTCTATGGATGTGTGTTGCATGGGTATTCAAGATCCCATCCACGTTCGAAACTACCACCAGCATAGTTATTGCGCAAAACAACATGCCTACAGTTCAATCGATGGATCTCCCGATTCCGAATTCCGTTCTAGGCATGTTCTCCCTCTTGAGAAACCGCGATATAGAGGCTCAGTGCTAATATGACCAGAGGCCATTGAGAACGAACGACACCATGCCTTGGACAGCATATTCAATTGCGTGCAGGTTTGGCTTGACAAATGGTGTTCCTCAGATTACAAATGCAGTTTTTCCGGTTATAATACTCAGTATGATTTCGCTTGTTCCTCGATGTTGATTGGGGCTCTCACAAAGGGATTGGGATATCTTAATCTTAGCCCACGGCCTGAAACACCTTTCAGTGGTATAAGTGTTGCACTAATATCAACCAAACTTCAAGGAATGTCATCACCAAAGTTGCGGATTGGTCCCTCTAGCTCCATACATATATGCAACTTAGATATGACGGTGAAGAAGAGTGTGATTGACATCCAGACAACAGTGTCTGGACTAAGGTTGGATCAGTTCAAAGACCGCGCCGAAGAACATTGAATGATACAGGTATGGCAGATTAGAACAACTATGTATCTAAATTTTGATATCAGTGTGCAATACTGTATGGGAAAAAAGGGCACAAAATTCTGTCCCTCTCATCTTATCTGCAACAACAACATACAACACGGCATGTGAATACCTATGATTTCGGGGGATCACGTGGGGATGAAGAAACGAGACTTTCTCGAAGCGGATGTCGCGCCACAGTTGGCTAAGCAACACTAGCCACACCACCCTGGAATGTTCTGGCATGCTCGCGAAGAGCCGCGCATCATCTCCAGTGTTCGCGAACGATCACCAATCTTCAAGATTGATCTCCAGATTTCCAGCATCGTCTATTCCACTTACGAATCCGTCGATTTCTCAGCCGCCTCCACGCAAGCAACTGTTGCCTCCCGCCTCGCTCTGTCTATAAAGGCGCCATGGAAGTCTTCAGTATGGATCATCATCATATTCACAGAACAACACTTCACAACAACACCACGATCGACAGCTATCTTCAAGCCTCTTTCACACTCCGACAATCACTCTGTCTATTCAATTCACCCTAGCATCTCCAACCAACCATCCAACAACAATGGCCTTCTTTCTTACCCCGCGATTCGCACCTGCCTACCAGCAACAGTGCAACCCCTGGTCATGCGCTCCGGCCCGCCCACGATATTCCTACCGCCGCATTGTCCGCCCATCCGTGCCATCCTTTGTGCCTTTCCTCAGCCAGGTAGATGACCTGCTGAGCGCATTGGATGAAGAGGCTCAACGTGAAGCTCAGCGCGAAGCCCATCGCCAACGGCAACAGCGCAAGCGGATCTTCCGCGCACACTTCAATGTCCACGAGAACCAAGAGGGCTATCAGGTCGATGGCGAGGTTCCCGGCTTTGAACAACATCATTTGGAGATCGAAGTTACCGACGCACACACATTGAGAGTTGCTGGCAACACGGAGAACAAGCTGCAGCAGCAGCCCGAGACCAACTCCACCGCAGAATCTAAGGCAATCGAATCCGAAACCGTAGAGTCCGCCGAGAATGTACAGGGTGATACTATGGAGGGTGTGACGCTCAACGAGCCAGAACAAGAGTCTCATTCCGACACTGAATCCCACAAGTCATACCAGGCCACTGTGGAAGACGACTTTGAAGACCTCGGTGCTGAGACCTCTTCTACCATCTCTTCCGGATCCAACGTCCCATCTGAGCCCAAGGAACCCAAGGGCAAGGAGAAGGCTGTCGACGACCTCACCACTACCGAGACCACAATTCAGCAGCAACAAGAACCCAGTGCAGAGGAGTACCAATTCCACGGGTCATTTGAACGCACTTTCCGCTTCCCTGAACGGATAGATTCTGGAGCCGTCAAGGCTAGCCTCAAGAATGGCCTACTCAGCATTACCGTGCCGAAGGCCAAGGCACCCGAAGTCCGGAGGGTTATGATACAGTAGAAGAATGAGGAAACGAGCATTGCGCGATATTAGGGAAGCATTTTCTTTCCTGGGATTTTGTATGATATGATAGAGGGTTAACTCAGTAATGAAATTAAGTCTTTACTTTCAATCGTCTGCGCACCTAAGATTACCCGTGATATTATCATTTTCGTAAATAATACTCCATTCTCACTCAGAGTAAGTCTCGGCCCACCTTCCCAGCTCAGTAGTCAATAACAAAAATAAATAGAATTTGCGTGAACTTGCATTTGCTTTACCCGCATATACGGCGTTCAAATAAATGCAGGTCTTACGTACGCAGGATTGAAGCTCCGGTCCATTCTGGGAGCCAGAATCCACAACGTGGAATCACATCATAGCCACTCGCAATTATGCAGGAACGCTCGTTTCTGGCTTGAGCGTGGGCCCTGAACTCGTTTGTGCAGGAGCTGGACATAACTTCGTATTGGCGGTAGTTGTCAGATGGTGCCTTTCGTTTCTCCTCACCCATGCTCCATATTTAGGAGTGCTCAATGCACAATCACCTGCAAGCAGAAAACTAAGAGGGAACAGTTGATGTTTAACTTAGAGCTTATGTCTATTTAAGCATTCTAACTGTAAAACTGGAGCATGTACTGCAGCGCAGCTGTAAGCTCCACGCTTTGGAACCCCACCAATATCTTACCTACGCAGTGGTGGCTTACACAGCCTTCGACGCCCCCATATTCTTTGTTCCTCCCGTCTTTCCCAGCGGCCTCCAACAAATGCGATTGGGTAATGTTTCAAATGGTGCGGAACAGCATCTCGGGCACAGTGTTCCGCAACGCCACTTACTGTTTTTCCGGACCCAGGCTTCCATTCCCTTCACATTGTTCGCCACGGGTATAAGCGTTAGCATAGTGGTCTTGGGTCCAGAACTGCAAGGAAAGCTTAATACGGGTCATTCTTTTTGAGCGGGTGTAGTCCTGTACGTAATACCGATTCCTTATAACAGCAGCTCAGTTCCTTTCTTATGCAACTGGTCTCCTCGACACTTGAAAGCTTTGTGAGAAATTGTGTCAAGAGTCGAGCTCCACTTATCTCTCACCATGTATACCACTACTGCAGCAACGGCGTTTGCGCTCACCTCCTTCCTCACTCTCACAAACGCCGCCGTACACACCGTCAGCGTGGGTGACGGGGGCCTTGTATTCAAGCCTGAAACGCTCAATCCCGCCGTGGGCGATACTGTCGTCTTCAAATTGTATCCCCAGCATAATGTCGTCAGCGGAAGTTTCTCGTCTCCCTGCCAGCCAAGTGGAGGCAATGGAGGCAATGCGAGCTTCTACAGCGGTCCATTCAGCGACACCAACAACGGAGCGAAGAAGTTTGTTGTGAATGTGACGAGCACGCAGCCAGTGTACTATTACTGCGCTGTTCAGAGGCATTGTCAGCAGGGTATGGTGGGAGGTTGGAATCTGCCGTGAGTGCCTTTTATATCCTTTTTCGAAAATCTCTTCCCTCCATATCTTTACTGTTATTTGTATTTTCGTTAATGTTTGCATACCTGCATCATTGCGCGTTGTTGCATGGAGTCGCAGCTTCTGAGAGTCAACTAACCTGTGTGATTTTGCCAGGTCTTCGGGCAATGACATCAAAGCCTACGCATCAGCCGCTGCACGTGTATCAAGTGCATCGACCCCATCTGCACTCGCTGGAGGGAGATTGCTTGATGATTCACAGCTCGCATCCGTCACTGCTAGTGCTAGTCAGCCGTCTTCATCTGGCAATGGAAGGTATGTGCTTCCCTCTGTCCTTACCCAAATCATCACATGCCATCGCGTCCAGGGCCTACGTATACGCATTCGATCGTAGACTGAGCAGCCTCTCGGGACTACTCTATTTTCCAGTGACTTGGCTACTAATGTACATTCGCAGTGTATCTTTTTCATCGGGCTCTCTTGCTTCGCCAACTTCTGGCTCTCCATCGGCTTCGCGCTCGGGTGGTGCTACTTCCTCCCCGTCTAGTGGCTCGCCCCAGCAGACGAAGAATGCTGCTCTTGGTATGGGTGGCCCGGAGGCTGTGGTTCTGGGATTGGGTGTTGCCGCCATGCTTCTGTAAAATGAGAGACTAGGGTGTTGTATAGGTGAGAGAATCGACCTCGAGAGTAGAAACTGATTCCTGAGCTGAAAGATGTCGAGTATTAGGTAGCTTGGTTTTTGCTAAATAAAAGACATGCTACAGTTCGAATTTCTTGATAGGCTATCAATTGTTTACGAGGGGTTTTGCCTGAGTACATATGTATACATTTGCGGCAATTTTGTGCGCGAAGACGCTTGCGATATATCTATGTATAGGTTGAGCGTACGTATTTACATACATTTAGATAGAAACCTTTGCTGCTTCAGGGCAGTAGAAACAAATGGTGGGGTATATGACCGCTTCATTTCAAAAGGTCTCGTCCATTACGCCTCCTAGGTTTTTACCCCAAGGTACGCGTCCTCTCGTTGCATCTGGAATTGATGAAACAGGAGCTTTAGTAACGCAGAAAGTACTTTCATTATCAGCAAAAAGCCTTTGAGCAACATTGAATTGTATGGAGGGCATCTTACAGTTGCTAACATTGAAGCGTGCTTTACATTACTTCACAACGATCATCAAGCAGTCCAAAGCTATGGCGTCACACCGCGTACGGAAGATCATCGCTCATTTAAAACCCAACACTGCTAGGAAAGAAGTTTCAAGCATGTTAGATAGATGAAAAGGAGGTTGCGCTGGTATGGTGAGGGTGGCGATGTCTGGTAATCCGGAAGGGGAAGAGCCGGGGCAAGACCGTTCGGACCTCCGCTGTCGCTTTGTACAGATTGATGCATGCCATTTTCTGACAATTACTCCACCCTGGCCCACTACAGTGACTACACCACATTGAGCTCGAACCGTCTTTCTCAGAAGCTTTTGACACGACCAAAGAAGATTTCCAGACCAAATCGGACGATCGTACAAAGGGGTCATTTTCCCAACTGGGCTTCGTTTAGGCCCTCTGAATACCGAAACGTCTAATCAGGGCTCCTTTCGCTAGACATTAATTCAGGGTTTTCAGTTGTTGGCTACCAACAGACGGCTAAAAGGAGCCAGTAATTTAATGGACAGGCACATACATAAAACAATGGGTAGTGGCGTTGCCTTGGTTGATCTTTGCAGCAAAATTCCTCTGCGTATGTTGCCTGGTCAGCTGAACATTGCTGTCAATAAGATCAATTGGCTTAACCACTTCCAGCTCTTGAATATATCCATAAATTTGACCAGGGGAGCCTTGGGCAAAAACTGCTAGAAACACCCATCGTGTGGTATAACCTCACTCAAGCCGCGTTCACTGCACTGCCACTGGCGTCAAGGCAATGATATACGTCACAGATACCGTCTTAATGCCGCCATTTAATAGGGCTTTCTGACATGGTTTCACCATGATCGTGTCACCTTAATCCAGGTTACCGGTAATATAGTTCACTCGTGATTGCTACAAGGTGTGTTTCACGTCTCTCTCCGTATGCACAATGCACTCGGAAGACCTCCCTTTAGATTGATCCTTTACAGTGCTCGACGGTCCATGTGAAAATCTCGAAACACTATGACATAATTATTTACCTGTCTGGACTGGGAGAGCCTGTGGGAAAATTTCAAACTCGAACACCTCCGATGAATGGTTCACACAACGAATGTTCCTGTCAGGGTCAAGAGAATGAAGCGATGTTTGATTCGAAGGGAAGTGTGAGCTGTTTACCTGGAAATTATGTTATATGTTTGTCATTTGACATTCCGAAAGCACAATCATTTGCAACTTCACCTTGATAGTACGTCGCACCTCTAACCTCATGCGTGAGCAACAGCTTCCATCGGTCCGAACTACACGGGTCCTTGCTGGATCTGACCTCTCCCCCCGCAATGCAGGTAAAGCATTCATGGTTCACGTACTCGGAGCTGAACTAGCAGACTGACCCTGTCTGGATTCATCTGCCTTTGCTCCACACCGTCCAAAGGGTTCGGGGTAAGGTGAACATATATGAATGCCCGTTCTTGTTCGTTTTACCTTAAGATTCATCCAAAAGGTATCTTTACCAAACTTTTAAGTTCTTACAACCTTTGTGAACTACGATTGATAGAGACGCTCACAGCTTGCAATCATGTCAATCGACTACAAACAAGAAATATATCCAATGGAGACGTACTCGTCTTCAATGTGGCTCGACGACGACAAGTTCGGACGGATACGCCGATGGTTCAAAAAGGAATTGCCCGTTTTCCTCGGTGAATTTGTGGGAACTTTTATGTTCCTCTTCTTCGCTTTTGCGGGCACACAAATCGCAGCCGACTCCACGCCACCGAACCCCCTCCTGGCAATCGACCAACCTATACCTCCAAATCCAGCAAAGCTTCTCTACATCTCTTTTGCCTTCGGCTTCTCATTGCTTGTCAATGTCGCAATTTTTGCTGATGTTAGCGGGGCTATGTTCAATCCGGCAGTAAGTATCTGTATCCCGCCATTTGTTACGGACTTCACGTCATCATATATCTTAATCACCATGATTCGATCTTCACCGATACTAACCTGTTCAAAGGTTACTCTTACTATGTGGGCCATCGGAAATATCCGCTGGGAACGCGCTATCCACGCCGTCATCGCACAACTGCTCTCTGCCATCATCGCCGCTTTCTCCGCCTCCGCTATGCTCCCCAGTAAACTCGCCGTCGCGACAACAGTGAATGAGAAGACAACCTCCGTCTCGCAGGGCTTCTTCCTAGAAATCTTCATGACGGCTCAACTTATCCTGGCCATTCTCATGGTTCCCAGTGGGCCTAGCAAGCCAATGTACTGTGGGTTTGCTCTTTTCATCGCCCAGCTTGCGGGTATCTATTCGACTGGTGCCAGCTTGAATCCAGTGAGGAGCTTGGGACCTATTGCCGTTGTTGGTGCGCAGTCTTCGGATTGGATTTATATTCTAGGTCCGATTTTTGGTGCGGGCATGGCCACTGGTATTTATAAACTTGTGGCTCTCACTCCGACTGACGGTAAATGAGGCTTTGCGGAATTTTCTTTCGGTTATTCTTTTTCTCAATTTGTGAACTATAGGGAATGTGTCATGGGAAAGTTTGCGCGCTTGTTGGGACTGTATTCGTCTTTGTTTAGCATTTTTGGAGGAGTTGGGGCTATGGAGCAGGATTATTGAGTTCGCTGTAACATTATTGTATTATTAAAAACCTTGAAAATTCTTTCGAATATGAATATATATATGACCAGTTTGCTCAAGATTGCAATGTTTTTCTGCATCTACAATATAAGCAAATGCACTGGACGACGTTACATTAGTACAGAAATCGTACTTTGTGTCTCATACATTTTTACTTATACCAGACCTTTCAACGAAGTATTACCTCCTTCGTTTGTGCGTGCTGGAAAGGTTCTGTACCGGCTGAAAATGTGCCTAATCTTTCGAAAGCCTCTTCACTCGTTTTCGAGGCGCCGAGCACGAGGCCTGAGATCCAACCATCATATCGCGCGACGCCTAAGCAGAGAACAGGAGCTTTGAAATCCGACGGCCTATCACCACATTGCGCTCTTCGAACAGTCGTACCTGGTTTTTGTTCAGACACATTTTCCATTTGCAAATGCGCTCTGGTCGTAGAATTCGTAGCGATCTTATCTTCTACTAAGACGCAGTCATGTGAGATTGTTATCGCATTTGTTCCCTTTATTACTAGGGTGTATACCCACAGTCCTTCCCGTTGCGTACACATGAGAATCGCATGTTTGATGGGACCCTGAAGCTCGATGCTTGATTCTGAGACTGCTCCGAGTGGATTTAGTCCGGATACTGAAGTAGAAGAGGACAACAGGGTAATGGTTGGTGTGAATGCTTCTTCTTCATTTGCTTCCGAGCTATGATACGTCTACCATACAATCAGTAAGATGATTTGGTTACTTCCAACAGGCTTTTATACGTACCACAGGAGTGTCCAAGCTCGCCCAAGAGTAAGATGGGGCACGATAATTACTTAATGCAAAGTAATGTGCATCTGGCAATGTCGACAACGACGTAGACCAAAGTAAATCAGACGCCAGATTCTTTTCCCAAAGCCCTGCTAGATACCGTGACTTGGTAGCAGCTTTGATCTTGTTTGCGATGCCGGAGATTGCAGGTAATTTGTCATTCGGGACAGTCAAATCTCTCTTTGAATACTCCTCAACTATTCTATGCCATGCATCCCACACTGCGGATTGGGACCTGCTTGACTTGGAAACCGCCTTAGGAATAAGTGCTGGTGTGGTGGGATAAGACTTCCGCGATGGGCGACACTCGCAACGGAAGGAGGTTTTGCATTCAAACAAAAGCTCAGATTCCGTGTAATGAAGAACCCGCGTACTTAACACATGTTCCTGTAAGGTCCAAGATCGTGTCACTAATCGCCCAAATGGTTTCGCCGGTGTGGCTTCGTGGACATTTGGATGATGATCCTTTATTTTCCTCGCTCGTAGCATTGATTCTTTTCCAGTTGTATTTTCGTAAATCAGTCGGACAGGTTTCTGTCGGTCAACCAGACACCTCGTATTTCCATCTCCAGAGTTGGTTGCAGATAATGTCACATAACTATTTTCGTAGATAGCTCCCATCTTTGCAGACTCCGTTTCCCAGTCTCTGACGGAATCTTGGATAATGCACAGTGAATCAATCCATATGTAGCGCAAGCCTAGCTGGCGCACAATGACGATCGCATCTTGGAACAGTGGCGGCAGAACCTCGAATGGAATATTAGAGGCTAGCTTTTGCCAATTGGATTTAGTTGAAGTAAGGGTTGGGCCGGTCCCCCAACAATGGGACAGCGCTGCATATTCGAAAGCCTTGCCCTGAGTGTCGATTAAACGAATGGGCACAGTTACCCGTCCCACATCTAGCAGACGTTTCGGTGATGAGGCCGATGCTTTAGAAGGCAATCTACAATTTACGTGCTTTGGGCTTGTTAAACAATCCTGTATGCACCGTCGAGCAAAATTGAAGGTGTCGTCGGAGCCAGAATTAGATGGGATATGATGTGCTGTTCCTAGAGTTGACCACGGAGCGCGAGATGCTGGAAAGTGTTAAAAGACTGAAAGTTTGCTTTCTTTCTACTCCATCATCTATATGTTCACGCCCTTCAAAATAGAAGTAGTGCATTGACGAGCTGCGTATTGAGCATCGAGGGTTTCTTACCTGAGCCTGCGTAAATTTCTATCATTTCTCCTTTCCACTTCTCACTATCGATCTCAATATTTATTGTACCTTTCTCATTCAAGTTCATGAAGGCTTTCTGGAATGATTCTCTCCACCCTGGAGACAGAGCATCCAATGCTTGAATTAGCACATTACAAAAGCGACAACCACCCTCTCTGGTATCCTTCGTCTTGGCTAGGCTGAACAAATCCAATACAACGGAGAGACTAGCCAGAGGATTCTCGGCTTCAGAATTGTAGGTGGAGCCTGCGTGACCGCGGGGATCTAGATCATGGCATATCTGGCATCGTTTATGGCGTGTTTGTGTGGTTGACCGTCGTTGTGGCCATAATGCTTTCTTCTTCCGTTGCATTGTAGCTTCCAATAGCACTTGAGAGGAGCAAGGGGATTAACGTGGCATGTTACAGCCAAAATATCTGTCAACCTAGTTAAGCTTCCATGAAGAGGTGATGACGTTCCCCGAAAAACAAAGCCATGCATGATCCTGTGATCATTTGGGTGCTTATGTAACACACGGACCGATTTGGATGCCCTGAAACAGGCGTGGCGCCGGGGCCCAAAACCCATCCGGGCCTACAGTGTCTTGCGATTCATCGACGGCTTCGTAAAGAAATTCCCAGAAAGGAGAACACATATACATTCACTTTACCCCTGCAAGAAGATCTATAAGACTTTTTAATTATATCGTCCACTCCTCAATTATGGTTTCAATTCCCCGCTCATAATCTGGTGCGTCCTCCAAGCCGCCCAAGAATCCACCGCCCTTAAATCAGCCTCCATAGTAGATATAGAGATGTGGCTGATATTTTTTAAGGTTCAGTGCCTAATTAGATGTTGAGATAGGTTTCTATATGGTGAAGTATGGCGTTAACAGCTGAATATGCGTTTTATGAAAAATTACGACCGACTTCGCGGGTGGATTTTATAATGTAAACTTCTAGAGACTATTCAGTGTTGTCGTCTACATTCATCATGCCGGAACGTTTGTAGTTTTGTCAGGAGTGTATGTCAACCACCTCTCCATGGTTGATCTTGAATAATTTTTTTCTATGACCACTGATCGGGTCCTCTTTTGGACAAATTGTACTGTAGTTCTACTCACCTAACTAAGGTACGAGGAATATTACAGGCATATCTTTCAAGAGTTTCCTTATCGATTTTTTTTGGCATGTTACAATGGGGTTTCTATCCGTAGATATTTGTTTAGTTCGGGGAAGCAGAAGCCTTCTTGCTTGTATGCTTCATATAATACTAAAGATTCATCACCCGACGTGGCGTGAGACATGTTGAGGGAAAGCACGGGACTGCCGGCCAATGGGTTCCTAGGATCAGATAGGAATCTATATTGTTAAAATGTTTGGTAGTCGACATAACGAATGACTGTCGGTGTGTAGATGCTTCGTGAAGTCAAGCCGTTATAAAACTAACAAGATCAGCTGGGGATGGGAAGAGCGACCGTAAACTACTCTCCTGGTATGCGCTGTTTCTTATGTAACTAATAAAAAATCGCATGTTGATTATGCATAGGTATTATCAAGAAAACAATCGTGGCTTTGCTGCCCGAGCTTTGCTGTCCGCCATAATATCAGTACCAGGCCCCCAGCATTTGACACAACCTTAACATGCCCACACTTGTTAGAAAGGAATAAGCTTCCTAAAACAAATGGAAGAGGTTCTCGCGCAGCTATCGACAGATATTCCCTTGATCGAGGACTGTCAGGTGCCAAAGGTGCTCAGATTAGGTAAGAAGAAGTTGATTTGCATCCTTACTTTGATCTTTAAGGACCAAAAAGAAGTCGGCGCATCACAATTTATTGGAAGTTGGGTGGATCTTGGGCTTTCACCTAGTGCTTCCTACTAGGAAAATCGTTTCATAAGATTGTCATCTCTGCCTGACCCTATCCGGGTATCGCAACTAAGCTAACTATTTGGCACTTAGAGAACCTCTTAAAAGAAAAATCTTATATTCTTTGATTTAAACGCTACGTGTGTGAAAGAATCCTGTCAGATTATAAAGAACTCTTAAACCGGGGTTTAGACTCCGAACCAGAAAATGTGAGAGCTTGAAGAGGGTAAGTTTTGTTGTTGACCAGTGGTAGATTAAGTCGCCGTATATTCGTCCATTGACTCTGAAAGAACAAAACATAGAGCGCAGACAGAAAAATAACCCACCGAGCGTTGTTCATAAGTGAGTTGTCACAAGAAGAATCCGCTATGTGGCTCATCCAAGTTAGCATTAAGGCGAGGCGCTTCGGTAATTGACCGAGACAATCAGCTGCGGTTCTATGGCGTCCATTAACTTTAGAAACATTGAGCTAAGAAAGTTGCTATTTAAAAGACTAAAAAGGATATCTTTGAGATTCAGCTACGTACACACTCATCAAATCAAGCGTGGTCTTATATGCTAAATGTATGATGAGGGACGATGAGCGGGAAGATACCATACAAATACACATCTCTATGCTAAGTAGAAGAGAAAGTGGAAGTGAGCATATTAAATGTATTGCTTTCCCCACTATTTCAAAAGCCCACGATATCCCGACATTATGGTACAAAATCTCAGGTCCTTCTGTGGTATAGAATGATTGAGTTTTCATGCATAAAATAAACGTGCCTAATGAAGCATCTATGAGAAGAGGATGACCAACTTTATCCTTGAACTTTATTCGTTAAATGTGCTGATCTTCACTGCATATCTAAACGGATGAAAGACATGATAGGTTGGTTCCCGCTGCGGCGTACTTAACGTTTCTATTAATGTGATTTCGCCAATCTCGAACCTGCAGGACCCAACACCGATACTAATCATTTATCCGAGCGCTGACGCTAGCTTCTCTGATCCTTCTCTGAAATCGTGCTTCTCGCATTTCGATTCGGCGACGTTTTTCGTATTCACCCGCCTCAATGCACCTACAGGAAGTGAAAGCGAGACACGAAATAATCCTTGCTTTTACCATAGGATTTTCTCGCTTACTGCCTCAAGGTTGAGTGGCCCAGCCTGGTCGAGAAGCATAGCCCGCTTCGTTGGTGAATGTGGGGGCCATATAATTACTTTTACGAGGCCGCTAGATAAAGACGAAGAGATTTAGCGGGAATTATGGCGGCAAAGCGTCTTTGAATTTAAACAGCTGAAGGCTTGGTACTCGTATTGCAAAAAGGACAACTCAAGTTGGTTGCAAGTGACCGGTCAGGCAGAAATTAAAAAATACATAAAGAAGTGACTCTAAAGCAGAAAACTGCTTCTACTGCCTCTTTCTTCACCCAGAGTTGTCAATTGAATTCTGCTCAGTCAATCGCTCGGTCTCACTCCAGTCACCGTTCGTTTATCGCACTGTTCATACGTAACAAATTCCTGTCAAGACTACCAACAACATGTTCATCAAAAGTCTCATCATCACATTCTTTTCAGCTTCCGTCCTAGGAACTCAATTTTATCAAAATGTTGAACACGACTTTGGCGTAATGCTCGCAAGAGGCGAAGCTATGCTCGAAAAGCGTCAGGGCTATTGTAAGTGAAGTGATGAGAAAAGCATCCGAATGCACTGGCTAATGATGTTGCGTATCACGAAGATCCCACTACACGACTATGCGGATCAGGAAGAACCTGTGCAGAAGCATGTGGAGCAGGCACTGAACAGTGCCCCGCCAGTAAAAGTGGCTTGTACTGCTACGAGCCAGCTCGAAGCCGTTGCTGTCAAGACGGTTCTGGAAGTAAGTATTCCAATATAACCCGTGAGGAACATATGCTTATATTATACCAGATGCTTGCCGGATTGGCTACTACTGCACAACTGACGGGAAAGCATCGCCGCGTACTTACTGCTGTCCCGATGGCGTGGATCTTGGTGCATGTGCGCAATCGTACTCGCTCACCATCTCCCTTATCAGGGCATCGAGCACTTTTGTCCCTTCTTCCTCTCCATCTTCTCTTCCTTCTGCCATCAGATCTTCTTCTGTGTTGACCTCGGGCGCGGTCATCGCCACTCCATCCGGCACTAGAGCGACTCCCACCGTCCCCACAACTTCTATCGTCCTTCCCACAGCGAACACCCCTGTCATCCCAACATCTAATGGGTCTTTCACAACAAGTCCACCAGCGCAGTTCAGTAATGTTGCTGCAAAGATGAAAGGTGCAGGTATCGCTGCTCTTGCTGGCGTTGCTGGTTTTGCTGGAGTCTTGTGAATGGCAGGTTTTGGGACAAGGGTCTAATGAATAGCAGAACACTTATATATTATGATGTCTTATGAGGAAATTTTCTGGGAGGCTATCAATTGTGTATTCGAACGTATATAGTAATGTAACATCATAGATTCAGACTTACCTGCTGTGACTGCTGTTACTCTCTCAAACTACTATATGCAAAGACGAGCCATCAGCGATGAAAACCGTTGAAAAAGGATCAAGCACGCCAAATCAAAGCTATGTTTCTGTCTTCACAAAGCTGCGAAGAGCATAAGTGAGCCCGTTGGCCATGCAAGTGTCGCCGACCTTCGCACACAGCCCCGCCACAATCAATTAGGAAGTCGTATATGCACGCCCATGCAGCCACATATCATGCGCCTTGCAGACCAGGTGACAACAACAAAGTTCTGGCTTTCATTGGGACCACTAAACATTTTTAAAAGTTGAAGTAAACATTTTCACTGTATATAATTCCTATCAGTCTTCATAATCTGTCAAGTTATACAAGTATCTCAATAATCGGATGTAGAATATCAAAATATATAATACGACAATACACAAGAGACATGTATATTTAAAGAAAATGGTTCTACTTCAATAAATGATCCAAAATAAGAGACATACCTAATGCACTAGGCTTCCTCATCTGCGCGAGACGCGATCGGAATGTCTAAGGAGTTCCCGCTAGAGTTTGCCTGCCATTGGACACTAATGACGATCTCAATTTCCACTCGCTATCCATAAACTTTACACCAAATAAGCATGGACTCTGCTCGACACTAAGTATAGATCTCGCAGAAGGGTCACAGCATGACACGCAGCAGTGCAAATCAAATGACAAAAGCTCAAAGCGTGATATTGCATTGGAGATACCAAATGACCGTAAAATTTATCTGTGTATTCGTCTGTTATATCTTCCTGAAATGTGCTTTTGGGTACCTAGTGGTGTGGCTGATTAAATATTTTTTTTTTCTTTTCCTTCCGTACACCTTCTACAATCTTCCCAACTCTCTCGCCTTTTGCTCATTTTTCGCCCTTTTTGCCCTTCTTGAAAGTGACTACATTACCGCTATCCAACTCAACCGGTTGAATCTTTTCTTTGTTCTCAAGCTCAAATCTATCCTGCGACTCGCTTCTCCATCCCGATGGCACAACAGGCCACCCCGACCCTGGTGAATGATTATGCCGTCCATAATCGCTTGATGTTACCGGTGCAGCAGGTGGAGGCGGCGGAGAAATGTATTTTGGGTTCGATGCGTATGATGTAGTAGAGTTATCCGGAGCTTCAACTAGTTGAGGCCTGGGATGTTCTGTAGGAGGAGTACTTCGTTTGCGGCGCCGCCAAAAGAGGAACCCTACGATTGCGGCGACAGCAAGGGCAGCGATGATTGACGGTACCACAACGGCCACGATAGGGACGCTGTTTGTTTTCGAGGCAAATGTTTCCGGTGTGGATGTCGGCGAAACAATTGATGATGTGAGAGTTGGGGTAGCGGTTACTGTAACTTGGTTGAAACTACTACTGGAAGAGGTTCGTGCTTCCTGATCTGTTTTCTCGCATTAGAAAGTAGATGATGATAATTTGCGTGCCGGTCAACTTACAAAGTGATAGCTCTGTACTCCGCTCACAATAGCTATTGAATACATCTACAGCTTGTGTAACTTGTGGAAGGGGTGTTACGAGCGATACCGACCCACTGGCTGTCATGCTTGCGCCACATTGGGATTGAACGTCCCTTGAGATGATGCTTGCCATCATTCTGGGACATGTTAGAATATTTCCAAGCGGGTTGGCCATATATGCGTTCAACATACGTTGACTGATCAATGCAGAAGCATTCAAACGAAGTGAGAGCTTGGCTGTCTCCACATCCTGAAGACTGCGCTCGAACGATAGCACTTATTCGGTTTTCCGCACATTCCGGTAGTTTTGAATAGAGCGGAATCTGGTCAATAAAAATACTCGTTTTTCTAGCCGAGACAGACAAAAGCCCAGAGGCCGCCAGCAGAAAAGTGAAGATCATTAGCATTGTTGTTACATCCTCGTATTTGGGAAATCGTTAAGAGAAACAGTCGTTCAATCACATTTGCGATATGTATGCGGAGTTGGAAACAGAGGGTATAAGTGCGCATAGCAACATTTTATATTCAGATTAGGCGTCTACTCTCCGCTTATCCGACCTACCAGTTTTGAGGTTCGGACTCTGCGTGTTTCTAGTTGATGTAAGGACTGCAGCGTAAGTTTGCCTCAAAGGGGAAAGGCGGCGCATCAAATCACCCGATTGAAAAAGATATTCCATAAGGGGCAATGCAAAGTTCCATCGTTACGGGGCTAACAGCGATCGACAGTGGGAATTCGATCTACTCCCTTTTGATTGAACAAAATGCAAGTTAAGTATAGAAGCACTGGTTGGGGATGAATTCGGAACAAACTTAAGGTGTCATTTGGAGTTTTTGGGGGCATGTCTTTCCTATCGCATTGTTAACCACCAGCAAGTCTAGAGACACATGAATCTCTTCACGATCAGTGTCAGATCATTCTGCCACTTTTTCTCCCCAGATCTCGGGGTAGCCGTGACATTGAGTCCCTAACCTACAAGTAGTCTGGTAGCACTCTAATTTCCCCCAAAGGAGGAAGAAAATCTGGTGTTACGGTAACGAGGTGCCATGTCTCACTATGCAAACTGTAAGCAGCACACCTGAGCCATCTCTAGCTGTCATGTTGCGAACTTTCGACTCCGGATGATTGCTTGGCAGCGGAAAGTTATGGAGGAGAAGATGCCGGAATACCAGCCACCCCGCTCATCCACATGGAAGCTCTGGACCCTAAGATCGAACTCTGGAAAATCAGTGCGAGTTTTAGGAGTGTGTATACAGCTTGTGTTTTCACCTTGTCGGTTCTCTATTCGCGTGGAGGTCTTCCAAGCATCCTGTGCGGGGTCGCACCCATCGTAGAAATGACGTAGAATGAGTTCCGACGACAAATCGGAACCAGATATGCATACTTTCGCTGCCTCTCGTTTGGCCATCTCAAACGCTTTACCCCTCGAACTTTTTATTCAACGCTGCAAGCCCTAATACGTACGATGGCGACCAAACCTTTCTTAGACCAGGTTTTTGCGACCACATCTATTGAACAATCGCGCCAGTTATACGACCAATGGGCTGTCAGCTATGATTCAGACATGGCAGCCCACGAATTCACCGGGCCACGACTGGTAGCTGAACGCGTCGCAAAATATCTCAGAGATGTGCCTGCTTCCAAAGCACAAATAGTCGATGCAGGGTGTGGAAGTGGTGCTGTAGGCCTTGAATTGAAAAAACTTGGGTATCAAGCGGTCGATGGTCTCGACATCAGCCCAGGCATGTTGAATGTAGCTCGAAAATTGGCCGTTTATCGCGAGCTCAAAATTGCCGATCTCACGAAAAAATTAGAGGTACAAGATGGAGCTTACGACGCGCTCGTATGCTGTGGGATGTTTACGTATGGGCATCTTGAGAAAGAACTTTTGGACGACTTTACGAGGGTGGTACGAAGTGGCGGCATACTGGTTGCAACTGTTCTCGAAAACTACTGGAACGAGAAAGATTTCGTTGGGATGGTAGAAAAGATGACGGGGAGTAAGACTGTGGAGATTTTAGAAGATGATGTCCATGATTACCGCAAGGGTGCAGGGGGTGGTAGGGTGCTTGTGCTGAGGAAATCATAAACAGATACAGTCGTAGCCTATGGATCTGCACGAAGGGTGGTCTGTCGAGTCTCTAGAATTAAGGGCAAAATACTTCTGCACATTTACATATTTTCACGTAGAGATTGAGAGAAGTTTCGGTATATACCTCAACGTCTAATCATGTTTACCAAAACAATCGTAGAATTTTGAGCGAATTAGTACAGCAAAAGGAGACGACAACATTCCATTGATCAGTTCATTAGACAAGGGGGTGTTGGATTTTGTACCAGGTTTGGCATGTCAAGATTATCTTTACTCTCCACTGACTTGTGGTCAAGTTGAGCTCCCTGAAAGCCCCGCGGAGTATGCCAACTCTGCCTAGCTGTTGATCCTGCGGCGGAGCAATGGGCAACATATACAAATAGTGCCAACTGGTTTTGAATATAGCGAATAAAGTGAGTAGAGTTGTGGCAGGATTTGATGTCACATTGTGCAGAGCACGGATCTTTATCGTACGTCTAGAACATGATGCCTTCCTACGACACACCGTAGGTCATCCTTGGAAAAACGTGGAATATTCTCCGGAACCAGCGACCCAATAATTTCATCTAACACTACGACTTTCTCGTCAATTTTTCTGTCCGACCAGAAAACGCCACTTCAGTAAAGAAATTACGGCACGGGTGCTTGAGTTTGTTGTCAAGCTCCGATGTTTCATCTTGGACGCGCCAGGCTGGCGTAGTCGTCAAGAACAAGCGGTAAGCTGCGGGATATTTACTTTTGATTTGGTGAACTCTTTCCAATTTTTAACGATGGATTTCCAACCTGGTATTAATTCATCCTTTTGCCTGTAAGAGTCAATGCGACACTCGCGCTGAATCGTCGAAAGTGGACCTTACGAAGCTATGATCTGTGCACTAAAAGTATTGGCCACCTTAATTTTTTCCGATCGGGACGGAACTCCCGGACAACGAATATTAATCAGAAAAGTAAGCTGCTTTAACATGTTTTGAACCAATTGTCGGATTGTAGCCCCACGGGGGTGGATAGCTAGTCCCCTTCCAGCCAGAGTGACATTCCGCTGATCACCGAATTGTAACAATTCTTCAAACCCTATTTTTAAGCATTTCCGAGTGATTTAGATGATCTTATTGTTGGAAAACATTGAGATGAAATCTAACAATTCAATGCCATGTTTTCAGAAATCATGCATCTATGATAGCAATCTGGGCGGGTGTTGCTGGCTCAAATCTCTTTGCTAACAATGGGGATGTGAGAAAGTTTCAATAACAGTGTACTAACGTCCCCCCGTACATAAGTTGCACGCCTTGCTACAGTGAAGGCGGAGTACTATTTTGTGGCGCTACTCTCGCCACTTTATTAAATTACTGTCTAACAACCAGACGTCTACAGAAGGGACGTGAGATCCCTCACCCCCTACTAAGATGATCCTTTTCCAGCTAATAAACTTGCACCATGCTGTGCTCTCGTAATAATGTAAACCTTGACCGAAATAGGAAGATAACCGGGGGGTGTCAAGGGGACACTGACCATCGACTATTGCATCTTGTAGGAATGTTTGTGCTTTAATTTGCTCAAGCTGGAACAGAACGCAGGACGTTAACCCCACCAGCATGTGCTCAGTCCATTCTAATCCGCCAGTAGGGGCATTTCAGGGTCATGGAGTATAAATAAAGTTATAAACATACTTCACATTATCTCCCGAGTAACTTCACGGCATCCACTTCACTCGTTAAGTTCAAACATTCATTCAACCCTTTATTTTATTAGCTAGAGCAATTACACCACCACCATGCGCTATGCACCCACTTTCGCTCTCATCGGCACGGCCGCCGCTACTGCCATTGCGCCCCGTGCTGTAAAGACCTTCCCAGCAGGCTCAGTCTTTGATATCGTACTCGAAGGTAGCAATCTTGGGCTTTCAGACTACCAGAATTCCAAAGCCCCCATAATTGATATCGACCTCGAAGATAACGAAGATATCATTGCCACGCTGGCCAAGACCAAAACCGTCATTTGCTACTTCAGTGCCGGTAGTCGCGAGGACTGGCGCAGCGATGCGAACAAGTTCGGAAATACGGATTTCGGGAAAGAAATGGGAGACTGGGAGGGCGAAAACTGGGTCGATGTCAAGTCGGAGAACATCAGGACCATTATGAAAAACAGGATTACCAGGGCAGCAAAGGCCGGATGTCACGCCGTTGACCCTGATAACGTCGATGGATACGTAAGGCCCCTTTTCAAAATCAATACCTCTCATCTCTCATATATCTCCACCAAACTACGCATTCTAACCTACCTAGAATGGGAATCAAGATGGCTACGGCTACGACGAGTCTGCCTATGTCGATTACATTACGTTCCTCGCCGACACCGCCAAAGCTAACAATCTTGCTATCGGCCTCAAGAACGCCATTGAGATCATCAGTAATGTTAAAGACAAAGTGCAGTTTGCTGTGAACGAGCAGTGCCATGAACACAAAGAATGCGCGAAATATCAACCATTCACCAAGGACGGAAAGGCCGTTTTCAACATCGAATATGGAACCAAAGACTGCTCGGACCCCACGGACACGAACCTCTCGACTGTCCTCAAGAACGCCGACCAGAAACTTAACACCCTTGGTGGACAATGTTAAACCTACAGTGTTCCGATCGTCTACACTGCCATATACTTACGAGTCTTCGGACTTTGAAAGGAGGCAGTCTTCGCTCTTTGTACTGGTTTTGTGAGGCTTTTATGCTCTCCTGACTTTTCTTCTCTTTTGATGTATAAATAGTTGGTGCGACGAAGCACATTCTAGAATACTAGAAATCTATCAATCCGCCTTGATGCCTTATGACAGCTCAAATCGTTATCGAATGAAGTTTGTTTCACCCGCCCAAATTCCCGCAAATTCACATCTCTTCCACCCTTGTCACGGCTCTTTCAATATCCAAAAGCACTCTTATTTGTCTTCCATCTCCCCCATCAAAGAACCCACCCCTTAGTCCCTCGAGGTATAATTCGTAGCCTGGCATGTATCCATCGATGAAAGCCGCCACTTGATCATCACTCATCCCAGTCCCCTTTGCAGCAATCAACTTGTGTTCTTGCTCCAATCGCCACTTGTACACGTTACGCAGGCTGTCCGTGTCAATGTGGATCATGAAGTCGAAATGCTGTGGTCCCATGAAGGCCTCGCAATATCGCCGCAGACACTCATTCACCTCGAGCAGATGCTCTACTTGGTGTTTTGCGGGGGTATTGACGGGCAATTTGCCAGCAAGGGCTAATTGATGTTTTTCCCGCACGGCTTCGGCAGACAATGGACGAAAACCAACACACCACCCCTCGAAAACGACAACATCCGGTTTCCGGTTCATGGTTGGCCAGTCCTCTTTGGCTGCACGGTCGCCCTCGCCATTGAACTTGCTCTTGTCGAAACTCGGTATCTTAAGCTCTCCATCACCCCGATACGATTTCAGGTCTTGGAAGAATTGCGCGGCCAATTTCTCGTCGTGCGTTCCAGGTTGGCCTCTTGTACGATATAATTTATTGCTCGGGTCTTGTTCCCGACGCGCTATTAGGTCGCTGTGCGTCTTGTAGAAATCGTCCAGTGACACTGTGACGGTAAACAAATTGTGCTCTGACGTGAGCAACTTTACAACATGAGACGCCCATGTGGACTTTCCGGATCCTTGTAGGCCTGTGATGCCGAGGATGATGGGCCGAGGCGATGTTTGGTGGAGTGCCTGCAGTTTCGGCGCCACTTTGGAGAGAACATTGCGGATATTTGTCTCGAGCGACGACATGATATAGAGAATAACGAGCGTGGATATGGGATATTCGAGGAAGCCGATGGTGTCTTTAAGAACGACGGCTTAGTCTGCTGTCCTCCACATATGAGTTGGCATAGTCCCAGTGAGCGTAGTCCTGATACCTGCTGCGTACATGCTAGTACGTGAACTTTCCCCACAGAACAGATCCGTAACCTTTCTCCACCCCACGGCTATGTTTCCGCGTTAACCCCCACATATTGGAAGCAGGTGAACGGATGTAGAGGATGCACGGAAACACTACGGTCCTCCCTCGATTATATAATATGCGTATTGCCGAGTCAAAGGTCGTCCATCAGTTGATCATTAAAACCTCGAATTTTAGAAAAGCCAGGAGCATTCAGTTTCACTCTTCATCATGTCACCGATTGCAGTGTCGCGAAAACACTCCATCGCCACCATGGGCGCAGATGGTATTGGGCCCGAAGTGATCAATGCAGGCGTACAGGTGCTCAAGAAACTGGCTGAACTCGATGGTTCTTTCACCTTGGACTTTAAAAATTATGACTGGAGCTCGGAAACGTACAGGAAGACGGGAAAATACATACCGGATGGCGGGTTGGAAGAACTTCAGAAGCATGATGCTATCTTGTTTGGGGCTGTTGGGGCACCAGGTAAGCGTAACTGAAATCCTTCCTGGAAAACGGCTGACAAGAATAGACGTCCCTGATCATATATCATTGTGGGGGTTGCGTCTCGCCATCTGCCAGCCGTTCCAACAATACGCCAATGTGCGTCCGACTAAAATATTTCGCGGCACCCAATCTCCTCTACGGAATGCTGCTCACTCAGACTTGGATTGGGTAATCGTGCGCGAGAACTCTGAAGGCGAGTATGCGGGCCAGGGCGGTCGGTCTCATCGTGGACAGCCATGGGAAACTGCCACCGAAGTGTCAATATTTTCTCGGCATGGCGTCGAAAGAATCATGCGTTTTGCGTTTCAAATGGCGCAGAAAAGACCTAGGAAATTCCTGACTGTAGTGACTAAGAGTAATGCGCAGAGAAACGGCATGGTACTCTGGGATGAAGTGGCAGTAGATGTTGCCAAGGACTTTCCAGATGTCAAGTGGGATAAGATGCTCGTGGATGCCATGACCTGTAGGATGGTATTGGATCCTAAGAGTCTGGATACTATCGTAGCTACGAATCTAGTACGTATACATACAATCCACTTCTTTTTATTCGCTGACACTGATATGCGCACAGCACGCCGACATTCTCTCCGATCTTGCAGCCGCTCTGGCGGGCTCCATCGGCATTGCTCCGACATCAAATCTTGATCCAACCCGAAAGGTTTCCACCTGGCCCGTCACCCCTCTTATGAGTTTTCACTAAGACCTGCAGAATCCGTCTATGTTCGAACCAATTCATGGCTCAGCCTTTGACATCACCGGTAAAGGCGTCGCAAATCCTGTTGGCACATTCTGGACCGCCGTTGAAATGCTCAAGTGGTTGAGTGAGGAAGAGGCGGCGAAGAGGATGATGGACGCTGTCGAAACTGTCACCGAGCGTGGAGTTATGACGAAAGATTTGGGAGGGACTGCAGGCACGCAGGAGGTGACAGATGCTGTTTGTGCTGAGCTCGAGAAGGCATTTGGGAAAAAAGCTGGATAGATGGCATACGTCCACGTGGATCGCTCTGCATCCGAATTCAACATGCATTCAGAGGCAGCCCACTAGACTACGCTTATAGCAACCTCGGCTATCTATGAATGTCCCTTTTGCAAGATGTGCCACTGCGATCTAAAAATGGGTAGTGAAATTCCAGAAATATTCGGACCGATGGCCGAGAACTAAGCTCGGGCTATTCTACCGTTGAACCGAGGATGAACACCAAGCCAGTGAAACAAGTCTCACGATGATTCAATTGGCGTCATCATGATATTGAAGCTTAAGGGAACAGAAGGTATCATGTCTTAATGGTTATCATTCTACCTATATTAGAAGGAGCATCATCTGCGATTATCATATGAATTCACTTTGGTTGACTTGAATCATAGCTGCCTCCAATGCAGAAACGTTAAGTGAACATCCCACGTAGAGCGCACGCGTGCTGAAGAAAGCACAATCTTCAGGAACTGATCTGTAGACTTACAAAATGAAAAGAATAGAAGTTGTTCGACAGGTTTTGCCCCTGTACACCAGACCCAATGCATCAACTACCACTGGAGGCGGTAAGGATACCCATCGTACCCCATCCATCCCAATGCACTTTCCCATGGAAAACCCTCGTTCGGCGCATCGTTAATCTCCATATCGTACCGTGGATCAAGCGCAGTAATCAACACTTTTCATATTCAACTGCCCCTTCGGGAAATCAGTTTGGAAATTTCAGGGCATCCACGTTTCCAACTGGTTGCGTGGTGACAAAGTGTGCGCCGTGTGCATGCGTTGGTAGCGAGCGTGGCGCGTGTTTAAAAAAAATGCTGCATAACTTACTCAATTCCTAGAAGTGGAAATGTGGGGGGTGCTTTAGTTTGGGCATGCTGGGACTCGGGTTAACGGCGGTGTGCTGAAACACGGTAATGCAAGCCGGGCATTTCTGCATTATGTATGATCAGCGTTGTCCAACGGCGGTACATGGCACACATCGAGTGCGTCGGTGGCGCGATACCATCGCTAAGCATTGATTGCAACTGGGGGAGGAAAAGTTGTCCATGACGCCAGTCATATTCTTATTTTTGGCTATGACCCCTCAGGTATTTTCTAGTTAAGTCAGCTGGCTTAAACAAGATTGCATATCAACACTACCTAGAAGAGAAATTGCGGGACTTTGAATGGTTATTCTGTGTCGTTGCCCTTGGAGGAACTATATGTACTGGCTCTACTTCTGCACCGATAATAATCGTGCACGATGGATATGTAGAGGTCTTTCTGCGGGGCGAACATCAATCTACACTTCCATTTACTTGTGCGGTCGTGAATGCAACTAAACGAGGTTAATTTTAGACACTTAGATCAGTTTCCGTATTCGCTATTGAAAGAAGGCGCCACGTACCCAACACACCTCTGCACATCTGTCAGTCCATTCTGCTCATCGTTATTATTGATTTTTGCAACCAATAGAGCGCTCAAGAATCAATCCGTGAGAGCAGGACGTTCTTGAAGTAATGCGTTCAAAAGGCCATCATTAATGCAGTCAGTCAGAAAAGTGCATCTCTGTTCAGCATGTTAGGTAAAGAGCGAAGGCAGATCTCTGTAAACATAAAACCTTGATGTGGAGACTTAGCACGTGTGGATGGGTGAGAAACAGGACCATTCACTGTGATGTTCTTCTACCCACTTTTGTAAAATGACAATTAGGACCTGAGAATAAAAAGGGCTTCGTATTGCTCATAATGTTGCCCTAGATATCTTCAAAAGTCATTATTATCTCATTTCCTCAAGTTTTTAATTCAATCAGTGATCACCTCCTAGCTTGTTAACAATTTCCGGGCTTAACCAGCCAGCCTGATAGCCTGTTTTCCGGTAAACGTTACTTGTCTACACAGGCGCCTTAGGCTCTACAATTTCTTTCTCCACGCTGTCGATTTTTCTCTCCCTATCCGCCTCCAGTCTTGCAATCCTCTCATCGGCTTCGATGAATTCAGCCGGTCGGTGCAACTGCACAGCTAGTTTATTGCGATGAATGAAAATTCCAGGCGAAGTCTCGAAGAACCGGTCGATATCTTCCAGCGTTCTGTGGAACTGTTAGCGCCATAGCATGGTGAAGAGTGGTAGTGTTGAAGAAAGGGGGAGGGGTATACGAAACACTGACCGATTGGCTGTCTCGGGGTAAAAGAAATACGTGATAGGAATAAATGAAGCGCATATCACAGCCCAAATGATCCAAAATCTCCATCCGATGTTCTGGAGCCCTGGCAGGGTGACTTGGACAACAGCATAGTTCATGATCCAATTTGTCGCCATTGCGAGAGAAGCGCCTTTGGTCCTCATTTCGAGGGCATTGATTTCCGTAGGGTACAACCAAGGCACACCTAGCACTCCGAGGCCAAAACTTGCGAAAAAGACGAAGAAGAAGGATACAGATACAATGCCTAGCTTGTAGCTGTCACCCCCGTTATCTGAAAGGCCAAGGGCAATTGCGATAACAATCCAGCATATAGAACAAGCTGCAGCACTGGCCATCATTACCTGTATCGTCATCAGTATACGTTTGTGCGTATAATCTTGGGAGATACGTACTCTGCGTCGGCCATATCGCTCAATGACAAAGTACGCTAAACAAGCAAAAATCAAATAATCCACGCTGCCCGCTGCGGACAAGATGCGACTCAAAAGCTCCGATATACCCAATGCGTTGATAAAGATGTATGACATGTAGTACGACGTAACATTGATTCCTGGGTATGGTCAGAAAGATATCTCAACCAGCTCGGGACTGTGGTACCTGAAATCTGGTTCATTGCTTGCATCCAAGCACCCAGAATCATTCTACGAAGTACGCCTGAAGGTCCCTTCCCAGAAAGCAGTTGTCCCCAGGTGTAGGTATTCATGTGCTCGCGATCCAAAATTTCCTTGATGATGTTGTATTGAGTGCGTACAGAGGGCGAATCTGGAGTTGCACCATGGCCTTCAAGCGCGGCGAGCACCTCAAGGGCTTCTTCGTGCTTGCCTTTGCGGATCAGTAGACGTGGGCTGTCGGGGAGGAACGGGCATATGGCGTATATGCAGAAAGTGAAAAACAACTGAAATGCCAAGGGGAACCGCCAGGCTACATCGCGTGGCGCAAAGGAGAATCCAAGAGTCAACCAATTGGATATAGAAAATCCAGTTATACAGTTTGCTGTTTGTACACGGTCAATAGTTGTTCAAGTTCGGCGAATGGCCATTCACGTACCCATTTGAATGATGACCAGTTTCCCCCTGCTGCTCATTTTGCTAGTTTCGGACTGCCAAACGCCAGCAGTCGCCGTGTTCATGCCAGTCCCTAACCCCGCGACGATCCGTCCTAGCATCATTTGTGCAACGCCGTAGCTAGCTGTCTGGATAATTGCACCGATTCCAATAACTGTTGAGCCCAAGAGAATTTGACGGGGGCGCCCCAGAATATCACCTGTCCATATTGATGACATAGCACCAATAAAACATCCGATATTGTAAATCGAAGTCATTACACCCTGAAGTGTTGTTAGCAGACGGGGCCGTGTGTTTTCACGACAGTGGAATCTAGCAAGTACCTGCATGTTGGCCGAGGGATGTCCAAACGTCTCCAGGAAATTCTCACTGATAATAACGTTTCCAAAAACGCCTTGATCATAGCCGTAGAAACTGTATACGATAATGATGAGTGCTGGGGAAAATAGTTCGAGCACTAATTGGACCTTACATGAGAACTGTGAGCTTGTTAACAGCTATTTTTCAGATACTTACATTACCCAGGCCATTCTTACCGGTTGACGCAGCAATTGAAATCCACACTGTTAATCTCTCCCCTGATCCACCGAGGTATTTGCGTGCCATAGCTCCTCCTAGTAATTCGTAATTACCTCCTTTCGGGACGATGTATCGATGTCTCGCGAAATACAGAGTCGAAGGGCATATACATGGACAGAGAGTCTGTCCGACGGGCGGAATCAATGATCGTGACACTCGAAAGATCTACCACACAAGAGCCGTACCGTGGAATCGGTACCAATTATCCTTCGCGGAAACGTAACCCTGACCACAAGAAGAACAGAAATCCATTCCCCAGATTAGGGAATCGACACCTCTTTATAGGGAGGGTAAATCCTAGCCCACAAATCCAGACGTTCTCCCCTCCCCCTTTTCCCCATTACACGTTCTTTCCGCATATCACCCATTACCAGTCACCCCCACAACTCCTCCCCGCCTAACCCCATGATTACCCCATACCCCAAATTTTCCGCAGACCCACAACACCGTCATGAATCTGGTATCTCACTCGTCCTATTCATCAAGGCTAGCAATGGTTCAAGCCTAGTTGCAATCCCGAAGGATTTGCCGGCTCCATGATGGGAGATACAGATTCGAGAGGGGTGAGGGTAAATTAAACCCGGCTTGCCTGATGCGGCTAAATGACGACAGAAACATGGTACTCGCCTGGGGGGAAAAATTAGGTTTTCCGAGGAGGGAGCGCGCTATTGAAGGTGAGGCGACGATGGTAGTTCTTTTCCGGATTCAGGATATAGACAAGGTATGTGCCTTGACGGTTGTGTTCAGTTTTTGTATATAGCACGTCCGAAATTTCTCACTACCAGCAGATTGTTCATCTTTTCGCGAGTAAATAGGAAATGTCTTCGGTGGCGTTTGGGGTCGAGAAGCGTAACATTCTGCTGTGGGCTGACATCTATCTACTTGCTCAATCTTGAGGTTTTTTTAATGGTATCGCTTGGGTGGAGGGTCAAGCTTGGAGTATGTTAAATTCGGCCTCTAATCTGTGTTGGTTTCCTCCTCTGCATTTTACTAGTCATATTATGCCTAGGTATACTAGCATTCGCTAATCGAAGTATAATAGCATCTTGTTGGCTTACAAGCATGTGGTACAGTTTGATTTGGACCTGATCCTATTGTACACTTATATATACATAAATCTATATGCAATGGGAGACATTCTCTGTCCATCACAGTCCACTCTATCAGTACACAGCCGCCATGTCCTGTGCCCTAGCATAATATAGGCCCCAATAACTTTGCAGCCGACCGGACTCTTGCGGCGCTTCTATTCCGCCATACCAACATCCATGAATGGATCCACCGCATTCCCTTCGGGATCATAGAGTTCCAGCCTCTCCCCATCTTCCATGGTCAAGCTGTACTCCCGGGTAACAAAGTAGCCACCCCTTCCCCTTCTCTTGCACCTAAGCCTGACTTCGCCCGCCTTTTTGGTTCCCTTCACCCAAAACCTGATATCAATGCGCCCATGCACCTGGTTGATTTCGCCCTTGATCCACGGGTATTTGGAAGCAAAGTATATTTCGTCACCAAGACGTTCACGCACCAGCGGGTTTGTACGTAGCGCGTAGAGAGTTGAAGTTACCACGGAAGATTCTTGTTTTTGGTAGTTGAAAAAAGCGAATGTCGCAATTGCCATGGAAAGAACAAAGATTGGGAATGTGCGAACAACCTGCTTGGGTATTAAAGGAGGAATCCTAAGTCAATCGTTAGCTTCAGGTTGTTTCAAGTTGCCCATATTTCAAGCGAGCTGGAGGGAAGGATGGAAAGCATACGGCGGTAGCTCCCTGTTGGCTCTCCGTTCGAACAAAATTTCCCCGTCCTTCGGAGGAGGTATCAGAGGCTCCGGAGGCCATGATGTTATGCTGTGCGGCGTCTTCCAGGGCACGGTGGGCGGGGATGGCTGTTCGGGCGTGGTAGACGCGTGCCTCACGACAGGCAATCTACGGAGGCATTGCGATGGTGCTGACTGCAGTCGCGCGCGCAAGATTGGGGATAGGAGCCGAGGAGGATGCATGGTCGTGGGCTTGATTGCTCGAGCAATGGCTTGCTCTACAGGATGTACAAATGCAGGTAGCTGGCTCAAAAGTAAGGTCAGACGATGCTTGGCATTAACTGAGCGCTTTCGGCTAAACCTTCCGCGTTGTTTCAACAATTCTGTTTTCCGTCATACAAAAGTATTAACGAATTTGGCATACGATTAAAACCGGTGTCGGGATCAATTGGTTCTTTGACTATTCTAAACATTGTGCTTGTAGCTCAGACTTGCGACTCTTCCTTGTGCCCCAGAAGCCCAGCACACACCCTCCTTGACACACTCAACAGCGTCGAATGTACCATTACCAATACTGTGCCAATTCTTCCCTCCATCCACAGTGATGTCTGATCCAGAAGTGCCAACGGCAATAGCAACATGGCTTCTTCCTGGAACCCAAGAAGCACCCGATCTATAGCCCCCCGGGAAGCTCTCCGCTTTCTTCCAAGTCGCGCCGCTATCCTCTGACCACGCAGCATTGTCCACATTGCCCGTGGGTTTCTCGTAATCTCCTCCAACAGCTATACCATACTTTTCATCCCGGAAGCGTACAGAGAAGACACCAGCAGCCGGACCTCCGGGTATGGACGTATTGCTGACCTTCCATTCGTGTCCATCGCTGCTTCCATACACACGTCCTGGGTCTACCCCACCTGAAGCAATGTACCACCGCCCGGCGGCAGCCTCGATACAAGTTCCTGAAGCCGCAAAACCGAATTCTCCTGTGAGAGCTGCCGGTATACCCTGAGGATCCACAATATCCCAGGTGGCGCCTCCATCCCATGTTTCGATCAATCGGAATTTTCCTTCCACTGGATCGCTCATCGCCAGCCCGTGTTTTTCATCCTCAAAAGCTAAACAGTCATAGAAGGCCGCTGGTTCCTCATTAACAAAAGTTTTGCTCCAATTCTTTCCCCCATCGCTTGTCACATAGATGCGGGAAAGGTCCCCTTCGCCAATAGAGAGTACCACTGCGGATTCAGCAGACCAAGCGTGAATGTCGCGGAACTGGAAATTTGTGGCATTCTCAGGAGCAAAGGACGGAGAGATGTTGCTCCACGAGGAGCCGCCGTTGGTAGTGCGCAGGACCGTTCCGGAAGTTCCAGATACCCAGACGACTTTGTCAGAGACTGGAGACAGACCCCGAAACTGCTGTGTACTGTTGGTCGACTTAAGCGACCAGGTCAGATGAGGTACAGACGGCTGGTAGGGAGAAGCAGGAAGGGCGGTTGTGTAGCCAGGAATCGTGAGAGCCGCGAGATATATTTGGTGGAGCAACTGCATTTTAGGAGATGTTAATTGACTTTGTGCAGCCAATTGGTCTTTGGTATCGGGCGGACCTCGATGTTATATACGAAATCGTGCAATCGAGAAATTGAGGGATCGCTCTGCACCACTTCCAAGATAGGTAGGTGGAAATTTGGCCGGCGCGGCACAACCCAGACATGGGCATCGAGTTTTACGATTCTAAGATACTAGTTTGAGTGATACAGATAAGCTCAATTCAGAGTCAAGAATACATGATAACGAGACTGCCCGTAGTTCGTTCCAAGATTATGACTATGTACCTAAGTAGACACTTCTCCCAAGGAATCCAGGAATAGTAAATGAACGCCTTAGAACAGAAACGTGGTTCAATTGATTGAAGGAATACTGCAACCCAAATATATGTCAAATCCTTCAAATTATATGAAAATAAAAGCCGGTAAGACTTTTGCACGTTTATCCATCAAGCATTATAAGTAAGGTACCGGCCAATCACAACCCCCCAACCTCCGAGCCAATCCGCTCGATCTGATTACTTTTCCTCAACACCATACCATCACGAAAAGATCAACCGATTCTCGCGTCAAGATTTCGCCCATACAGCACACCACTCCCTTTCTGGTCCAAAGGCAATCATGTCGTCAGAGCCATCTTCAGATCCTGCCGCCGCCTGCCCAGTCGACCACGCAACCCGCGAAGCATGGCTCCGACAAGCCCGCGCGCAAAATGCAGCAAACCCACCATCCTCACCACATGCCCAGCAACAGCACACGCCAATAGCACCAGCGGCCTCGCCTGCTTCCCAAACACCACAAAGCTGCGACTCCTCACAAATGGACCAACCCCTCTCTACGCCCACCACATCATCGTCAGCACCCACAACCTCCAGAATCCTCAGCTCGATACAAGGCAGCGGCAGCTTAGGAACCCAGCGCGAAGTCTCGTCGATTCCACGCGCGCTTGGGGTGACAGACTCGGAACCTTCGGCAAGGCCCGCAAATAACGAGAAGGACACAGGCGCCGACAAGGCGACCGGGAATTGGATCTACCCGTCCGAGCAAATGTTCTTCGACGCCATGAAGCGGAAGGCGTATGATCCCGATACCGCAGATATGAAGACCATTGTACCGATTCATAATGCTGTCAATGAGCGCGCGTGGATGGAGATCAAGCAGTGGGAGAAAGGGAGGGGTGCTGATGCGTAAGTTTTCAATCTTCTTGCTTTATTTCCAACTGTCTTACTCCACTTTTCACTGTTTTCATGAACCTATGGGAGACCTATATTTCACGTTTTCAGCGACAGGAAACACTAACACATACACAATAGATGCGGCGGACCCCGCCTCGCCTCCTTCTCCGGCCTCTCCACCTCCCTCACCCCCCGCGCCCGCTTCAACACCTTCCTAGGGTACAAAGCGCCCTTTGACCGTCACGATTGGGTCGTCGACCGGTGCGGCACCAAAATCGAATACGTCATCGATTTTTACGCAGGCAAGGACGAGGGGAGACCTGGTAAAGAGCTGAATTTCTTCTTAGACGTGAGGCCCAAGTTGAATACCTGGGAAGGGGTCAAAACGAGGGCGATGAGGTTCGTGGGGTTGTAGATTTGTAAGATTAGGGAGTGCGTGGGAGGGTGGTTTGTTATTGTACGATATGGACGATGTCTAGGGTTTGTATAGTGTGTAAGGATGGATATTTTACTTGTAATAGTATTATGGATGGGAAGGGATCCGCTTAAACAAGCAGAAGCATGTTAGCGTAACACTACTATGGCAAAACCAATGAGGTATAGAGTTCATTGTCCAAAGACAAATATAAGTCTTCCGACGGATGACAAACTTGCTTCCGGGCTATCTTCCAGATTCACCATGTACGGCTCAATAGTACCTTTGACTATCTACAGATGGAAGCAAAAGCTTCACTCAAAACAAAGGCACGGGGGAGAGGTTTGAAAGCAGTAGGAGTTTACAAAAAAGTTATCTTGAGCTAATCTAACACAAAATGCCCATGCTTCGCCAAACTCATCATGAATAGTTCGAGTCTTGTCTGAAACCGTTTACAGTCATATCAGTCATTCATCGCCCAATACGCATTTGGTATAAACCATACTTTATTACCATCTGCTAAAAAAACGAATACCTCCGCCAATGCACAATCACGATCCTTTCGCTCTAACGATGGCTCATCTAAGTCGTTCCTGATACCGCAAGTTTCATCAAATGATCCATGAAAGTCTGCAAGCTGACATCGTCGGTGAAAATTGTTTGAGCGGTTTGTGCTACACCTCCGTAAGATCCAGTGGTGTGGGTGGTAGACGGATTCAGTTTCGACAACAAGAAACGGGCTTGCGAGCCGCCGGCATCGCAGACAATGAAACGCGGCAGAGGGAATCGGTCTTGAATAAGCTCCTTGGCGTCTTCCTTTGGTGCCTCGAGTAACTCCCTAAAGTTTTCGTATCCTTCCTGGTCATGGTAACCCTCTTTGCGCCACGCAGCCATGGTCTCGCCGTGGAAGATGAGAATGTGGAAGAAAGTATCCAGGAGAAGGACGGTCTCAGCTTGGATGGAGGCGGAGTCAAGAAGCACTGGTTGACCGCCTTCGTGATCAAATCCGTAGCTATCAAGGGTGGGCTGAATCATGACCAGCGAGTTGCTCACATCCTCGTGGTTCAAAACATGTCGGTAGAAAGCAGTCTCGTCAGGCGAGTTGTTGAAAACCTGCAAAAACTGGGATCTGCGAAGATGGAACATAAACTGGGGATACAAGGTGAAGTTCTTTTCGAGACGGAAAGACGACGGATCATCCTTGCGGTACTCTGCGAATCGAGCGCAGAGCCTGATAAGCATCCTGTCGACCCATCGCAAAACGTCAGGTCCATCATCAACTTCGGCCTTGAAAACCGCTATCCTTGACATCAGGACAGCAGCGGCTTCTTGGTCGAAGGACTGGGCAATTGCTGGGTCGCCGGAAGGACTGCTCAAGTTACGAGCAACAGTGGTAACTGATGGGGTCAGCTTTGCGCATTCAGTTTATGCTAGAAATACGTACCTCGTAGGTGGAATTGGCCAGCAGAGTGTTGGTAGTATGTCAAGAACTGCATCATTCCCTTTTGTGGACCGGCTTGCATTTGGTTTGGCCCGCCTTGGCTGGCAATCTCAAAGTAAATTCCATAACTGGCTTCTGGGTCGATACCGCACATCTTCCAGGCGCACGTGTTTCCAATGCCGCATTCAGTCTCGCCAACAGAAGCCGACTTTTTGTTCACAGAGATAGCATGTCCAATGAGACCAGTGACCTTAAGCTCCTTGGTCGTAAGAACTTCGAGATTGGCATTGAAACCCATCAGCAGGTTATCGTCTGCATCCTTATTGAAGACGCGAGCAAAGGATTGCTTGTACATGGAGGATGTGAAACTATCTGTGAGGATCATGTGTCCACCAGTAGAGTTTGATAGGCCCTTCATTTCAAGGAGACCAACCTGGTCCAGACAGCCAGCGAAGATATCCACAATGTGACCATTGTGCGCGACACGTTTTGCCAAGTTGTCGTAAAACTTGAGGGCTTTTTTGTAGTACTTGATGTTGTCGCGATCGATATCGTGATGTGATCGGATAGGTTCCCTGAGCTCAGGGCCAACCACCATACCGGGACCTTCAGTGGCGGGACCACCACTGAAGAGCATGATGCGACCACCCATATTGACGAAAGAAGTCTCCAATAGACCGGCGGCAACGCTCAGCGCCACACCGGTACACCTCAATGGACGCTTATCGTTGGCGACGGGCCAGGGGTCTTTTTGAAGTTGCTCGAGTGCGTTGGTAAGCTGGAATTCGCACTGGGAGACTGGCAGGAGGAAACGGGCTCCGGGTCCGCCAATGGGCATGGGAGGCCGTCCAGGTTGAGGTTGCGCGTTCGGTCGTGGAGCGATCTGTCCCAGTCCCAGCATCTCCTGGACCTGCTTCGAAGTGTAATCCTTGTTTCCGCGGAAGACATACGATTTGGCGCATTCGGTGTAGCCAAGCTCGTGAACGTAGGCCTGGATACGTCAGTATAACCCCACCACTTCAAACCGAGGTAGCGTACCATAGTGCCATAAGTGATCAAACCGACCAAGGCATACTGTGGGAGCAGGCTCAAGCTCATGATGATGGAGTCCTTGAGCGCCTTCAAGCTGTCCTCCTCTTGGCAAGTATCGACGACGAACAAGAAAATCGGGGGAGAAGGTGCAGGTCGGGCAAGTCGATATTCGATAGTGGTATTTCCGGGGTGGAGCTCTGGGGGGATCTGCTCCGCCGAGATGTCCTTGTAATGGGCAGGAAGTGGGTTGCGCTGGAGACAGAATGGACATATCCAGAGCCTGGCACGCATATCAACCTGGCTAAAAGGCGATCAGCCATATCGTCTGCAAGTATGGTCGAAAAGTTGGACGTACCAGAACGGGTTGAGAACCGCGCGACAAGGCGGCTTGCAAGTAACGGGTTCATATTGCAGCAGCGGGCTCTCTGGCTTCTCCTTCAAGGGGGTATACAGGGCACCGATAGGAACTGCAAAACGAGTAAGTATGGTAAAGTTTGGCCCGAGAAGAGCAGCTTACCAACAAGCCGCGAAGCTTCCTGTCATGATGTTAGCAATGATTCGGGCATGCCCAATTATATGCACAATAGCCCTACCATGCGCGAGCTGGGGAATGTGTTCCAACTAAGACGGAGACCCTCGGTCTCCTCAATGTCACTCCATTGGTCTTTAAGGGCTTCGTAGTCGGCCATGATGCGGGTGTTTTAGGCGAATACTGGGAGTAGAAGAGGTCAAGGTCAAGGTGGGATACCGAGCCGTACCCACAATTGGATTTCGCGGGGCAGGCGTAGAGGAGTAGATGGAAGAAGGTGGGTAAAGCAAGTGGCGTCGGAGGATTTGCGAGTGGCACAGGAAAATGTGTAGCACTCTCGTTTAATGCGTAGGCGGCGGCAAACGGGTGATGATGTTGTTGCAACGTGCCCAAACCGAAAGATGGCGGACTCGGTGTGGTAGGCAAGTACGGTAGAGGCATGCGGCCAGATTGGAGGTTAATGGCGCTAGCGCTCAACGGGGCTAGCGGCCGTGGTCCAAGCTCCGCAGCGTTCCAACTACAAAACTCCAAATTTTCGTTCGCGACTTCCCTTCTTTTCTCCTCAGACAGAACGCCAGCAAACAAACACTACTTACGGCAGACTCGCCATTCCATGACGAGTTTGTTTTCGCGCTGAGCGTAGAGGAGAGGCCCATGGCTGGGCGCCCGGTCTAGAGAACCCGTTTCGGGGACCTCTGACATTCTGGGAATCAGCAGAGGCTACATACATACATTTACATACACATTCCATCTCTTGACTGTCACGCCTGATAGTATCATCACAGGTGATGCTTTATAGAAAAAAGCATTGCATTGAACGTGTCACTAATGATTCGCTCCGGAATGTGCACAAGGACATCGAGATTGCTGTGTCGATTTGCACGTGCTAAATTGTGATATTTTTATATGTAGGTATATAGCAACACGAGCATCTTTGCAACAGGTGTTGTATATGTACATAGTATTGGTAATCACTGGCTTTGGTTCTCTGTAACTTACTTAACACATGAGGAACTGCGGTGAGGATATAACGTGATACGTTTTCCGCAGTTCAAGATGTGACGCAGTCGGTGCGTTTGTAGTTGGCTGCTCATAGCGACCTAGCATACGACTAGGAACGAATTAACTATCGACTTAATAGTAAGAGAAAGAGAATAATCGTAGCTTCTACAGAATGCTACATATTGATGTCTAAAGTTTTGGCTAGTCTATGTATGATTCAAATATATTTTTAGGGGCCCAAGCACCATTTGGCACAGGTTCATACGACGATTAGAGCAAATAATGTCCTTCTCCAAACTCTAGAAGTTTCATTTGCTGTATAACTCCTTAATCATAAGTGCCTCCTTTGCAGGTCGCCCAGTAGATGGTTTTTTATCGGTACCACCGAGCGTAAGACGCTCAATGAAAAATTCCCACGTCTCCTTAGCAGACATATGTAGAGCAAGAATACCAGGAATCATAAGATACTTAAATAAAGTCTCTTAAATCTCATATTAGGCGATGTTTATAGGCATCGGTGGAGAGGTTGCACCATTGAGAGACTAAAAGCATTCTGGACGTCCTACGATCAAGTGCTTTCAAAAGGTTGAATAGGCTCATTTCCAAACAAGATACTCAGTTTAGATAATTTTATTAACTCATGCTAGATCTCTACAAGCTGTTTAGGCCTGTGGATTCGCGTGGCCGCTATACTATCAGAGTGTCGTACAGGCAGATATGCGGTGAAGCAGAGAGCGAACAAAGACAAACGTAGAGAGCGATAGAAAACTTTTGCGGTTCAGGCAACAATCAAACGACAGTGAAGATATAATTGGCAGGCGCGCGGAAATAATGTTTATATAAGAAACGATAAACAACTTCAGCTTGTTGCTACCGCCCTTTCCCTCACCGCCAACACCCCCAACCCACATACTCACTCTCTGCTTCCCCATCCTCATCCTACACGTAGCCTCTCCTGACACACAAAAACAACCTACACTCTTGCAATGACATCCACCATTGCTGACTCCGAGAAGGCTCGGGCCTTCGATCCCTTGTATGCATCTCTATCCACCATTAGGGCTTGGTATCTAACGTGGCGACAGCGCGGTGCTCTCAGAACCCACCATCCTCGTGCGTGTTGGCGGCGAAAAGGACGAGAAGAAATTCTACATCCACAAGCAACTCCTCGTGGCCAAGTCGGCCTACTTTCAACGGGCCCTCACCAGCGAAGGCTTCAAGGAGGGAGTCACCAATGAGGTGGTTCGCCGCGACATTGACTCCCGTGCGTTTGCCGCCCTGATGGCGTGGATGTATTCTGGCTCGTGGGACAGCATGGCGGCCATGTATGCCGACGAGACGCCCCGCCTCTCCCAGATCACGGACGCATACATCGTCGCCGATCGGCTCTTCATTGACTGCAAGGACAGCCTTCTTGACCTGGCAGCCGACTACTTCAACAGCAACGAGGTTCCTCCATCGAACAACGTTATCATATCCGCTTTCGATAGTCTCTCATCCATCGACTCTTACCTCCGCATGCTCGTGGACATGTGGTGCAAATACTCGAGCATAGAAATCCCCGAGGAAGGATTCTCTGACCTGCCAATCGAGTTCCACTACCGAGTGGTCAGTCTCATGCACAGATACTCCAAGGCCTATCTTCAGTTCTTCTTCACGGATTCTTACTATTACAAATCAGCTAACAGTCAAAAAGGAGATTTTGCGGACCAGGATGAATTGCTGAAGACGGCATGGGACTAATGCTTGGATGTGAGAACCTGAAGCTTGACCGTATTGCATGTCACATCATATTTTGTACGACATTGAAATGGTGGGATCTATAGACGCCTGGACTGTTGTTGTGTGCCATTGCACAGATTATGCGTTTGGGTGCTCATGAAAAAGCAAGAGGATGCATGGAGATATCAATGGAATTGAATAGTCACTGTCTATACCCAAATGAGAACACGCCCGTGGCTGATATGCTACATGGTAATATTACAGACATACATGCTTAGTACCCATAATCTTCTTGACACGATCGTAGCCGCTGCCCAGCTTGCCGCCTTCACAAGTGCTTTGCTCAATCAGTAGCACACCGCCGCAAGCCGTTTTGGCCAAGAGCTGTCGATGCGATGCTATGGCTTCGTTATGTTCGGGATGGTCGAAATCTGGACACCAAATGCCCGCTTCGACATTCGCGTCTACAACTACATCTGCAGCTCGACACTTATTCATCACCAAACGATGGCCATTGGGCAGAACAGTCCAGGGCACTCCACGGATCTTTTCAATGGAAAGTATGTCGCTAAGCGTCGCCTGTGAAAAGTCTACGAAACAACGCTTTTTGTCAACTTTGCCAGCGTGATCTATAGGGCCACCCGAGTCAGCGTACCATCCCACATCTTCCAGCGGGGGTATGAAAGCCCGACTCTTGAGCACATCTACAAGCATATCACCGCCTACAGGCCCCAGATACTCTATCAGATTTTGAAGTGTGGAGTCACGGTCGTACTCCAGACCCGGCTGCGGCGATTGGGCGAGGATGGTTCCTCCATCGAACTTGTGGGGATGCAATGTCTGGACCGTGATGCCCGCAAAAGGGCGGCGTCGCAGTATAGTATGGTGCAAAGGGGCGGGACCGCGAAGATCCGGGAGAAGCGAGGGGTGGACGTTGAGACCTTTATATTTGGCGAGGTTCAAGATTCGCGGGGGTACGAAGAGACCGAAAGACACGGCGATGATGAGATTGATGGGGACGTTGGGAGTCCATCCCGTGAAGGTATCGATTACATGGGTGTTGAGCTGGAGCTCTTCGGCAGCTACTTTCTGTATAGGAACTGTGACATGTACATGTTAACTAACCAGGCCCAACAATGAACTTTGCGGAAGTGGTCCATTCTATCGAGGTTGCGCTTGCCTTGTCTTAACTCCTTCAAACCTCGCCCGGTGGGTTTTGCAGGCCGGTGGGCTACGTCGATTGATTCTATAAGATTTGGCACATTTTGCTTTGCATGGAACAGCTTTCGTAGGGATGCGATGCTGAAGTCGTCGGAACCACAGAAAAGAATTCGTAAGGGCTCCGGAGGTGTTGTGGCGGCTGCAGCGGCGTCGGTGGTGATGGAGCGGTAGCGACGGCAATCGGAAACGATGAGAGAGCGGACTGGGGCTGGAAGCCTCCAAAGCATGGCCCCGGCGCCGTAAATGTACGAGTTGCAGGTGGAGGCAAAGTTTGGAGTTGCCGTTAACTTGGAAGGTGAAGCCATGCAGATTTCCATCAATCTTTCCGATGCGGCGGCCCGTGCGACCGCAAATGTACTTGGCCATTGATGATCAATGGTCTCTTCTCTCTCCATGCATAAGTTATCGCTAACCCACCTGCTATCTTTTCCTACAGTACTTGATTCATGGGGCAAGCGCAGTCGCCGTGATTCTTTTCCTGTGTGCCTACATATGTATTCCTCTGTCTCCGTTCCTTCAGTACTGCTACATACTTTTTTGTACCCCCACCCCCGAGTGCTCCGCCGCCGCAGTGACGCCATTGCATCTCCCTACAGCCCGCCAACACTTGATCGCGCAACCTCGACCGACGATACATCTCCAAAACATTCAAAGCACGGATGTCGTCGAACGCGGCACCTTTGAGAGTGGTGCCCGCGCAACTCTCTTTCCTCGCAATATATAATCCATCCCTCGGCGAATCGGACGAAACATTCCACAACCAGGTCATCTTCTACTTTTCCAAAGCCGCCAAAGCGCGCGCTCGGCTCCATGGCAAGAATGCGCAGGCCGAAGAAGAACTCCGTGAGCAGGAAAATGAAAAATTACGCCAGGTTGGCCTAGCTCAAGGCATGGTTGGCTTCGCCCGGTACTGTTTGGTTTAGCTCTGCTCTCCATCGCTCCCATGGCGCAGAACATTGTGATAAGAAGCAGTGGCGCTGATTGTGTGCAGGAGTTTCTCTGCTGGTGCAGCTGTTGACTCGGTCGAGACGGAGAAATCACGCATTGTTCTTTACGAGCTGGAGAAAAGCTGGTGGATACTTGCAGTGAGTGCTGCGTTATGGCAAATTCGCAATGACAGTGACTCTAAAACATCCAGTCAATTGACCTTACCCAACTGCCAGTGCACAGCTCCGCATCTTCAAACACGAAGCACGGCAACGAATCCACGTCACAGCCCACCGTCGAGTTCTCGTCCCGCGAGGTCAGCCCTCCTGCCCTGCTAATAAAGCAGCTCATCCGTGCTTACAGAATCTTCCTCCTTCACCACGGTGCCTCCTTCGAGCAGCTTTACCGAAAATCTCCCCGTGAAAAATTCATGGGATTACTGGAAAAATACTGGTCGCGATTTGCGAATAATTGGGATGTGCTCCTTCACGGAAGCCCCGCTGTTGAAATTTACGGTGGGTTGAAGTTGGCAGCAGGGGGGGAGCTGGGCATGGGTGTTGGCGAAGAGGAATGGGGTAGTGGAGAGCGACTCGTCTTGGAGGACTATGTAAACAAAACAGAAGGCCTGGTTGACCTTATGGTCTCTAGATTTGGAGAACCATCGCCTGAGCAAAGCCCGAGCAAACCGACCGACCCCAAAAAGGCAGTGGATGCGTTGAGCCTAGAACCTTGGGTTGGCAGTGGACGGGGTCCCGACCCTACGGATGGCGTGGTCTTCTCTGGTGTCGGTGCTGTCAGTCGAGAATCACTGCGTGACTTATCGCATTGGGTGGAGGCGATATATGCTTATGGAGATCACGCTTATGGTGTACGGGACAACCCCACCACCGATAGAAAAAGACGACGGCGCAAGGAGCAAAAACCGCCTGAACCCCCTCCGGAACCTGTCAAGCCCCGAACGCAAGAGCCCACTACATCAAACAGAAGTCTCCCGCCAGGTATACCGCCACCCATTGTCAAAGCTGTGGAAACATCCCTGAGTAAAGCATCAGCAGATGCCAGTGCTTCCAATGTGGACTCAAAAGGTGGTTCAGAGCCACTCCTAGCATCTTTGGGCGATACTGAAACCTGGGTAAAATATCTGACGTTGGGATATGGCACAGCATGGGGCACAGGCAGAGCGAATGATCAGACACCAACACAAGACAGTGTGAGTGAGTCCCAAGATGGGCGCCTGACTGCTTTGCGCCATGTGGAGCCCGAACCAGATATCGATGTTGTCGCCGAGAGGCTGAAGGCACAGATACATTCTGAAAACCACGGCTACTTTGCCATTGGCCTCAAAGGTGATATGGACGAAGCTGATGTAGATGATGAGAATGACGATGGCGACTGGAACAATCGTACCGTGCTTCGCACAGTGTACGTCAGGTTAGAACCGAAGGCCGAACCGGAGACGCCTGGTAGTTTTGATCAAGGGCTGGTTGGGCTCGAAGGATCGCTACGAAATCCCTTTGAAAATTCTGGTCTGAGTCGACTGCGACCTGTGATCTATCTGGTAAGTCAAGCAGCAGGCAATGTTGAACACCGCTGACGAAGAAATCCCAGCATCGGCCTTTCATCTACACATTTTTATTCACACACCGAACTGAATCCCTAACCCTAGCGAACTTCTACCGCAATTTACACACGTATTTCTCGCCTCTACATCGCCCTCTGAGTAGTAGCACCTCCCCCGATAAGATTGCGGCACGCCTATCTGCCGCATTCCATCCATACACAACATCATCGACGAAGTCAGGTGCAGAAGCTGACGTGCAACCTATATATGATCTTGCTTACGATCCGCGAACACTGACAGTCCATTCCAGTCTTCCTAACATTCCCGAACCCGGGACTTTACTTGCTGAAGGGCTCGGAAGGGGAATCCGTTTAGCAATGGGATGGAGTAGAGTGGAAGCCCTCAATGTGCACTCGCAAATTCTCGCTACTATAAGCAGTACACAACAAAACCCATCTGAGATTGAACGTACATGTAAAACGAGTCGCGGGTGGTGGGTTGTGTGGATGAAACTCCCACCTTCACAGCGCGATGAAAGCAAAGAACAAGATCCCAACGCAGAGACCGAAGACTTCGACACGAATCAGCTACGTGAGGCGTTCCTAGTGCGCAGGGCTCACGATGCCGCCGCGGGACATGCCAGCAAAAGTTCTAGTGGGCGATTCGGGAGCGGCATGTGGGGTGGTGCATCAACACAGAAAACAGGCGGGGCGGCGGCGGGATGGGGACCGAAGGGGCTGGCAGAAGGGATAGGCATCGATGCAAGGAGATATGTCGAGGGCTTGTTGAGTTTGAATCGGTGATAGCCATGTACAGCAGGCACGTCTAGCGTACGCCGTAGACATACCTAGATATCTAGACTTAAGAATAGACCTAAGACCCAGCGCATATGAAAGCCATGGCAAACGACTGAGACAGTAGGATATATATAGCATTGATACATATGCATCCTTTGGGAAGGAAACTCTAGAATTTATTGGTGATGTGTACATTCAGACGCGTGGAGGCAAGAATAAGCAAGCATGAGGTGGTGTCTCTGAGCATCAGAAACCAGCGCCCCAATGCGGAAACTCAGCCATGCGCTCGGCGCTGAGGACCTTGGGAAAAGAAAAGCCCCAATGGGGACGGCCGTTTCAAGAACAGGGTGTTGTGGGTTCGCATTTACCTGTTGTGGATTGGGATTGGGGATTGGCATGTTAGCTAACAGATGTGACGTTCAGGGCATCCTTATTCAGGGGCTGCCGCGCGCGCTAACCCACTAGCCCTCTGTCAACATGCACTCCACATGCTAATATGTAACTTAACGTTAACCACGCTTCATTTGATGCCTCCTTCAAGACCAGAGCAATCGAGGCACAACACCAGGTGGGACTTCGCCGCTCAACATTCTTCCTTCCGTCATGGCCAAGCACGGGACTGGTCAGTTGACGCGATAATCTCTTTGTTTCCTGGAGCCACTGCCATCACCGTGGCTGAGTCTACGCCCGCCGCTTTACCCTGAAGGAGCGGACACCGGACTTTGAGCCGCGCTTGGTCTGACGTCCTGTCTTGTCCCGTTCTTGGACCATCTTCTTCTGTTTCTCCACCCCTACCGTCGATCGTTTGTCCCCAAGGAAAAGGTGGGACGCGGCTGTGTGCGAATCGACGACACCTCCTCCTGTTCCCTACATCACATTCTTGTCTCCTTCACCATCTCTTTGTTTGCATCGAGTCTTGGGTCCTCTTGACTGATTGGAACCCTGGCTCCTTCTTTTGTTTATCTATTCACTGCCTCTCGCTGTTTTCGTTGTTGTATATGAACTCTGGTCTGAGACCTTTTTTTCGGCCGTAGATCTGCTATTTAATAATACAGGTTATAAAAGCACGCACGCACAGCATACACACATACGCGCACTTGGTTTTCTTTAGAAGACAATGCATATTCCAATTGAAAAGTGGGCGGTTGGATGCGCCCTCGTATCGACAGCCACCGCCTTCTACCCGTTCGATCGACACCATGGTGAACATGGCGGCAATACGCGTCGAGTACCTTCCGAGGCGGCAGTCGCTGCCAGCACGAATGAATCTCCACGATCCATCACGCTTCCTCTGCGCCGTACCTCGATCGTTTCCCGCGCAAATCAATACGAGCTCTCGAGAAGCAAGGACCCTACCGTGAAGAATAGCGAGGCGGTTCATCAGGACAAATTAGACACCTCGTACATGGTTGCGGTGAATATTGGAACAAGCAAAGAGGAATACCTTTTGCTTCTTGACTCCGCATCCAGCAATGTATGGGTCATGAGTGAGGACTGCAAAACCACGGCTTGTAACAAACACACCACATTCGGAAAGAGTGATTCAAGTTCATTGAAGGTAAGACATACAAAACCCACAGCTTCCGGGTTATTTGGCCATAAATTTGATTATTGACTGACTGATCACTTCCAGGCTGAAAATACCAAGTTCTCCATCACGTATGGAACTGGGACCGTTTCCGGAACCACGGCCAGCGACACCTTGCATTTCAGTTCCCTTTCCGCAAATCTGACCTTTGGTCTCGCCACCAATGCATCATCCGAATTCGAGTCGTATGCCATGGACGGTATTCTGGGTCTGGGCCGTGGCTCCAAAGCGGAAGGTACTATCGTCGCACCTCAAGCTGTCGAAGTCTTTGCCAACGCCAAACTCATTCCTGCGAAAATCAGCGGTTTGGCTCTCGGGCGGTACAAGGATGGCAATAATGATGGCGAACTGAACTTTGGAGAGCTCAACAAGGACAGATACGAAGGCGACATCAACTGGATAGACGCAGTGAGCAACGAGCGCGGTTTCTGGGAAATAGCCATTGCGGATGCGGGCGCTGGCGACAAGGTGCTGGGCGTGAAAAACAAAATCGGTATCATCGATACGGGATCCGCTTTTGTCTTTGTGCCTGAGCAGGAGGCGATTTCTATTCACAAGCTCATCGACCGCTCCAGACAGGCCGAGGAGAACTTCATCGTCCCTTGCTCCACCAAGACACCCATCACCCTCAAGTTTGGTTCGCAGACGTACAACATCACCGCTGCAGACTGGGTTGGCGAGAAGTTGCCTGACAGCGACGAATGTTTCAGTAGAGTGATCGGCCGCCAGACATTCGGTCCTGATCAGTGGTTGATTGGTACCACCTTTTTGAAGAACGTGTACACGGCGTTTGATATGGATAAGTCCAGGGTTGGATTCGGACGCGTCAAGAGTGCGAATTCGACTTCCTCGTCGTCTTCCTCGGGTTCAGGTACGTCGATTCCATTTACGTCCGCGTCTGTTCGCACTTCCACCCCTACTTCAACACTCACATCGGTTTCTCCTCTCGAACCTCTAACATCTTATCCTTCTTCCAAAACCTTGACGAACCCTATATACCCCTCATCCACAGCACCTCTTCTTCCGGCCACATCAACTAACAATCCCTTTCCAACAGGCGGCTCCAACTCCTCCAACAACAATAATAACAACAGCAACAACAACAACAACAACAATGGCAACAGCGGAAACAGCGGCAACAGCAACGCCCCACAAGGCACAGTATCATCCAACGACAAGGCCGAGCCGACGCAGAACTCGCTGGCACCTGCAGTTAGCCCGTCGGGGTCAGCGCTCGCGGCGCTGTCGGTGGCTGTTGGTGTTTTGGCTTTTGCTTTCTAGATATAATTTACATGCCGGGCGTTTTAGAAATGTAGCGTAGTATATTCGGTCATGGTCACGGATATATTTGGGATTGGGAATATTGTAGAATAACATCATCATCATCATCATTATGTTCGGCATAATTGTCATTCATCACGCTTTCTGCAAGACTTTGTGTAGATATCTCCCTCCTCTCTGTGTGCAATTTTTTATTTGTTTTTTTCTTTACTTTGTATATATTTGGCAGAAGTATCGTGTGAGTTGCCATGGCGTACATAATACATGTACAATCCGTCATATACATAGCCCACCGAAGTACATAGGTACCCAACCACCACCAAAATGATAAGGGGGATCCAACAATCTTCATCCTACACAATCATGTATCTCTACTTCGGGTATTATCATTTATCCCCCCCCCCCCCCCTCCCCTAAGCCTTACATTTTCCTGGGTGTTAATTTTATAAAATAATCGCATATAAGGTCTATCCCTGGGTCGCGGGACTGATGGTGTTGTGGGACGAATTAAAGCACTAGACTGGAATCGACACGAGAAGAATATCTATAATAAAATAACGCAGTAGTTTGAAGTTATAGAAGGGGTACTTCGTGATCTAGCTGTTATAGCGGAAAACGTCTATAATATGGACGAGACTGGGGTAATGCTATCCATGCTAGGCTCTGTAAAGGTTCTTCTAGGTAGGTATGATGTATGATCCTACAGAGGAGGGCGTGTAAAGCGTAAAGTTGTGACTGCTATTGAATGCGTTAGCGCTGATAGTAGGTATCTAAACCCTATAATTATCTAGCCAGCTGCGACTTATTGGAGCAACTGGATTACTTTTCCTACCCCTGGATGGCAGTATGGGCTGTCTGAGTCTGGATATACGGACTCCTACCTCAGTCTTCAATGGTTGAAGCGTATATTCGATCCTGAGACTAGGGATCGAGCTCAGCATCGGTTAGGAGCACGGAGACCTTGAGTGCTAACCTGCGATGGTTTTGGTACACACGAAACCCTTAAAGTCCTAGAGTTCTGTCTCTTAAACAACATTATATTATGTCGACTTCCTTCTTACACCTCCCACAAGTTGCAGCCATGCGACGTCTCTACTTTCTCCCCTTTGAAGGCAGCCTATCGCGACTAAGTCGAACGGCTAGAGCGAGGTGGTGTTAATAAAGTAGGCAAAAAGCATTTCACTTATCTATATAGCCCTGCGAGGAGTAAGGCCTTCACTCTACTAAATTATAGCGCACCAGTGGCAAGGATGTATTGATTCTTTCTAGTAATTATCAGCTAACTTCCTGCAGCTATGCTATTCGATACTATCCTAGTTTCCGGAGGAAGAAAAGAGACTAATCTTATAGATAGAGCGTAAGTGTTTCTCCTCTCCTATAGCTATACTATTTAATAGTGTCTAGACTAGGAATAAAAGAGCACTGCTAATTTTATAAATAGAGTGTAAGTATTTCTCCCCTCCTACAGCTGTACTATTTAATAGTATTTTAGTTAAGAAGAGAAGAGGCTAACCTTATAGTAGTATGTAAGTGTTTCTCCCCTCCTGCAGTTGTGCTAGAAAAGAGGCTAATCTTCGTGGATAGTGTGGATAGTGTGTAAGTGTTTCTCCCTTAGGGCATCTGTTCCCGTAAATTCTACCAAGACTTTAGACAGCTAACTTTTTTAGCGGTTACAAACTTGCGGAAGGACTACTACCTACTAGTCGTTGTATGGAGTTCTCTTAATGCAAGAGTTTAAGCTCGGCCGATAGTAGATAGGAAAATATATTATTCGTTTCCTACAAACTAGAGATTTGCTTAGTATCTAGCAAACTTGTTACAATCCAGAGCCGCTTAACTAACATTCCTCGCGTTGTACCTCCTTCGCTAGCAGAGCCTAGGCGAATAAGCCGTGGTTTACTTCATTCTCACTCTTTTCACTACGCTAATCGTGTTCCGTTGGAGTTTATAAACGGAAATCTGATCTCATGCTTGATAAAGTACAACTTTAAAAAAAAACAAATCGCAGACATTCTTTACAACTGTAGAAGATGGGAGACCTGTTTTGAGGGTTTAAACACTGTGAACCATCTGCCTTTAATGCAGATAGACGTATGTTTTTCTTTTATCTCTAGATAAAAGATGTGGGCAAAAAAAAAAAAAAAAAAAAAATAGTCATGGGGTTGGTTCACCAGCATGATACATATATGTATGTACGTACCCGCTATGCTGTTGAAAGGGTCCTCACGGTTCATCCAAATCAACCAAGTAAACGCATCCTATCTAAAAAACCCTTTTTCAACATTGTAAGTCACAATTCCACTAATTCGTTCGAACGATTGTGGCTTTACTACGACCTTCCTTATCTGTCTACGGTAAGGCTCCTACATATGTAGCCTCCCACCACACCCGCATTGTCACGGTCGTTAACCACGCGAAAGTAAACAAAATCATAACAAATTCCCGGGGTGGTGAAATGGGGAAAGGGAAATCGATCTTTAAGCTGGGGCGTTCGTTGATTTAAAGTACTTGCTTATGTACTCTGCGGTGGTACCTGGCAAATATTACTAGGTACCATACAAGTGTTTACTTGATATGCATACATATGTACAGCGAATTCACTTAAAACAAGCAATATCAGAAAAGTTCGTACATTTTTTGTTCCTGGCAATTACGTGTTATGGTTGTTTTCAACTTTCACGAACGCACTTTGAAAGTCCCTTGACTCGCGCAGAAACCAAACCTTCTTTTTTTTTTTTTGAGGGCATAAAAATATAGAGAAAGAAAACAAAAAAATTATCCAATGGTTTATGCCCGGCTGCCAACAAACGCCCTTGAATAAGCTTACTTAAACATGTACCTACCTACTCTAACGTTACCCCATCTTTCCTTTTTATTTATATACCCGCGCGGGTGGGTGTCCGGCGTTTCCTTATCGAGAGTGATACATACATATGTACATACGTGGGAAATCCAGCAAAACGAACCACAAAAAGGGAAAGCCCCGAGTTGTGCTACATACCTAGGTACCTACATACTCACGCCCATAACATTCATTCTCCGAATACAGGCAAAAGAAAGTTTACGTAGGGTTTTCCCACATAAATACGTAGGTATAAAAGGAGGTACCCTTGTGTGTGTGGTGATGCGAGTACGGGATTATGGTGTACTTTTATTTGCCGTTTATTTTTAAAATGCTATTCGCTTGCTGCTTTGTCGTATGCATTAGAGGCACTGGTCTCTTTTTCTCTTCGTCTCCCTTACCGAGGACTCGGATTCAGAGCGTGGGTACTACACATCCGCTTGTCACAACCCTCTGCCATGGAATTAATACATACACACACACACACAGAGAGAGAGAGAGAGAGATGCGTAAACACGTTGTAAATATGGAATGTAAGCCGAGGTTGAACTAGTTCTCTTAATCGGTCACATAGTACCTGCATGCGAAACGATAACCAGTTGATAAGCAAAACCAAAGGCAATAAAAACATACACCACATCAATGCACTGTGCACAGCCAGAATATAGTTGTAAAGCTCCATTGACGCCAACGAGGGGTAGTTAGGTAGGTAGATAGGTACGAGGATAAAAGATTATTACACCGAGCCAAGATGCGCAGAACCACAAGACAATTCAGTCACCGATAGAGAGAGATAGAAGGAGAAGAAAACAACCAGCAAACAGACAGCCGGAGGGTCCACTCAGAGGAGGAGACTACCTGGCAGGCGGGAGACAGCGAGGGATAGATGAGAAGTGGAGGTCCTGCTGCCATTTACTGCAATCCAATTACTGTTCCGTCTTGGCTCCGCCTTAAGTAATCTCATCATGAACTGCCCCCAAGATGATGTGTTCAAAAATTCCAGTGCAGTAACGCCTCGCAGGTGCCGTCGAAAACAAAGGTTGTAACCAGCCCATGGATGAGCCGAATCACCCTCCACCAACCCCTTTCCACGCCACTCATAGACACGGACCGCGGCCATTGTCATTGTCGATTTCGCAACAGGAGTACGTGTATATAGCGGCCACCAGCTTAACATCACGTGAGCTTCTTACAAGACGATGCACTTGTGCTTCTTGTCCTTTCCTTGCTTGCCCCTTGTAGCCAGAGCAGCGCGTGTGGCGTGCTCAAACACCTCTCGTACGCCCTCGTTCGTCTTGGCAGAGCACTCGAGGTACTTCTGGGCACCAATCTTCTTGCGAACATCCTCGGCCTGGAAGTTGTGTTAGCGGCTTGCTCCGAGAGGTACGACAGTATCAGACCGACCTGTTCTGGAGTCACGGGCTTCTGGGAGGTCTTGTGAAGCTCCTCAATTGTCTTCTGGTCGAAGCGCAAGTCCTTTTTGCAACCGACCAAGATAATGGGGAGACCCTGGCAGAAGTGCAGAACCTCGGAAATCCACTGGGTCGAGTTAGTGACCGGCGAGGACCATCAAGCGGCGGACAGATTTCCTACCTTCTCCTGGACGTTGTCAAGGGAATCAGGCGAGTCGACAGCAAAGCAAATCAAAATGACGTGGGAGTCGGGATAGGAAAGAGGTCGCAGACGATCGTAATCTTCCTGACCTGCGGTATCCCACAAAGCGAGCTCGACGTGCTTGCCATCGACCTCGACGTCGGCGACGTAGTTCTCAAAGACGGTGGGGACGTAGACCTGTGGAGGGCGTGATGTCAGTGCATGTGTAACCAAAAGTGGATGGGCGTGGAGAGGCGGTGGGCGGGCCCTCAGCCTGGCATGAGGCGGCCAGGGAGAGGGAAGTTCAAGTTCGAGGGTGTACTGACCTCGGGGAAGGTACCCTTGGAGAAGACACTAGAGACAGATTCGTTAGATGCTGAGCAGATAGCAAGCCGGGGGATGTGGGAGCGACGGGATGGCGAGCGTGGGCGACTTACATGAGAAGACAGGTCTTTCCACAGGCGCCGTCGCCTACGATAACGAGCTTTCGGCGAATCTCAGCCATGGCGGGAGCTTCAGACGGATGGAGAGGGAGTCGAAAGTGGATATCAGGGTTGAGAGCTGGTGACAGGTGGGTGACAGGCAGCGGATGGGGGGGAGTGAGGGTGATGAAGTAGTGGTAGGAGAGCTAAGGCACAAGGCAAAGAGACCTTGAGAGGGCGCGCTAGGGTGCACGGGACACGTGCGGCTGTGCCTTGTGGCGGTGCATAGGGGAGACCGCGAGAGCAATCAGGAAAATCATCCCTGACATGTGCAAACAACGCTACGTTTGCACGGCCAGCTTGATTAGGCTGGTACCGATCGGGCGCCGCAAACAGGAATCATGGAGCGCGTGTGGGTGAATAGTCAATTATTATCATCATCATCCTCACGGTCACTGTTGCGTTGATATGGCGGCCACGGTTGCTATGGGGCGAGCGACGATGGTTGGTTAGTACCGGGGTTTAGCGTTGCGGGTACACGAGTTAAGCCCGCCAGCCATCGGTACTGGTAAACATGCACGCCTGACAACTTAGTGCAGTACATGGTACAATATCATTCATTGCAAGTCAGTTATGTGACATGTGTAAGTATCAATGTATTTATATTCAGAGCATTTCATTACGGATGCGTAGCAGAGGAAGCATTGAAGGTCTAGCCCTGGAGATGGGCGAATCAAACGCATTATGTACGTGACGTTGCGTTAGCTACCTATTCCCATCCCATGGGCTCGGCATATGGGACCAATGGTGAGTCTGTGTCCTTTTGGTGTCTACGTACACACATGCGCATGCATTCATTCCATCTCGCCGGGAAAGGTGCAGGGTGAATGGCGATTGCGTATCCATAGGTAACGTTAGATTAATGGACGGATAGGTAGATAACTAGAGGCAGGAGAGGAGGTCGACATGTCCTGGTGCTGCTTTTGGAGGGATGATAGATAAGGGGACCGGATGGAGGCAGGCCAACATAATAACATGGGATGATTACTTACTTAGCTACCGGGTATGTACGGTATGGTAAAGTACTGTACCGTGTGTACCTACCTCCTGCCTGCTAGCAAGCCGTTGCATAATTACAGCCAGTCATTCAACCCCATCCAACACTAGATATCCCGATGGCTAACGTTACCATGACCGTGGTAATTAATTGTACCTATGTAATAACAAACCTTGAGGCTAAGTACTGACATGACCTGATTATGGATTAGAATGTACTTCTGCCTGACCGTCAGTCAATGTGGGAACTTGCTTGGTTAGTGACGAGTCGGACGGGACGGGACAGGACAGAACAAGACGTGATTGACTACTGACTGACACATGGCTGGCATCCCTTTTCAGCTCCCTACGTAGGATGATGTGAAAGGGCGGGGCGGGTGTGCACATGGAACACTGCGCACCACACCAACGCCTACTCCAAGTCTCCAACATAATGTTCGTCCTGTACATTGTGCTCTTGGACGCTGAGATGGTACAGACCGGTCAACGCATTGCACTGCCGTGTCGCATCATCGCAGGAGAGATGGGCGGCCATCCTCTGTCTCATCCGGCGGCTGCCATTGGGGATGTTTTGGGTGGTGGCAGCAGCCACTTGGACCTGTACAGATGGCACAGCCAGAAGCCAGAGCCAGGCCAGGCAGCAGCAAGTGAACTTACTTTCAAACTCAACCACCTCCGCACTGAGCACTGAGCAGTGAGCACTGAGCAGTGAGCACAGCAGGGTAACTCTTAGTGTCTTCGGTTATGACAGCGGAGTGGGTCTGTTGTTCGCTTCACCGGCCGCTTATGAACCATCCCATTGTTGCATTTGTCAGTCTAGTTACCCCTAGTGACATCCAACTATACGGTACATGTATACCTATGTACACACAGAGATACTTGTACATAACATATACAAAGATAGTAATTCCATTGAGCTTTCAAAACTATCAAACACTCGTTGCACAACCTATATGTACATGTACATACATATCTTGAATATTCTGTAGTACCCAAAGCGCCATCTCCGACTCACCCGCATCCTTTTCGCTTCTCAACTTTATGCCCCAGTCCAGATGTAGAGTCCCTTGCTTCATGTACATAGCACATGGAAGCAGCACTAGAAGGATACATATAATAAAATATACCTACCTAGGTATACATGTATCCATGCTTCTAGGGTAGTCATCACTTTTCCGCGCACATCAGAAATCGCGAGGAGGCACATATTTACGTGGCATGTAATACGGTACAATAGAATAGCTAAATCATTCGAATGCTCGTTGGCCTTCTCCGCGCTTCCAGGGCATGGCACGTGCTTTGGTGAATCATGGTTCCGCCCCGCCGCCGCCACTACTACCACTACTCCCGCTACGCGTTGTCCGCCGCCCTCGATCACCATCTTTTGGGGCGTGAAGCTTCAACTTTACCTGCCAGGCTTTGTTCTTCTTTGACTATTTGCCGCCGCATACACAAACCTTTCTCCAACCTCCACATTCTCTCATTTACTTAATACATTCACGCCGCTTGGCTCCCCCTCCACCATGGCCGATCAACCATCTGAAAACGAGAAGCAGCCTGACGCCCTCTCCGATGCCGACAAGGTACGCCAACTATTTTTCTATGCTCATTTATGAACGGGTGTGCTAAGAAGCTATCAGATTCGTGCAAAGAGATTAGCAAAGCTCGGTGGGCCATCGAGCGCTGCTGCTGCTTCTGCCTCCCCTTCTGCCTCCCAGCACAACTCACCACCTCCCACAGCGACGCCCGCCGACACTCAGCATCCTGTACAAAATGCGCCGCCGCCCCAATCTACCTCCCCAACCCCGAATCCTTTCTCACAGCTTCACGTCCAGCCCGAGACCAAAGTTCCACCTTCCATCAACATCACACCGAAGCCTGCGGCGAAACCCGCTGATAGTGTAACGAGGCCAAGCGCTTCCAAAATACAAGACAACTCCCTCGAAGCTTGGGTAGATAGGACCCTTGGCGCCATTTTTCGCATTACACTCGATCCGAGCCAAACTCGCGATGGACACGGGCACCGATTGTTCTTCGTTTCTGGCGTCCGGAGTGATCTGGAAGATGCAGGCTCCCCGATCCGACTCACAACAGACGTACTGGATAGCGCAATAGTTGAGTCCGCGCAGAGCAGGTCCGAAGGAAAGGCGCTAGATTATCTTCTAGGCTGCTGGAAGCGAGTGTCCAAGCTGTTTCGCGGTATGCACAACAAGACCGATCCCAAATTTGAAATTGTCAAGGAAGCTCGCCGGGTATGTTTCAGCTACACCATTTTTGCTGCCACAATTCCGGACATGTTTGGTGAAGAGGAATCCGCTGTAAACCCATTGGCCGATCACCTCCTGGTCGATCCAGAAAACGACCAGGGCATTTGCCACGACTTTCTCAACGAGGCTGTGGCTCGCTTCGAAGACGACGACAGTGTGAAGGATCTACTCGTGGGGGCTATAGAAGAGTTGAGCCGGAGGCTGCGCAAGATGACCATGAATGACGATTACCGGCCATACATGTTAGCGATGCGTAATTTCGTTCGCTATCGTCCCCTTCTTGAGGCAATGGCAGAATCACCCGCCTTTCTCCCCACCGACATAGAGCCGAAAGAGATTGAGAGTAAGACTTTGCTTGGGCCGTTCTTCACCATATCTCCTCTACAGGGTGAGGTGGCGTTGAACTACTTCTCAAGTCCAACTACACGAGATAAGTCGTACATATCGAACTCCCAGAACGCTCTACGCTTAGCATTGCAAGCCCATCAAGACGAGCTCTTCGATATTGCTAATTGCTTCATCAAAGTGAAGGGTGCTAGAGAAAAAATTCTAGACTGGTTCGCGTTCGCGTTGAATTCAAACCACAAGCGAAGGGCTATGCGTGTAGACCCATCGACTGTCTCATCAGATGCCCTCATGGTAAATCTTACAGTCACACTGGATCGGTTATGTGAGCCGTTCATGGATGCAACATTTTCCAAAGTGGACCGCATCGATATTGATTACTTACGCCGGTCACCTAGGGTCTCCATCAAAGACGAGACCAAAATCAATGCCGATCAACAAGTCTCGGATGAGTATTACGACGTAACTGTAGGGGGAACCAACAACTTCATCACCGAGATCTTCTTTCTCACAGTGGCCGCCCACCATTACGGTATAGAAGCCGCCAACACCAAGTTATCTTCACTAGAAAAAGACCTCAAATATTTGGAGAAGGAGTTGGCAAAGATGGAGACAGAGCGACACAAGTACATTTCCAACCCCATGCAACTTGCTGTATTCGATCAGCACGTCAAGAAGATGAAGAATCAGATTGAGAAGGGCCATTGTTCCGCCCTCGCCACCAAGGGCGTCCTTCTGGATCAGACCACCCAAGCAAGATCGATGCAGTTTATGCGCTACGTCATCGTCTGGATGTTGCGAATGGTGGCACCCGGTACAACATTCCCCAAAAGCGCTATTCAGCTGCCGTTACCCGCGGAACAACCTATGGCTTTCAAATGTCTTCCAGAATACTTCTTAGAGGACATTTGTGACAACTTCAAATTCATCACCCAATACATGCCTCATGTCATCACTTCGACTCAATGCGAAGAACTGATGGTTGTATGTATCACGTTTCTCCGCAGCTCCGAATATATCAAGAATCCTTATTTGAAAGCACATCTAGTTCGGATCTTGTACAATGGAATATGGGCCTTCCCAGGCAAACCCAAAGGCGTATTGGGAGATATTTTATTCGCCCATAACTTCGCAACCCAGCACCTGTTGCATGCGTTGATGAAGTTCTATATCGAATGCGAGCGTACGCATGACAAGTACAATATACGTTATGAGATTTTCCAAGTGATTAAATGTATCTGGCCTAATCCCATTTACAGAGAAAACCTTGGTACTGAGGCACAGTAAGTATTTGATACGCTCTTACAAGTATATGACACTAACTTTGAAAGGGTCAATCTCGACTTCTTTGTGCAATTCGTCAATCTGCTTCTCAACGATGTGACCTTCGTATTAGACGAATCGTTCACTGCCTTTACACAGATTCATGATATTTCAAAGATGCTCAAGAACCCAGATTCGGGTCTTGATGCGAACACGCGACAAGAGCAGGAAGAAAAACTGTCATCGGCCCAAGACAAAGCCAAGGGATACATGGCATTGACCAACGAAACTGTCGCCATGTTGAAGCTCTTTACTGAAGCGCTTGGCGATTCCTTCACGAAGAAAGAGGTCGTCGTTCGTCTAGCCCACATGCTTGACTACAATCTCGAGGCTCTGGTTGGGCCCAAAAAGACCAATCTAAAAGTCGAAAACCCACAGGACTATGGATGGAACCCCCGGCAATTACTTTCCGAGATCGTAGATGTTTACTTGAACCTGAAGGAAAAGCAATCGTTTCTCGAGTCTGTTGCCACGGATGATCGCTCATACCGGCCGGAGTATTTCACTGAGGCAGCGAAAATCTTGCAACGCTTTGCACTCAAAGCTCCGGAGCAACTTCAGGAGTGGGATCAACTTGGTGAGCGAATCCGAGCTGTCAAGGAGGAACACGACATGGAAGATGCGGACTTGGGGGATATTCCAGACGAGTATCTCGATCCTCTTCTCGCTACCTTGATGGAAGATCCTGTCATCTTGCCCGTGAGCAGACAGACCTTGGATCGGAGCACAGTGCGCAGCCATCTGCTCAGTGACCCCCACGATCCCTTCAACCGCGCCCCACTCACGATCGACGAAGTCATTCCTAACGATGCATTGAGGGAGGAGATCCAGAAATGGAAGGCCACGCGATTGGCTGAGAAAAGAGCAGAGAGGAGTTCGGGAGAAGCCATGGACACTACTTAGAGAGCATGCTTGTTTATGGATTTGACATCCATGTCATCTGGTATCGACTCCATTAGGCATTAGTGGACATCAGCATTACATATCCCAGGCGATTGGCGTCCATCGCATATAGTGTAGGAATTAGATTGAAGCTACTGGCAAGATCTAGTAGCTGTGGATAACAAAATAATTGCCCCCAATATGCATCATGTATGGTCTTGGGCTATTTTGAATGCAATGGGACATGATCTCGGATAGATCCAGTAATGTCTGATGACAACCAAACGGATTGATGTATAGTTACACTAATGATACAATGAACTGACTTGAGTTCATTCCTCCTCTTTCTCTCTCTTCCCAAATACGTATGCTAACCCACACCCGGCCACGTTCACTGCGCAAAGTCCTAGCGAAGCCCCACGTACAAGGCCTCTCGCGCCGAACTTCTGTTTAAACCTCTATGGGAGTATTAGTCTCTCTTCAAGAAGTCCCAGAGTTTGACATCGGCGCGATGATATGCTCGTTTTCAAACTTACCTGGCTTCTTCGCATGGCTAGTAATGCGTACAGCCCACTCCAAGCTGCTGTGATACCTGCTGCATCGGTCTTGTACCCGCTCAAGTTGAGGTATGATGAGAACAGCAACACCGGTGGGAATATCATTGGCATCGCTTGGAAAGGACGGAAATGTTGCGCGGTGATCAAAGTTGCCAGGGCCGTGGGAGGCACAGAATGCTCTATCCATATGGGTTAATATACAAACAGGGAAACAATGTATAGAAATGCATATTGCAAGTCTATTTTGGGGTAACGTGAAGTGAATAATCGTTGCACGCGAGGGTGCCAGTGAGCATGGAATTCAATGTTGATTCATTGGAGCAAACTCACCTCCCCAGCTGCGCAGGGATTGAAGGACTCCTTGTTTGGGGTCTTGACTCGACATTGTTATTTATTTATAATGGCCGCGATGGATAACAAACGTGGGAAACTGGATGGAGAGTGTGTTGAGGTGGACTTGTGTTTTTCCTAAGTGATGACGTTTGGGTCCGTGCCGCCCGGGACGCTTTTCTGTTGCTGTGGCCTCGCCCGCAAACTCCACATATCAACTTCACCCCTCCAAACACCACATTTTACATCCCAACGCATACAAACACCCTCGCTCAACCCTAGCCACCTACGCGCATTAACAATCATCACCCTGTCAGCGACGTTTCTGATCCCCACACATCTCGGCGACCCCATACCCCTATCATGTCCGCAAAAGCCAGCGGCGCGGACCCCCGAGGGACTGGTGACGCAAAACATCGCCAGCATCACGACGGCAGCGCCGGTCGCGCATTCACAGTCGAACAAAAGGCAGCCGTTATCCGAATAAAACGATGTAATGCAACGGCCTATTATGAAATCCTTGGGCTAGAGGAGGTGAAAACAACATGTACTGAGAGCGAGATCAAGAAGGCTTATCGGAAGCTGAGTTTGTTGACACATCCTGATAAAAATGGATACGAGGGTGCGGATGAGGCTTTTAAAAGTGTGTTGACCCATTGCATCCTGAAACCCAAACTTCACATAATGTGCTAATGCTCCAGCATAGTGGTATCAAGAGCCTTCCAGGTTCTTTCTGATCCAGACAAGAAAGCAAAATACGACAAATTTGGCGGTGATCCTGATTCTCGTTTCCCCGGTGCCTCCTCTGCAGGTGCATCGCCGTTTAGTAACTTCGCGCGATCTTCGGGCGCACAGCGAGGCCCAATGTATGAGGAGGAAATTAGCCCTGAAGAGATGTTCCGCCAATTCTTTGGTGGTGGAGGGCCATTTGGAGGGCCTTTCGGTACGTCTTCCAATACCATAACTTACACCATAACAGTCTGCACGATTGTACGTGGATGTGAGATTTAGGTTATATACTAATTATTATATGTAGGAGGCGGCTTCGATACCGGCGGCTTCGTGTTCAATATGGGCGGTGGAGGACCAGGTATTCGTGTACACCAATTTGGCGGCGGGCGGCCGAGAAGACGGCCTGCAACTGCAACACAAGATGGGCAAGAACCAGCGCCCAGTCTTTCAAGCTCGCTCTCCGCGTTACTGCCGCTTATTTTCCTATTTGTCCTACCCCTCCTCTCGTCCCTATTCAGCAGCTCGACGCCTCAAGGCCCATCCGTCGTATTCGATCAGCCTCGCGGCGCATACTCACACGCTCGAACATCTCACAAACTCAATGTACCGTACTGGGTCAACCCTTCTGAAGTCAAAGGATACTCTAATCGGGATTTCCGCAAGCTAGACGATATAGCCGAGACCAAGTACATACACACAGTAAATCTGCGGTGCGAGAATGAAAAGTTACGACAACACAGGATGAGAGAAGAAGCGTATGGGTGGTTCAGCAATGACGAAGCTTTGATGGAAAAGGCAAGGACCATGCCTAGGCCCAACTGCGACAGGTTAAAGGACTTGGGATTTTCGACGGTATAAAATCGTGCAAGAACATGTCGAAGAGATTTTAAGCGTACTCTCGATTGGTGTAGTCAATGTGCAGAGTCGGCACGTCAACGCCACTGGAGCTTTTGCTTGCATATATATTCTTTTTCTGGTCTGAAGCCGAGACGGCAAATATTGTAATGATGGTTGCGGTGTTTGATGGATGATTTTTAGCGCGAAGATAGTAGCAGGTCTCTCCCCAAGCCATTATCAGTTTCTCGTCAACCAGATATCATCATGGACAAGTATGATACATGTATGATACCGGAGTGGTACATGGCTGGCGCATGGCTGGTACGTTCAAGGTCATACTCGGACGCCCATCTCGGCTAGTGTGTCCTCGGAAGCTACCCTTTTTGTACCAGTTTCGGTGCCACATGTTTCGCTGGTACAAACAAACGTAAAGAACCCCACCAAAGACCCTGCATAAACAAATCCCATCCCCCACCGCACTTTCACTTACCTTCTTCCACTTTTCACCTTCCACAGTGATCACCTCATCAATTCTACACCATGTCTGAGATCCACCGTGCCAGTACTACCGCGCCCGTCAACATTGCCGTTATAAAATATTGGGGGAAACGGGACCCCAAGCTCAACCTCCCCACCAACTCCTCGCTCAGCGTAACTCTCTCGCAAGCCGATTTACGAACCCACACGACCGCTTCATGCTCCCCGTCATACCCCACTGAGGATTCTCTTCTCCTCAATGGCAGCCCCCAAGACGTTTCGGGTGCCAGGACTCAAGCCTGCTTCCGTGAGCTGAGGGCTTTAAGAAAGCAGTTGGAGGATGGAAACGACACACTGCCAAAACTCAGTACCTTCCCGCTCAAGATTGTGAGCGAGAACAACTTCCCCACCGCAGCAGGGTTGGCAAGCAGTGCAGCAGGTTTTGCGGCGCTCGTCAGGGCCATTGCGAACCTCTACGAACTACCGTCTTCGCCCACGGATCTCTCCCGCATTGCTCGACAAGGGTCTGGTTCCGCCTGCAGGAGTCTTTTCGGTGGATACGTAGGCTGGGAGCAAGGATCTGCTGCAGATGGAAGTGACAGCACGGCATTTCAAGTCGCCCCTGCAGAACATTGGCCCAACATGCGTGCCATCGTCCTCGTCGTGAGTGCCGCAAAGAAGGGGGTTTCGTCGACAACGGGAATGCAAACGACGGTTGCTACCTCGTCACTCTTCGCCGCACGTGCGAACGAGACGGTCCCGAGGCGCATGCAGGAGATGCAAAAGGCGATACAAGACAAGGACTTTGAGACCTTTGCTAAGGTCACCATGATGGACAGCAACAGCTTCCACGCTACCTGCTTGGACACGTACCCACCCATCTTCTACCTGAACGATGTTTCCAAGGCAGCCATTAAGATTGTAGAGAGCATCAACGCAGCAGCGGGCAAGACCATTGCAGCATATACGTTTGATGCTGGACCAAACGCCGTGGTGTACTACCTCGAGGAGAACGAGAAGCAAGTTGCGGGGTTGTTCAAGAGCATTTTGGGTGAGAAGGAAGGATGGGCTGGACAAAGGGGACAGGGCGTCACTGCCAACGATGAAGCAAGGGACAAGGTGGTCGTGGACGCAGCGGTCGCCGTTGGATTGTTGGAAGAAGGTGTCAGCAGGGTCATTTTGACGAGCGTTGGAGAGGGACCGGTCAAGACGGACGAGAGCTTGATCAATGAGAAGGGTGAACCCGTCTCTTCCTCGTGAGCAAATGATTTGGTGTCCAAAGCACCCGTTGTGCAAAGGAAAAAAAAAACAGATTGGGCTACATGATACATACATGAACACAACCGCGTAATTAATCCTTGTCATAGTTTGAATAAATACATTTTGAGATGCATTCGATCTCGGTGACACGGAAGAAAACAGGCTCGTTTCTACAGAGCAGTCACTGAAATCAACATTACTTTTCACAGTTCTGATCAGATAATGATTTATGTTTTCTCTTAACATTTCTCAAAAAGGGTATCCTAGCACTATCGTACAAATGATAAAACAAAAGGGAAATCATGAAACAGTCATCTCATCGAGTCATAGTCGTAGTAGTTTCAGTATTATACTCGTGGCGTAAATGCAGAACGCAAAAACCCAAGTAACTAGACGATCGAGAGCGATCATCTAATAAACGCGGCGGGAGTTGCGTCCGTCGGTGCCGTGCATGCGTCGGGTACCAGCAGCCTGGAGGAACAATTAGCACACATGCTTATCTACAGAAATTCGATGTGAAGGTTAAAAGAGACTTACCTTGACACCAGGGCGGTGAGTGAGAGTGCCCTTGAGCTTCATCAAGGCGCCAGAGACTTTGTCGCCCATGGTAGCATGACGCTTGTGGTGGTGAACGGGGGCGGCGGTGGTGTGGTGTCCACGGCGACCGGTGGCCACGCCGCCGTGATGGCGGGTGGTCCTAGTGGTGGTCGTGGTGGTCGTAGTGCTTGCTGGGGTGCGACGAGTGGATGTCCGCGTCTTGGGCCCAAGGAGTCGAGAAGTTAGGCTGGGCTTCGCGCGGGTGGTGCGCGTGGTGGTGCGAGGAGCAGTGCGGTGGGTACGGCGGCCGAGCATTTTGATGGTTGGTTTGTGGTTGATTTGGTGTGATTTGGTGTTTGCAAGGTGGGTGGGTTTGTGGTAAGCTAAAGAAGCTTGATTGATATGGTTTGTAAATGTATAGAAGGTTGGTTGTGTGGGTTGTTGTGATGATGAGATGGATTTAGAATCTCGAGAAGGAGATTCGTCGAACTTTTATACCACAATCTTGTTCCACCACCACATCATGATCTCCTTTCTTTCAACTGCATTCAGCCCCAAGAAACCCAGATAGACCCTGAGAAAACAGGATATTCACCACCCCTCCCACGTCCAAACAAAGGCACGATCACCCCCAAGCACCCGCACCAGCAATGACGCAGGGCAATGCGTCAGGGTCTGGGTTCCACGCACGATAGGACGGGCCTCCTCCCCACACCTGCGGTCCGTCTGTGGGCATCGTAACCGCAATAGCCTTGCAACTTTCTAAACAAAGAAATTGATGCGCTGCGCCGTGGCGCGGTGCATTGTGGTTGGGTGTTGGAGAGTTGGTGCTGCAGGGGTCGAGAGATCGAGAACGTTGGTGTAGGGTGACCAATGCGGCGTGGGTAGACCCTGATTCTTTGGCCGTGACGTCAGACGCGTTCAGCCCTATGGGGATTATGATATCACCCCTCATAACGGTACAACCCGCATGCGCAATGGCTTTCGTCATACTGCCCGAAAGTTTGGAGGAATCGCTTTTTGATGGGTGAAATGCGATATTCCTGGCTGTGCCGAATATCCGGTTGTGCTTTTGTTAGAATCGTTTGCTGGGTGTCCCACGCCCAGATGAAACAGGTCACGACTCTGGACACATGAGTGGCTGTTGCACTATGTACACATGGCGTTTTTGTTCATTTCTGTGAACACCAAGACTCAACACCATCCTCCGTTATTGACTCTTTTTTTGAATTGGTAAATGCTATGTTGAATTTTCCTCCTTTCCAGCGGGTATTCTATATGCATCTCATGTTCTCTCTAGCTCATGCACGGGTGTATCATCCACGCAAAGCGTCACCTTCAGACTCGTCGACACTCTGCTAGCACTTTAAAACGAAAAAAGACCTTCTCATTCTTACCGCGTAGAACAATCGAGGCACGAAGCAAGCCAATGCAGCACACGTATAATCAACGTCTGTCTGAGAGAAGAAATGCCCCACTACTGTACGATTACACAACGTGACGTTGCGAGTGAATGATGTCAGGAAAAAATCATCAAAGTAGATAAAACCTCAATTTTTTGTCGCGCTCATGCACATCGTTCATTCAGTCAATTTACCAGAAGGCTTACACTTTTCTGAATCCCCGAGCAATCAAAACCAACACAGATCCATCTTCACAAAGTGACAATGTCTGACAAGGGTCAATTCCAGCAGGGTAAGTCTGGATCTTCACACCATTCACCTTTCCGATTTACCATTCCGAATCGGAATACAATCATCAGCGAGATAAAATACGTTCACTAACACCTCATCAACACAGGCCACCAGCCCGAGGTCCAACATCAGCCCCTCCCAGGCCTCGAGAAGAACCTCAAACCTAGACCCATATACGACCACCTTCCCACCCCAGATGGCGGAGCCCAGCTATACAAAGCCGCCGGCAAGCTGGAGGGCAAGAAGGCCATCATAACAGGCGGAGACTCGGGCATCGGCCGCGCGACCGCAATCCTGTACGCCATGGAGGGTGCCGATGTCTTCATCGCCTACCTGAAGGAGGAGCAGGAGGATGCGGACGAGACCAAGAAGCTCGTGGAATCAAAAGGCCGCAAGTGCTACCTCCACACCACGGACCTGAGAGATCGAGGTAACTGCAAGAAGCTGGTCGATGAGGCGGTAAAGAAATTCGGTGGACAGGTCGATATCCTGGTCAACAACGCTGCATACCAGATGATGGTGGAGGATATCAAGGACTTGAGCGAGTACGTGCTTCCCTTTCCTTTCCTTCTCCACGAGAAATGAACGCAGATGACTGACAATCACCCAACAGGGACCAATGGCTCCAGACCTTCAACACAAACATTCACCCCTACTTCTATCTCGCCAAGTACGTGCTCCCGCACATGAAGCCCGGATCCACCATCATCAACAACGCCTCCATCAACGCCTACATCGGACGCCCGGATTTGCTCGATTACACGGCGACAAAGGGCGCCATCATCTCCTTCACCCGCGGTCTCTCGAACCAGTACGTCGGCAGGGGCATCCGCGTCAACGCCGTGGCGCCCGGTCCCGTGTGGACGCCCTTGATCCCCGCGACCATGACCGACGACGCCATGAAGCAGTTTACAAGCCCCATGGGACGACCCAGCCAGCCGAGCGAGATCGCGACGTGCTTCGTCTTCCTTGCCAGCCCAGATAGCAGTTCAATCAGTGGACAGACTCTCCACCCTAACGGAGGCAGCATTATCAATGGTTAGAGTGGAATGTTTTGCTGTTCTTCTATTCTTCGACTTGTGTCATCATGCTCTAGGGTCATTCGGTAAAACGACATAGTTACGAAGATAACGAATTATATATTTTCTCCCATAATGATTTTTTAAGAAGTCTATGAGGGTAAAGTCCGGTCATGTACATATCCGTACTTGTATTGTGTCATACTGCCTGATATGATTGCTCCACTCTCCATGACAACACCGTCATGACATTTTCAACAGGTCTATAATCGCTACCCCACACTGCTGTCTACTGTCAAGCATCCTGAGGAGACAACCTCAAGCCTTTGCCTTTTTCGCCTTCTTTGCTTTCTTGGTGACTGGAGCGGGAACATCAGGCGTAGATTCAGGCTGCTCGACCGCTTCTGCAGCTCCACTGGACTTGCGCTTCTTATCCTTTTTGGCTTTCGGCGCAGGTGCTGCTTCAGTGGTTTCTGCCGGGGCTTCGGTATCGGGCTTGGCCTTTTCCTTCGTGGCGCTCTTCTTGGACTTCTTGACCTTGACAGTCTCCGTAATAGCAATCTCATCAGGCTTCGCCTCAACTACTTGGACTACTTCCTCAACCTCCTGGGTAGGGGCTTCAAGTTGCAATTGTTGTTCAGCCGCAGATACAGCGTCGACCTTTTTGACAGGCACACTCTCCACCGGTTTCACTGCTGGCGCTTCGAACTCGTAACCGAATTCTTCCTTGAGAGCAGCCGCCTGTTTAGACCTCCGGTAATTCTCCTTTTTGATACGCTTCTCCCACTGAGGCCTCGTTGTACCGCGGGCAAGGGCAGCACCGGCCTTCTTGTTTCGAGGATCGACTTTGAAGCGTTGGTTGGAACCCTCGAAAAGATTTGGGTGGACTTGCTCAGACGGGATAGTCTTGCATTGGAGAATGTGACCAAACATCAGATAATTCTGCATGGTTTTGGCGACAATCTCGGCGACATCGCCGTTGGCGAACTCGATGAAAGCGTAGTGCTTGGATGCGCCAGTCTTCTTGTTGCGAGAGAGGCGGAGGCGGTTGATGTCACCAAACTGAGAGAAGTATTTCTTCATCTGGGGTTCGAAAAAGCCGTGCGGGATGCGACTGGATTTGTTAGCATAAATCGTACGGAGCGTGAGTGAATGGTCTCTTACCCAAGGAATACTACGCCAGGTTCAGCACCCTTCCGAGCCTGCTCCAAGGCCTTTTGCTGTTTCTTGCTAAGTTTAGGGACCGAAACGGTATTCTCATCGAAATCCTCTCCTTCCTTCTCTGCGTCGCTTTCATCTCGGTCACTCTCGAAGCCAGCGAGGAGAGCAGCAGTTTGATCGTCGAGGTCTTCCTCATCTTCACCTTCTTCTGCCACTACAGCAATTTCTTTCACTTCTTCTACTGGAACCTTCTCTTGGTTCTTGGATTTTTTTGTCTTTTTAGATTTCTTCTCGGAAACCGCGTCCTCAACAGCAGGCTCTACAGCAGGTTCCTTGTCCTTCTTCGTCTTCTTTTTTGGCTTTTCGACCTCCGCATCTTCATCTTCGACAGGAGGAGCTACTTTCGTCTTCTTGGGCTTCTTCTGCTTTGTGGTCTCATCATCTGAGAAGAAATCTTCGGCGCGTTTGCGGGCAGGCTTAACGGTAGAAGCGGGTGATTCGACGGGCTTCACCGCAGAGTCTTTGACCCTGGTGGACTTCCTTGTCGCTGCTGCAGGCTCATCGGTTTTCTTCTGCTTCTTTGGCTTAGGTGAAGAGTCAGATGCGCCTGGAGGTTCAATTAGCGATTTTTCTCTACACTGCACGGTGTAAAACGAGCGGAACGCTTTTTCTCACCGAGGTGGGTGGAATTGAGAATACACGGATTGAGCTCACCTTTGCGCTTTTTACTCTTGAGTTCTTCTGCAGCCATTGTGGTTCCGTGGTTCTCGCGTGTAATATGTAAACGCCGTAGTCAGTGAGGTTGTGCGCAGGAAAAAAGTTCCAGCAGGAGCTCGAGCCACCGACTTTTTCTGGCGCTACTGCCACGCTAGCCGAGGAACCGCCGCGGTATAGTTAGTAGCGTAGCAATGTCTCTTGTAGTGATAGTTATTCCAACCCGACAAAACAAACCTTTATTTCAAATATCTCTGTTACACTCAAACCTACGCTTTGGAGTTGCGCAGCTGATAACAGACCTTGGGACGTTCTTGAGTGTATCCACTCCTGCGATTGACAGCGGCATTCGTTCAAAAGCATACAGTGCACGTGGACATGGGCCCTGAAATCAATCTGGGTGATGGCGGAGCATGGGATGATTCTGCTTTGATTGATTCTTGGGACGAAGCTGTCAAAGAGTATACGGTAGGTACCTTACAGCAGATCCGATGGACTCAGAAGAAGAAAAGAAAAGGCTGACATTGATACAGAAATATCATAGCATTCAACGGTCAGGGAAACGCCTGGAGGATGTGCTTGATCAGGAGGAGCTAGAGCAGTTGCGGCAGTGAGCGGAATTTCTTCTATTTTTGACGATAGTGCCTCTAATCATGGAAGTCCTGACTGACAGTGAATGACAGGGAGCAAGGCGATGTTTTGGGAGTAGCGGAAACCAATTCCAGCGATGCAGATCGAAACATTCATGCGGACTCAGAAGCAGCCGACGTGCCTGAGAAAATGACCAATAATAGCAAGGTAACCAGTGTGAATCCGGATCATGCAAAGGTTCGGTTTGACCCTCAAAGATCCACGCAGCTGTATCGAACTGTCATTAAGTCATTGATAGGTGCCGTCTCCCGACCCTGGTCAGAAACCGGGCCCAAGAATGGCAGAAAGAACCACGGCACAGACCAGTGCTTTTGATTCTTCAATGCCTCAGGCTCTACTCGGAAGTGGTGAGTGTGACCGGCTGGTCGAGAAACCGATCAACGCCTAGAATAAATCTCTTGGCTAGAAACATGATCTAACCGTTCACCAGTAGCCGACGAACATGTCAAAAACTTGATGATGTCGTGGTATTACGCTGGCTACTACACGGGACTGTACGCTGCGCAGAAGGCGGCCGACACGAGTGACAGGACGACGTCAAAATAGCACAAGGCGATGGTGCCGCGAGGAGTTGACGATTGCAACTTTTTTTTTTTTTTTTGGAGATTAGATTAGGGATGAGCCTGCAGCATTGTGTGGCATTATCACAATACGTATGTATAATACACCTTATTTGGTTGGGGTGGACCAATCAGAGGCGTGAGATTTTGCCTCAATCCTACCAGCCACGCCGTTGACCGCGAACAGTTTGTGCCTCAGCTCTCGGGAACACCAGCTTGCGAGAGGCAGATCCCTCGAGTTGCTCATGCAACGGGCTTTGGGCCCACCCGCGGCCGGGCAAACGCACAAGTGGTTATGGGTTGGGAAAAGCTTATCCTGCCCGTTTGGGCGACGCCCCGAAGAAGCGAGACACTTCTGCGACACGGGGTAGCCCTCCTCGAACACTCCTCGCACACTTGGAGCTTCACACGATAGCGCCACGCCCGTGGTACCCGCCTGCCTGAGTAAAAAATCAGATCATTTTTGCAGAGAAAATTCCTTAGGTATTCGGTTATCTGCCAAGCCGAGGGGGTGGATTGTTTCGTACCATGTGTAGCAGCCCTGTCGCTCCCCAACCCCAATTTAATGCAGCGATTTAAACCAGTACATCTCCCAGTCTCGTCCACTTTTCTACTTACCTCTCCGCACTCAACAGCTTGGTCTAGTACCATCCTCATTCACTCTCTTTCCCTTCCTCCTATTCCTTTCCTCTTGAGCCGGCCCTCATAGTCTGCCATTTCTGTCTTTTGAACTTCATTCTAGCCACTTTTGTAGTATTAGCTTGCAGCGCAGGCAGATTCCTTCCTTCCTTACTTTCCAACTTTACGACAATCCACCCAAATATTCCATAATGAAGTACTTCACGATACTACCTCTGGTGGCTGGCCTCGCCTCCGCCGAGATGCAGGTTATGAGCGTTGCTGCTGCAGCCGCCGGCCCAGCAACTCACACCGTAAGCATTTCACCATGCACACTCAATTCATCGACCCAGTTGCTAACTATCCTAGGTCGCTGTCGGTGGTCTTAAGCCTGTCGCAACCGGAAAGGCACCCAACCTTGGATTCTTCCCTGATCAACTTACCGCAAACGTCGGCGACGTGGTTATGTTCGAGTTCTTCCAGAAGAACCACACTGCCACTCAATCAACATTTGATCAACCGTGCAAGAAGAAGGATGGTGGTATGGATTCGGGTTTCATGCCTAACCCAGAGGGCAAGGCCGGCGTGACCTGGAACTTTACCGTCGAGACGACCGATGCGCTCTGTAAGCTTCATTGATATGCATTTTTCCATTGCATTTGCTAACATGTACTGTAGGGTTCTACTGCAAGCAGCAACAAGGTACCCACTGCGGTGTAGGAATGGTCCTCTCCATCAACGCCAAGTTCAGCGGCGACAAGACAATGGCCAACTTCAAGAACCTCGCCCTCAAGACCAATGGAACCAACCTCAAGGACGCTGCTATCCAACAGGTCGGCGCTGAAGCTAAGGCTGTTGCCCCCGCTGTCACTGTTCTTGCTGGTGGCGGAGCAGCCGGATCTGGCGCTGCTGCAGCTCCCCCTGCGGCTACCAGCGGTGCCGCTCAAGTCGTTGGCGGCTCTGGCACGGATTCTGCCACTGGACAAACCTGCTCGTGCCAATGCTTGTGCGGCATGAACTCTTTCCCCGCACAAGCTGCTGTCAACAACTTTGGTGGATTCGCCGGTATGATTGGATAGAGGGTGTTGTAATGTTGGTGGTGATGGAGGTGATGGTGTGGCACGAACAGATAAAGAATTCTAATAACTTCTCTCCACGAGCTGTCCTTGTTGGCTTGGTCCCCAGGTAGCTCCGTTTCTATGACGAGGGGACGTAGGGGTTTTGGGGGGATGGCTCCTGGGCAGTCTTCCTGTACCCTTATACCACTTTTCCTTTATCGTTATTGCTTGTGGTTGCTATTTTGTTTTTGAATGAGGGCGTTTCGCATTATACCGCAACTCATTGCACTCGCGATAATCCCGCTTGTGCATGTTTGTCTTATTATAAAACTTTTTAAAAGGCTTAGAGATGCCATAGAAGCACTCTTAGAAATGAAGATTTAAGCTTTCAATACCTTGTCCAGTTGATTTTCAAGACGGTGACAATCTAAATTCTTTCTCCTGTTCTTCGGATTCAAGAGAAGTCGCATCGGGTTGGGAAGTAAGCCTCACCAGCATGTGGAAATCATAATCGTTGTATTTCTAAAGGAAAGTTACCCAGGGCTAAAGTTCGACCGTAGCACACCTCAGCTCCAAAATCCAAATCCATTGCCCAATCGTTCGCTAAACCGCGCTGTTGTACTGCATCCATGCATCACCGTCGATGCTTCTATATGCCAAAAATCGGATAGGCCATCATGTCAATAGCACGTATCGTTAGCGATTACTAGGGAATCAAAAGGTCGGTAGTTTATTTCTTCTTGGAGGCACCACCTTCGGCCTTGCGTGCTTCGGCTGTACGAGCACGTCAGCTTGTTGTAGTGTAGCTAGCCACCTCGGCTTCTTTGTCAGGGGGTTGGTGAAGCCTGGCCAACTTACCAGCAGCCTGTTTGGCACGCATGATAGCAGCGGTGTCTTCCTTGGCTTTGGCAAATTCCGTGCCGCTCATCTATGAACAAGTCAGAATATATCGCTCCTTCCTTTTCTCCCGGGTGCATGAAACCGGAGAGGAGTGCATGCTTCCTCTCCCTTCGTGCACATATAAATACATACGCCGTTCTTGGATTTCTATTCGGTAGAGTTAGTACCACATACCCAAATTTCAGATTCCATGGTGGCGGGGTGGATAATAACAGAAGTAAGCCAAAAGAGGAGGACTGCTTACCTGGCCAGCCTGCGCCTTGAGGTTCTTTTCGCGGGCCTTTTCGCGCTGGTTGCCACGAGCCATCCTTGCGTCGGGAAAGACTCTTTCTTGTGTGTTGTTGGCGTATGCAGAAGTGATTTCTTGTTGCGGGGGGTTAGGGCTGAAGCAAGACGGTCGGGTGTAGCGAGGAAGGCTGCCTGGGACGGACGTGGGGAAGAAGATTGGGAGTTGGGGGTTTGGGAAAGATGCAAGAGGCGGTAGTCAGCCCGATAGAAATAGCGGGCCTGGCCTGTGCTGTGCTGTGCTGTGGCTAGAACGTGTGGTGGGGTTCAGAACAGTCGCGCTAGTCTTCACCGTCAATGTTACTTTGATCGTCACTTTCTACATGATGAGTAACTTATTGTCTCTTCTGATGATTGTGAAGAAAAAGTCATTATTAAAAACTACCTACTAAAATTGCTCAAAGACTACTATAGGGTAATGATACAGCCCAATAGCATTATAACACGACAACTGCAGTCGACAGTCAACATAGACGTGGCCGTTTCCCCCCAGTCTCGTTGAATTACGTCCAACAGTGAAGCAGTTACGATTGTTGTTCAAGCGTGAAGGTTCCAGTCTTGGTAATGAGATACTCGGCAACGGCTACGTCTTTGCCCGATTCCTTTCCATAACCGCTCTGTTTGATGCCTCCAAACGGCGATTCCGCTGCGGATGAGTTGCCTGTTTACAGTGTAAGTCACGCCTGCTAAGACTACTGAGTAGGTATAGAATGTGTCATACCAGTGTTCAACCCAATCATGCCTGCCTCGAGATTCTCAAATAGTCGCCACGTGCGGTCGACGTTTTTGGTAAAGCAGTATGAGGCAAGGCCCATGCTCGTGTCATTTGCGGCTTTGACTGCTTCTTCCTCTGTCTCGAATTTTATGAAGGTCTACGTAACAGTCATGCAAAGTCAGTTGTATCTTCAGTATGCTTCTCGTATGCTATACTCACACAGACTGGTGCAAAAATCTCCTCTTTAGAAATATCCATCTCCGAGGTGACACCTGTAATCACGGTGGGCTCGAAGAAATACCCGCCATCTTTGGAGATCTTGTTGCCCCCCATATGAATTGTGGCTCCCTTGGACTTTGCGTCTTCCACCAAAGCCAGAGCTTTGTCTACACCTCGAGGCGTTGTCACAGGCCCCATAGTCGTGCTCTTATCAGAGCCATGACCCACGACGATCTTCTTGGTTTCGGCGTTCCAACGCTCCAAAAACTTGTCAAATATACCAGCCTGCACGTAGATACGATTCGCCGTTATGCAAGCTTGCCCTGCGTGACGGTACTTCAACGCGAAGATCTGGCCTAGTGCTTGATCTATGTTGGCGTCGTCGAAGATTAGAACTGGGCAATTACCCCCGAGCTCGAGAGTGACCTTTTTGAGGCTGTCTGAGCAGATTTTGGCTACAAGTTTTCCTACTCTTGTAGAACCCGTAAAGGATACCTTCTTCACCAGATCGTGTCGACAAAGAGCTTCGCTAAGTTCGGGCGTCTTCTCCAAGTCTGTAGTCAGCACGTTCAGTGCTCCCTTTGGAAAGCCTGCTTTGTCGGCGAGATACGCTAATGCTAGGACGGTAATGGGCGTCTCTGGACTCGGCTTAACAATCATGGTACATCCCGCGGCCAATGCTGCCCCGGCTTTTCTTAGTATCATGGCGATGGGAAAGTTCCACGGGACAAGTGCTGCCGCAACTCCAAGAGGCTGCTTGATAGTGAAGACCCTTCGATCAGGAAGTGCAGGCGTGAACACTGTGCCTTGAATGCGCTCGGCCTCTCCTGCGAACCACCATGTAAAGCCGGTCGAATAGTCAATCTCTCCGTAAGCTTCAACACGTGGTTTTCCAGTCTCGTATACCAGGATAGTAGCAATGTCTTCTCTGTTTTCTCGGATCAAGGAATCCCACTTGAAGAGCATTTGCGCCCTCGCCCGGGGACTGATCTTGCGATATTCCAAGAAGCACTCGTGCGAGCTTTGGACGGCCTCGTCTACATCTGATGCGTCGTTGACAGGACATTCTACCCATGCATTTCCTGTCCCAGGGTCTATCGCAGGTTAGGTGCTCATCTCTTGCTATCGGGGGATGAACATACCGACTACTTCAAATGTATTTCCTGATTTAGCGTTTTTCCACTCGCCATGGACAAAAGACAGGTTGTGCAGTAGATCGGGGTTGTTAAGCTTGAATGGAAGCTCATATTTACGTGCCGCGCCCATTGCGATGTTGACCTGAAAACTATTGTGCGACTGGCGCTCTTTCTGCTTGTGGTTATCTAAGCCCCCAAAATTCCAGGGTCGTTTGATGAATCAGAGAGGGGTGGTAAACAAGAAGAATGTTTTTATCGGAAAGGGTCGACTTTGAAGGTGCAGTGCAGTCTTGAAGCTCCTCCGCTCCGACACCGCGCATACACGAACACGTCGAACCCCACTTTGACCCTAGTTTTAGCCCTAATGATCATTCGCTAGTTGCCCAAATGTGGTGATCCGAAATCTTCAACGGGGATTTTTAACATGTACAGTTATGTAATTAACGTTCAAGCTACCAGGTTTACCTCGGGTTTGTGCGAGTTTTCTATCCCCGCCGACGTCAGGGTCAGGTTTCCCCTCTTGCCATCCCCGCATTCCCCACAAAGAGGGGTGGCTAATGGCTTATGCTTCTTTTGGTGACATGTGTAAACAAACGGCTATACGTAAGTAACCATATACTTGAATCACGGAGGAACAGACCGTTGTGCTATCGGACTGTATATACGCAAATTAAACGCCAGTCATCTTGTTGTCTGTTGCCATCAGTTATTCGACTGTTCCTATACGCAAGTGGAATGTTGGGCTGTGTCTATTTCCAAGTTGACTACTTACATATGCATTGAAATGGGAACGCCAAATCAGACCACGTTTCCTTCCTAGTAACTTAGTTATCGTCCGATGATCGGTGCAAGTGAATCGGATACAAGAGCCGGGAGGTGCGCCTATTACTCTTCTGGAAGTCGCAGTTCAGCTCAGCATCCTCTTCCTTTCAGCAAATCGTCACACCAACTCCATTGGTCCACACATCAACATCAACTGCATACACCTTGATAGAAGCAACTTTCACAACGAAATAACATGGGCCGACTCGATGGAAAAGTAGCTCTTGTGACGGGTTAGCATCTGTCCTCGTCACAGCAAATACAGTTTACTGATGCTCAACTTCAACAGGCGCAGGATCAGGCTTCGGAGCGGGTATCTCGCAAGCGTTCGCAGCTGAAGGAGCCAAGGTTCTCGTATGTGATATCAGTCAGGAAGGCGGCGAGAAGACGGTGCAATCCAATCCATCCAACATGGCATTCCAGAAGATGGATGTCACCAAAGCAGCGGATTGGAAAGCCGCCGTGGACACAGCGCTCCAGAAATTCGGAAGATGCGACATTCTAGTGAACAACGCGGGCACGAGTTACAGGAACAAACCTACGGTGGATGTCACAGAGGAAGAATTTCAGAAGACGTTTGATGTCAACGTCAAGGGGGTCTATTTGGGCTGCAATGCATGGATCCCCCAGGCCATTGAGAAGAAGGAAGGGGGTGTGATTATCAACATCGCAAGTGTAGGCGCATCGAGACCAAGGCCGGGCTTGGTATGGTATAATGCGTCCAAGGGAGCAATCACCAATGTATGTCCGTGTGAGATACTGAAAAGAGTAATGTTGGAGGCTAACTTGCTTGGAAGGCTACGAAGGGCCTCGCTGCTGAGTTTGGTGCTCATTCGATCCGAGTGAATAGTGTACGTATGCCTTGGTACCGAGTACATCGAAACATTGTGTTGGACTCGACTAACTCGACGTCGGTTTTTGCCCTTAGATCTGCCCATTGGTTACCGGCACTGGATTATTCAGCCATTTTACTGGGATGGAGGACACGCCCGAGAACCGCCAAAAGTTCATATTCAATGTCCCCATGGGCCGTATTGGCGAGGTTGACGACGTTGCTTCGACAGCGGTGTTCCTGGCGAGTTCTGATTCTAAATTCATTACAGGCGTGAATCTTGACGTGGACGGTGGCCGCTGTATCTAAAACTAGCCTGTATCGCATGCGTGAATGATCCAAGACCACGGGATATGTAGTGAATGAACACGATCAATGAGTACAAGTATGGGTGAAATGAGAAACACTTGTGTTCTTGCCGCAACATTGGAGGGAGACCAGCAGCACGTGACCGCGAAGCCGCGCGCGCTAGTGCGCTTCCGCATGCATATTATCTTCTGCTCCACCTCGAAGCTGTTTGTTCCCCGCCGCTGCACGGTCATTCCCCCAATCGCACCACCCCCCTGCCGAAAGGCACTCTCCAAGATGGATATTGACATGGACATAGATTATGACGCCGGCGCGACTACTGCTGCAAGCAATGTCCAGCCACCGCAGGTAAAGTTACACGCGCCGACCGTGGTCATCACGTTTGTTGACATCCGACTGACCTGCATTCAAGGCTGCGGCCCCAGAAAACAACGAAAAGCCTGTTCCCGCAGCCTATTTCGAGAACCTTGATGAACAACACGCCGATCCATGGCCTGACCATCTCAATCTTCAAGGCGTAAGCGAGTTCGATCCCAACGACCCTCTTTACTACACGATTGAGCACTGCCTCGAGCCGCGTGTCAAGAACACCCGTTGGGTCAACGACAATTCTGTGAATCTACAATACTACAGCGCCGAAGATGCTGCAATTGCGCTCAGTGCCCTGACCGACCCAGAAGCTGGAGACCCCGCTTTGATTGCGCCTCAAACTGGTCGCAAAGCCCGTCCCTACTCAAAGCGGCCTGGTCTTTTACTCTCTGTGCGACAGGCGAACTCGAGCGACTCCAAGCCAAGGAACGCGGCAAGTCGTAGCCAATACTACAAGCAGAATCCCGACATACGAGGCGATCGTGGTGACCGTAGGGACCGGTCCAGGGAACATCGACGTCGACAACCTCCCAGGCGGGATTACCTTGATTACGATGATATGGATACTGGAGAGAGACTAAGGCGCAGGTACGAATTGTTTTTGTATAGACCTTCTCATCCAACTTGTCCTTATAAATTTCTGGATGGTGGCTGGTGTGGCGGCATTGCTCCGCCGAGACCATCCCAAAATTTATAGTGGGCTATTTGGATATCATTCATACCTATTTTCAGGTTCTAATTTGCTGACCTTGGCACAGTGCAAGTGGCGATGATCGCATGCGCGACTTCGATGGTCGCCGAAATCGCCGGAACGGCGATTGGGAGAGAGACGACAATCGTGAGAGGAATGGCAGGCTGCGCAACGAGGTCGATACATATCGCCCAGGATCTAGAAGGTCTGTTAAATTCGTTCTAGAGTGTATAGAATCTCCTTTTTGCTAATATATTGCAAGTCCCCGCGAATCCCGCTTTGGTCGGCTCCGTGGTCGCAGCGCGTCTCCCGGCTCAAACGACGAAGGCGATGGCCGGTATGGGTTCACTGAACAGGGAACAAATACTCGAGCTCGCTACCGCAGCAGGAGCCGGAGCCGTAACACCAACAACCGCCGTCGAAGAGAACCAAGCAGTGACCGTTGGACACATGACCGAGCTGGATATGATCAAGGCTCTCCTGGACGATGGGCCAAAGATTCGGCTACCTCATTCTTCGATGCTTCCCCCAGCATGAGCAACCATCGTAGGTCCGATGCTTTCGATGAGACAGCTAAAGGTTCCCTATTGTCACGAATGACGAAAGATGGCAAGCCTCTTGTTCCAAAGACGCGGTCTTTAGCAAGCCGCATAACTCGTGACGATGACAGCGAAGGCGATTCCTATGGGCGTCTAAAGGATGACTATAGCGACATTCGCGCAACCGAGTTTTCAGAACCATCCAAACAGGGACTTGCCGGTCGGATCACCAGGGATGACGGAGGTCTAGATGATGGAAACGAGGGGATTAATATTAGAGGTGCTTCTCAAAGCGGCTTCTCCATCCGTGGCATGGCCGGTGGTTCCTGAACTATGGTGATGTCGTCCAGCAAAATCGCTTTCGCATCAAAACAATTCATGCTTTGCCCAGCCTGATGCAAACATGAAAGAAACGTCAATGAGGTAGCGAAGCGCCTTCAAAAGCGTTAGATATCCAGTTCGGCGTTGGGAAATTGTGTCTTCACAGCATGGGAAAAGCATTCCGCATGGCTTGGGCGTTCAGAAGGGGGTTTCTTTCTCGGTTGGCTGGGCTTCTCATCCAGCGCCACTGGTTTACTCGGTTTTTTCTTTTGTTCTAGTGCGTGGTATATACGCGGAGATGGTACATACTTTGGTATACATCTGCCAAACGTTTTGATCCAGACCAATGGTATATTCGAAGTTCCCAGATCCTTGCCTCCCAATGTAATACTCAGGGACGCGAAGAGGTAATTGTACATGTAATAATCATTCTCATTCGACCCTACGCGATTGCACGTGATGTCTCAAGTGCGTGCGGCAAATTAAATCTCCCAATCATACGCGTTCGGCTTTGTTTTCCGTACCAACACATGCTCTAATTGTATTTCGTATGGTGCTGCCAATCGGTTTGGATAACAACCATGCCAACTCTTAGATACAAAGCAATCACAAAACGAGATTTCGATACAATACTCTCGCGATATCCTTCCATAGTCCCGGACAAACTCCGTCAGTTGGATCAGTTGCGTTATGAGTCTATTCCCGCAACGGCTGCACAACGCAAAGCAGCGCAGCGCGATGATGGCGAAAGTACATTTTTGAGAAAGGAAGAGGTAGAGAAACTTGTGGAATGGAAGTTGTAAGTGTTGTTTTCGTATCGCTTATGCCCCGTTCTTGCTCCAATGGCAAGGTACGTATACTTCGATTGCTTGCAAAGGCGTCTCAGGAACAAGAATCACGATGAGAATATGCAAGAGATATTTAGAACCACTGTCATTTATTGAAAAGAATCGCAATAGCGACCGAGAAGATCAATACTGAGAGAGAACGTAATCATCAACAGATCTCACGGAACTTTTCGACCGAAGCTACTCCAACTAGTCCTCAGCAACGAAGCAAGCGCTATAGAAAAAGCTACACGCGACGCGTTTGAGACAATTTCTCCCCATGCGCAACAGGATCAACAACAAGACAGGAAAAAAGGAGACGCGCCGCTCAAGGCCGCCACCCAGCACCTGACTTCATTACGCGGTATTGGCCCCGCAACAGCCTCTTTGCTGCTTTCCGTGCAATACCCCGACACTATTCCTTTCTTCTCGGACGAGCTGTTTCGCTGGGTTATGTGGGACGAGAAAGATGGTGGTGGGAAAATGGGAAAGTGGAAGAGGCAGATCAAGTATAACGGTAAAGAGTATGACGAGCTTGCGCAAAGAGTCGGAGACTTGGTGGGGAGGTTGGGGGTTAGGGCTATTGATTGTGAGAGGGTGGCGTGGGTATTGGGAAAGGAAGGGGTTGATCTTGATTCTGACGCTGATGTCCAGGGAGGAGAAGGGGAAAGTAAGGACACGCTAGGAGAAGAGGAAGACGGGGAAGGCGTTAAAGGGGTCGACGAGGCTACGGTCCAGAAAGAGAAAAAGAAGGGCACCAAGCGGAAGGTTGTTGAAGGTAATGGTCAGCCGGTAGAAGGCGTAAGACGAAGCACTCGACGGAAGAAAGAAGTCTAGTATTTAGAAGAATATTGCATTGGTAGGGCCTTTACCAGCCTGCTGAAACATGATTCCTATACGCAATCTTGATCCATGCATTATCTAAACTGGTGCAATTTTGTCTTGGCCAATTCACCATACTACCTCTGAGCAACATAACAAGCCGGGGAAAACATGAAATGACGATACGCTATTGCCAAAGAATACGTGTAAACTGAAAACACACACTGGGTATACTACCAAGCCTTCAAACGCCATAAATGTTGCGCCACTCATACACCAAGAACATGTCCCTTCTTGGTTTTTATTCTCCCGTCTTTGACTGCTGCCACCGTGACACCTGCCTCACCAGTCATCCAGCCTGGCATCGTTTCGCCATTTACAACACCTTGTTCTACGAGTTGTCGGACACCGGCGAATACATGAGAACCCTGGAACACGACACGAACGTCCGGAACCCAGGATTCACCGTCTTCCAGCTCTTCTATCTCTTCAAGCGAGCGATCGAGAAGCGAAGGGCGGCCCTTTCTGCGATCATGGTTTGCTGGGCGGGTGTTGTTCTCGTCAGCGGCATGTGATTCGCTCCTAGAGAGTTGTGGAAATGCATCATCTATACGGACTTCGAAGCGTTCGAGCCCTTTTCCATCGCCAGGTAATGCTGAAGTACCGAAACGACCTTCCGCAACTTCACGTCTTCGCTTAGAATCCGAAGATTCGCTGAGATCTAGCGTGTGTTTTGCAGGTCTCCCGGAGGTTGTTGTTGCAGCCTTGCTACTCTGACCGCTAGCTGTGGTGTGTGTACGTGTAGGCGACTTTTCATTTTGACTCGTAATGAAGTCGAGGGCATTTTGGCTAAAACTGTGATCTTGAAAAACGTTCCATCCTCCTGCTGCGGAATTACTTTTTCCAGAACCTCGATAATTCAGCAACGCCTCAAGAGATTTTGTAGTGAAATTGGTTCCGGCAAGTTGATAGCGGGCCGAAGGCCTGGAAAAAGCCTTGGGGATAGCTTGTTGAACGATATCTCGAAGATGCCGGCTATCATCACCAATCCCTTGGCCTAGGTGGTTGGCAATGGAAGAGTAAACAAAGGGCGAGCCATTCGGCCATATGAAGAAGACAGCTTTTGCGCTTTCTGAAGAGCTCGTCTCGGTCGCCAGAGACGCTTCCGTGCTGTAGGGTGAATCGTGCATGTAAACTCTTAGTATCGTCATAGGAAGCGTTTTGATCTTTGTAAGCAGATAGTGAGCCTTCATGAGTGGTGTCAATTCCCTGGCCAGATTTGCCATGAAAGTTTGCGCCTGAAATCGAGGGAGATGATCTGAATCGTTGGTGACTTCCATGTCCAAACTCGCGCTCTTAGCGGGCACCCGCGCAAGCCGTTTTGCCGTCCATCGCAGGCTGTTTGTGTGGTCCAGAAGATATTGAATATCCGCAGTAGCCAATTGATACATGGATATCCCTTTGCGCCAGTCCCCCTCAAGTATGCGATCTTGGACCTCGCGCTTTCCACCCTTGCGAGCCGCTAGCTGCTTGTAAATTTCCTGTAGCTCCTCAAGGCTTTGCGCCGGTGTATATTGCTCATCTTCCTCCTCCTCCTCTTCCTCTGTATCCTCGTCTCCAAGAAGGTATGGTCGGCAAAAATCACGGTTCTTCTTGGCGAGCCACTGTAACGCGAGAGAGATGAGAGATTGGCGGGAGAGCTTGCTGAAGATCCGTTGGACTTCACGGTGATTGACGGGGACACGATGCGCATGTGGTATATTCTTGTAATCAGGGACAGAGGCTTTCGTATTCGGCGCCATGATGGGCTACATGAGGCGATGCGTGCTTGGAGTTGTGGGCGTCCTGCACATTTCCTGTTTGTTTGTCGTCGCGTATGTATGTGCGTTATCGATATGAGCGGAGGTCGCGATTGTGCACGCGGCGCGCTAGAACATGGGTCACGTGAAGGTTGTGAGCATTCAACCAAGATTCTGAAATCAGATACAGTTTCGACCGTACACAGGAAATTTAGTAGCCATGTGCGTCAGTATGTGTTTCGATCGCAACTGACACATGACCTGTATACATATATACATTCAAACATTACTCATCTTCTGGAGGCTTAGCTTTGAGTTGGATAACACGGGGCAGTGTGAGTTGTCATCATTGAGCACATATGCAAAAGCAGGTAGAATTACTTAAGTTTATAAGTATAATCACATTCTGACTACACATATTACCGATACAAGGACAGCATGTGCGTAGCCAACAACAATTTCCTTCGATGTAGTGTTAACAGGCTTGAGGATACAAATCCTCTATGGGTTTTGTGGATGAAGCAATTTAGACTCAATGTAATGACACTTCTCCGCTTCCTCGCAGAGCGGACGCAAAGAAAGCTACATGAATAAATACATAGACACGTACATGTCGGGTATAAGGAATTTCCAACCGTATATGCCACCGAACTCCATAACTCCACATTAGATTGTGATTTTGATCCTTTTTTCAAACAATATCTACGGGCTTCGTCGCATTATATTTGACGTAAGTCCCACGGCCCGCTATACCCTCATTACCCTCATCCCCCAATATCTGATGCTCCTCGCTTCGCGCGTCGGTTGGGTTATCTCCCTTCCTTTTCCACACAACTTGGTCGTTAAGCTCCACATCGATGTTGTCTCCACCACCAGCAGTTGTTTCTCCGACCATTGTAGGCTCAAGGCTTGATCGTCTGGTGTTCGAATTCGACGGAATATTCTCCGAGTAGTGATAATCGCTGGGTCGTTTCCGTTGAGTATCGAAGAACGGAATGCATCGCCCCAAAAGCCATTTGATGATCGGGCCACATGAGGCTATGGCAGAAAGATTAACTTCCAGGTTTGAGAGTGGTGTTCGAATGTTATACGTGGTCTCATTACGGACAGGGTCAGCTATTTGATACAATCTGACGAAATAAGCTAGACGGTAGGCTGTAATGGCTGTAACGAAAAGCCCCAGGGACATGAAGCACAGAACAACGGCTTTGGTTTTCCATGGCATCTGGATACTGTATAGAATCCAGGTGGGGATGAAGGTCACCAGAACGTCGGTTATGATAGTTGTGCTCACGCCAGCAAGTAGATACTGTTCTGAATCGCGGCAGGACCCAGGAACAGTTCTATCCCAAAATCGCTCGATCGGCAGGCAAGACATAATCCCTGTTACCGTAATGGATATGGCAAACATTACTGTGATTGCGAGGAGGAACCACAGAGAGCGACGGATCCATTTGTTGGGTGATTGTAATCGTATGAGTGTTACCAGGAAGGATATTTTGATCAAATTAAGCGTTGGGTGGTAAGTGACCGAATTGATGTATCTCAACTACACACGAATATCAGTGAGAGCTCGACTGGATACGCCGCTTCGAAGCGATCAGGGGGACAAGAATAATACCTTCGCAGTCGTTACTTTGTTAACAGCTCCTATAGGTACATGGTCCGGTCGGTAACCAGTATAGGACTTTTTGATGAATATGTAACTCGATACAGTGAGTGCTGTGTTGCAAAGCATTGCCGTAGCAATCAAGCCATCATCTACCAGAGAATGAGCCTGATGCGAATCCAAATGTGAGACAGAGAGAGCGCACCTAACGAGAACCTTCCATCTGTAGTCCGCTTGAAAAGTCTGATTCCCACAATGACAGTCGCAACAGAGTAAGGGAAAAACAATATGAAGAGATTCAGAGGCTGTAGGCCCGAATCTGCCATGAGGATTCAATCGATGAGCTACGTCCACCGATTACCGGGGAACATGTGGAGCATCGCTACCCAAGGACCCAGGTGCTGGGTGGATTGGCGCTTTTGAAATAAACCAGCACGCCAGACGAAGGATCGTGTACAATACCCGTGCCAAACCTTATTGCCGGTAGGATCAAATGAAGGATTCAAATGGGAAATGCCCTGACGACACCTCAGTTGCCCAGCTCAACCTATGGCCTATCAAACTAGGAATTATTACAAGGGCTGCGTCTATAGACGATCACAAAGCATGGATCCTACAAAGGCTAGAGCCCATGCTGCTCACTCGCACGTCGTGAGGTCTTGGAGTTCCCGCGACCCCTTTTGTGACACAGAGACGGACATGGTTGGAAAGCCAAAAGTCGTGATTCTACATTTGTTCTTCAAATTCAACATGTTTGTTAGCAATAGCCTCAATCGATTCAGGAATCTAGCACACCTATTAAGCTATCGACAAGTCATTCTCCCGTAGTTATCTAGCAAGGATGTGTGCGGATTCGGGCCAAGCCGCAACGACAAGCCAAAAAAATCGCATTAAGGACTCGGCACGTGCTCGGATACCTCAATATTTGGGTTAGGGACGAATCCTTTTAATGCTACAATGCACAAATCAACCAATGAAAGGCGGAGTGAAACTGAAGGAACCGTCAGTGCTTTCGGGGCACGTCGGGTTTGGCCCCTGCATCACACGAACACGAAAGGGTCGGGTGAAATGCTTAGAACGGGTATCTTGACGCTCCCGTCCATGACAACCCCTGCACACTTCCCTTTATTCCTTGGGTGTGTTGACTTGACTGTTGCTACCAAGCAACCCGGTGTTTGTTGGTATCCAACTTCTCACGCAAATACGAACCTCATATACCATGAGGTTCGTTTTCGTACAATGGGAGAGACGTAGTACCATCTGTCCTCTTCCTTTGTATGTTTTGTAATCATTACAACCACCCCCATCTCCTGCCCGTTGTTCCACCATCGGTTCTTTCATGCACGCGTGTTCCGATGTCATCTCATTGTACCGTAGAATTTCGCATATAAGGGACACGCCAGCGCTCTTGGCGACTAACTGAATAAGGCTCGCGCAGTTAGAGTGTTGAACGTCAAAAAACTTCCTATATAGCAAAATTAATATTACTCTACAACTATACTATAGAATTTAATTTTGTAAACGTGATGTGTTTTGTTGGGCAATTTTATATAGGCCTTTTTATTTTTATATTAATACATGACGTGGTTGTGGTTTTTAATAGGGAGTGTCAACTTTGGTAGTTTATAAGTGAGTGTTCTCCCCCCTTACTATAAGGGTTTCCCCCCCTTCACCCTAAGCCTTATGCGATTAGATAAGTATTTTGATACTTGGCAGCTTACTAATAACAGAATTAACTATATACAGTTACCCTGCCCTACTGGCCAAGAGCGCTGGCGTGTCCCTTATATGCGAAATTCTACGGTATTTACCACAGACGAATCATCACAAGATCACTGTTATTGGTGTTCAATCTCATGCTCAACATTTCATAGAGGTCGTGATATGTAATCATCCAATTTTGCGTGCCAAATTATAAATAGACACAACAGCAATGTTTCATACCGAAAATATCCCTGCCTAACTTGACAGAGGATCCTAATTTCGTCCTACCTAATTCGAGTGGATGTAGGTCTATGTTCCAGTTCCATTTTAATGTACAAAGTAGCTAAAAGACATTTGCTTTCCGTCGTCTAGTGTACGACCTCGGGAATCGTCTATCGAATCAAGCTCCTTTTCTACATGGCTGGATCCTAATGCCCACGCGACGCTATTTTTTCCCCAGTATCTACAGGGGGAGACACGTGGGGTTGCGACGATTCGGGCCTCTAGTGTACCATAGGAAAACCTCATCGAAACATGGCAGATGCTGGGTACTTGGTTGACTGATACAGTTTTGGTACACCCTTACGCAGATGGCCGAACGCCCATTCGTCTATCGACTTGATAGACCGAAAGATCACTCCTCAACATTTATTTGATGCTGCCAAGAGCGCATGCTTGCGCAACGGCTTGATGGAACTGGTCCCGGTGACGACAGGCATGTCGATCACTGTTTTTCTTGTTTAGGGACGCAACGCCCAATTAGACGCAGTGGAAGCGGCTCCATGCGCTACATAGGAAGTGGCTAAAGACTAGCAAACCATAGTTCGAACAGGCACGAATGGATATCAGGTACTATATCTCGTATCTCTGACTCGACTTGGTTGCCACATTTGGAATTGTAATGAATATGGGGAGGAGGGAAGGGACAAATCCGTTCGAGCCCGGGTACACCCCTGGATCTCGCTCGTTGACAACCTGGGAAAAGGCAAGAATGCTTTTCTATCCTTCCTCCTCCTTCTGAATTTCTGTTGCCGATTGTTGGTATCCATGCTTCTCGGTTACGAGGCTCTTTCTACCATCGAAGTGTCGATTGAAGGCGCTTGAGCTGCGACGGCTCTTTGACACGCGCCCTCTGGAAGCCATAGAGGCGTGAATCTTTTTTACCGATCCTCACGCGGACCGAAATAAACCTAACTGATCTGGTGTTATAGAAGGGACATATCCGCCGATGATTTCACCATCTGGTGTCATCGTATGTAGAGAAATCCCTAATTCTACTTCCCCGTTTTGGACTCACCGTTACTTCTTGTTGGGTGGATATGTTCTGACAGTTTCCAGGCCATAGAATGGAGTCTTTTCACACTGGCCATGATCTTGGTGTGTGCCCGCGTGTCGGTGCACATCAGAATGCGGAACACGACTATGCACCTCTCCGATACATTTCTGATGATGGCGGTCGTTTCGGCGCTGGGCCTGCTAATTTGTGACACCTTGACATACAAAGCCGGCGCGATGACAACCTTTCAGGAACCTACGGTGGATATATGGAAGGTTCGATTCGCAACCAATTACGTTTTCGACTTCGGGGTGTACCTGCCAAAGTTCAGCATGCTGGCCTTCTACTACCGCATCGTACCTTGTACGGCCCCACAGACGCGCATGGCGTTATACGGCATCACCGCGTTCATTCTAGTATCGAGCATGGCTACTCTGTTGGCGGACACTTTCTGGTGTGGTCCAGACCCAAGGGTAAACCGGTATGTTGCATAGTTCAACTTTGAAGAATTGCCCCTGCATGATATGAAAGTACTAGAGGCTGATGAGCAGCAAAGGTCGAACGAGTTGACTAAATGTACGGTTTTCACATCCATGGCTCTGGTTAAGATGAACTGGGCCTTGCATTTCACATCTGAAATCATGCGTAAGCAATCTCGACGAATATGCCAAAAGCAATTGGGTATGGTGGTTGATGTTGATCTTTTGATGTTAGTATTCGTGTTACCATTGCCGTTGATCGGTGGCTTACATCTAAGCCAAAGGAGAGAAAAGACAGGACTACTGTTCGTCTTCCTCCTTGGAGCCATTACCATTGTGGTCAGCACAGCACGTTTCATTGCCATGATGATCCTATCCAACGACATTATGATTTGTACGCCAAACCATTTTCGTTCCCTACCCCCTAAAATCCACGAGTGCATAACTGATGACTTTGATCAGACATATTGGCTACCGCTGAATTTACCATCGCCATTATGATACTTTCTCTTATTAGCCTCCGTCCATTGCTCCGCAGGATCGGACATGTCATGTCATCCCTAAGTAACTCGGCATCGCAGTTCTTGGAGTGTGCAAATAATCCGTCGAACAAAGTTTCTGGTGGAAGACGACCCGGGAAAAACCCAAAGTCCTCAGTCTTATCGACCAGCATAATGAATTCAAGAGACCCATATCTATATCCTAACCAAACCTTATCACCGAACGCGTTCGGAAGCGAGATTGAGTTGACAGAGCAGGATTTGGGGAAGATTTACAAGACGGAAGAGGCCACTATTACGCATTCGAGGTCTACTCAAGATCCTGACACGCTTTCGGAGCGGTCGCGAGGGCATGGCAGTCATGAAGCGGAGCTGCGTGTCGAATCAATAGCAGTGTGAATCAGCCACACATCCATCCCTCGTAATATATCCGTGAATGACACTCATTATTTTAGAGTGGAAAAAGATTCAAGTATTATGCGAGCCAGACGACTGATAAAGTACAAGGTGATGCCATAGACGGCGTTATTTACAACTTCCTCCAAACCCTTCGAGTAGCATGCTGTAGAACCGTGTGACCTTGCTAATACATACACGTACGCCAGATTTACGTCACGACAGCAGTAAAAAATGAGACCTCGAGACAAAGTATCGAAAATGCAGACCTATAGCCTATTTATTCGCCTTGGAATCGGAACCTATTACGGGGTTATGCCCTGGGGGGTATTTGGAATCTGATTCCAATGTCTCGTCAGGTTTATCTGTTGCGCTTCCGTTAGCATTGAGAACAAGGCTTGCTTCGTTTAAAAAAAGATGAGATAAAGCACTTACCATGCCTGGCATATAGCTGGTACTCTTCATCGGCGTATTTGCCAACCCTTCCGCTCTCAACATCTTTCCTGGTTAGATTCATTTTGCTCTTAGGAAGTCCCATGCTACCCAGATACTTGACAGTTTCTTTCCATTCCCTGTCTTTTCTCTTGGCGTCCCAGTTCAATTCCTCGCTCATCAGATCAATCACCTTGGGGAGGGCCTCGAGGGCCGCCTGCGCATTTAGAAAGGCGAGACGCATGCGGCGGGCGATGACATCAGTAGCAGTCTGTGCATACTCGTGGCGCACACAGTATCGTACTTCTCCATCTACGAATGGGTAGAGGGCAGAGATGCGATTGCCACGAACAGGGAAGCGGTTCTCCGTGGGCGAAGAAAGTGCAGCGACGGTCCACGCGCGATCCCCGTAAGCAGTGCACAGATACTTTGCAACTTCCGTTTCTAGGCCGTAGTGCTGGATCAAGTTGATGAAGAGCGTGTTCGAGTACCCGTGAGCACCCACCAACCTCACGCGGTGAGTTTGGCAATTGCCATCCAGGGTTGCATCGTCTTCAACCCACGTGCCACTAACACGAGGAGGATCGCTAATGGCCTTGGGGGCAAGGTTGAATTCTTTGATCGCTTCGTCCACGGTCGCTTCAGCCATCTCTCGGTATGTGGTCCACTTACCGCCGGCACAGGTCAAAAGACCCGACGGGCTTGTGGTCACCAAATGATTGCGCACAAGACCTTCGGTCTTGCCAGCTTTAGGATCTCTAACCAAGGGACGAATGCCCGACCACGCCGCCAAAACATCGCCTCGTCGTACGTTGATTTCTGGCTGTAGGTACCGTCGAATTTCCTTCAGAATCCATTCGATCTCATCTTCACCTGCTACAGGGTCCTTGGTGACCGTTGTAGCTGTATCCGTTGTGCCTGCAATCGTGTTCCCTTGCCATGGCAAGAAAAAGATGACTCTTCCGTCAGATGTGCTAGGGTCGATCAAACCCATGTTCGCAGGGCTGAAGTAACCGGGCAAGATAACGTGTACGCCAGAGCTGGGAGCCACAATTTCTTGCGTTGTGGGGTCGTCCATTTTACGAATAGAGTCGGTGAAGGGCCCTGTGGCGTTGATGATCCCTTTGGCTTTGATGGTGAATTCCTCTGGCTTCTTTCCGTTGAGCTCGGCGATGCAATCTTTCACCCGGGCTCCGTTAAGACGGCCTGACGCGTCCTTTTCGAGACCTGTAACTTCCATGTGTGATACCACTGTTGCACCATACAAGGCTGCTGTCATGGCAAGGGATACATTCATGCGGGCATCGTTGTGCGCACCATCGTAGTAGACTAAGGCGCCAAAAAGACCATCTTTCTTCAGCATGGGAAATGCATCAAGCGCTTTGCTCTTGGTTAAAAAGTATGAGCTCTCGATGTTCTCAGCACCAGCCAGGAAGTCATAAAACTTGGTACCGGCCCAGAAGTACGGGGCTTTCCACCATTTGTCGATTGGAATCATGATGGGGAGCCAAGAGGAAAGATGCGGTGCCGTATCCAGAAAGTATCGACGCTCACGAAGAGCCTCAACGACCAATTTATACCTGCGACGCGTTTAGTAGTTGGTTCGCCGTAGGGTGTGCAATAATATCGTACTGATTGTAGTCCAAATTCCAAACCGCTTTTTCAAGATATCGCACCCCTCCATGCACTAGCTTGGTACTCTTACTGCTCGTTCCGCTACTGAAGTCATCCCTCTCCACCAAAGCAACCTTCAAACCGCGGGTAACAGCATCGAGGGCAATCCCCGTTCCCGTCGCTCCACCACCGATGACGAGCAAATCATAGGCCTCGTCATCATTATCCGCATTTCCGTCTACTTTGTTCACTTCTTTTTCTCCATCCTCGTTTCCAGATTTGCCGAGCCAGCCGCCAATTGCGCCCTTGACTGTGTCGTTGGCGGAGCCCAGATAGTTGCCGGCGCTGCGCTTTAATGTTTCAATCTGTTCCTCCCGACTCTTGACTCTGGGAAACTTAGGGGGTCTGAAGACGCCTCCCTCCCCATAAGTGGGCGGAGGGACAGCTGCGGCCTCGGTGCCAGGGATATCACGCGGTCGATATGCGGTATAGAGAGCAGCACTTCCTAGAGCGCCAGCACCAACCGTGTAGAACAATGGCCGCAGGATGCGACTTGTTCGAGATCGCGTCGCCATGTGCGTGTAAGTGTAGTGTGTAGCGTGTAAGGTGGTCGAGGGAAAATGCGATTCTTATTCTATCCAGCGCAGGCTCCAGGCCTATTCACATGAAGCGTAAGCTGGAGCTGGATAGATGGCACGTAGCAGCAGCGCGGAGTGACGCGGAAAATTGACGGATGGGGACAACTCACCTCAGAGGAGATTCAGGTGAGCATCGTTGGAGACAATGATGGCGAGATGAAATATTCCGGCAAGAGACGAAGGGGCGAAGCTATGGTAGGGTGGAAAAAGGTGGAGCAGAAAAGCTGATCTTTGAATGGCAGATGACGACAACGGCGACGCCCAAGGATTCGCGCCGGGTTTCGGCTCCTACGCGTCCACCTTTGCGTTAGCGGATGCAAACTGGCAAGGGCGCGCAGGAAAACAGCTGATGCGCAACGGGGAGAGAGGCAGATTGAATGCCTTCAGATCTTCCAAGCTTTGGGCTAAGTTGGGATACGTGACCGTACGGTTCAATGTTGCGCGCTAACGTCATGGGAAACCCAGCGCCGTGAAGAATGGCAGCTGCTACAGTATGCCTTGCCATGCACAATCTCTCCTTCGGCGAGCTTTCCGGAAGCAGTATGCCGAACCCACAGAAGCGTCTCCAACTCCCCCACAACTGACACCATCCAGCTGATAGTTTGTCGAAATAGTGGAGGTGCGGCTCCAATTCCTACTTCCCCGTCTTGTCACGGCTATTTTCATGGATATGATCGTCAAGGCCCGCGCGGGGATTGCATTTCACCTCCTGACATACATATGTACCTATCTAGGTAGATATACACAACATGCAGCGTCCATTGCCTGCAACGAACCAACAACATTAAGAATGGTATCCTGTATCCTGAGCATTGCAGCTTCCTTCATCATACCCCAAAGACCCAACGGACCAGAAGGAAATCAGCTACCAAATTCCCCACTACAAACACACCCACGAGCCCTTGGTGTACCCATCCCAAACGTTCCCTGCGAGTCTGCATAGTAATTAGAGCAATCGCGCAGAGTACGAGATTGAAAGCAGTGCCAAAAAGCACCGCAAAGTCGACAACACCTCGCTCCTTTTTGCGGCTTGTCAACGTCATGACGCTCAACATGATATTGATCACACTGGCCACCACGATACACATGGAATAGAATCGAGCTTTGGTCATCTCCGTTTTGTGTTGATGGACCTGCAATTCGCTCAATAGGGTGCGGCGCTCGCGCACATTTTCTTGGTGGATGAGAGCTTCACGTTGAGGGCCCCGGAGCGTTCGAAACAGACCGTTGAAGTAGCCTTGATGCTGAGGCGCGTCATGTTTTGGAGAGAACGTGCCATAGTCTTGTGCTGCCACCACAGCTGCAGATTCATCACCCATCTCGTCATCGCTGCTTTCGACACTATCAGTCACTGATCCTTCTTCGGGTGCTTCGGGAATCCCGAACAACTGTCTTGCTTTGGTAGCAATTGCTTCGATGAATTCTTGCCCCGGAAATTTCACTGGCGCGTCTGGATCAATGTAAATATAATACCCTTCGTCTTCAGATTCAGGGTTGTCGTATTCATTCCAGTAACGCTGTCCCTCAGCTTCGAACTGCGTGGTCGGCGGATAATACGCGGACGGCTTCCTTTTCTTGCGGAAAGCTTGTAACGGTGGCGGTTCTACGAATTCGGGCGCTGATGTCGCTGACGATTCGCCATAGTGTAGTGGACTGGAGAATCCATCCGTAGGCGAATTTGCCGACGTAGAGGTCTGTGGAGGGGAAAGGTGTGCTACCGAACCATGGGTACTACTTCCTTTGCGCCGTTGTCGCTTGATGGCAGGAGGTAATTTGCGAATGTCTTGGTCCAGTAGCGACATCTACACACGTTAGTCTTCTGATTGTAGCAAATAATCATCTGTGCATGATATCCCACTGAGGTGGAAAGTGAAGCATTTCATGAGTAACCTGCAGATGGGGGAAATCGCACTTACCCAAACAGGAGGGGACATGGCATCAGGCTTGCAGCACGCCCAAACCGCATGTGCTTCTAATGAGAACCCACGTGCTCGTTCAACCTGGATCGATTAGCTCAAATAAGTTGTTGAAGCACGACGACCCGAACATACCAAGTGACTACGATCTAGGGTTTGAATGAGAGTAGCCGCATGGGTGCCCTCTCTACGGATCTGGAGAACAGCGTGAGGAAACGCAATGGATCCCTCGCGTGCGCCAGCTGGCCAGTCATCGTCACCCAGATCTTTGTGGAGGGTGGATTTCATGAAGATATCTTCGTCCAATATTGCCCACATACCCCCAGAATGATTGTTGTGCAGTCCAACAAAGCGAGTGCGCTCGGAGCAAATACCAGCGATGGGTCGGACTTGGTCGTGATTCTTTAACCACTCACGGGTAGCATCTATCCCATCGTCTTCAGCTGAATTCGCCCCTTGCTCTTGTTCATGTTGTAGGCTTATGTCTTGCTGTCTATGAAGAGGGGGATAAGTGTCGAAGAATTCCGCAAGTTGCTTCCTCTTCAGTCTTGCAATTAGAGGCTCTTTGGTCGCTTTTGAATCAAGGTTCACCACAACTGCAGCGTCGCCCGAAGATGTCCATCGAGCATTACCGGCAGCTTTAATCTGTAGAGTTCCCGCCGTTTCTTCTATACCACCTATGGTACTCGCATTTTGTTTGATTGCAAACAATTCTGGATGATCGAGCACAAGAAGGCCAGCATCATTTTTATTGCCATAATGACCATCATTGTTTGTGGAAGAAGTGGGCCTCTGAAAATATCTCTCCGGCGAATGGTTGTCGGTTGCTGTATTTGGTCGCGAAAAAAGCCCCATATGCTGCAGCAATAGAACTTTGGCTTCAACGACGTGATCAGGATGTATCCAGTACGTAGCCTTTGTGCCACTCGTCCCTAGTGGTGTCAATGATAACGCAAGGTCAAAATCAACATCAGTGCCCGCGTGTGTTGCTTTGGCAAATTCAAGCAATGATGTGGATGCTTTGGCGTTGTTGATAGGGAGCCTGGGTGCACCTAGGGTGTCAAAATTTGCGCGCAAAGCGCCAAGGACATGAATGTATTGATCCAGCAGATAGCCCAAGTCGAGCTGATAGAAGCTGTCTGAACTACGCGTGACTTCATTTTTAAACCGACGTTCTGCGTCCCGGTCTCTGGTCCATCGCCTGTATTTTTTCAAAATCTTCCGGAAGCCAGTACGTTGAGCGACTCGGAAACGAGAGAGTGACTGTATTTCCTCCCCCGTTCTGCAGATAGTCAGCAGGAGTTAACTAAAAGATTCTCTGCCATGTTCGGTACCCAGAATCTAGGAGGCATGCTTACTTGGTCACGTCAGCATCGATTTTAGCATATCTTTCAACAACTCTCGCAGGCAAGCGGCCATTGTGTCCTTTGGATACTCGATGGGATTTCAACGGCTCTAAACTTTTGGCAATATGCTCTAAGCGACGTTCGATTTCGCCGCTTTTACTTCGTATGAAGAGAGTGATGCGATCGTGCTGGGCTTTGAGGGCCCGAAGGAAGGTGTCGCTAAATGCCCTCTCGCTCGTTGCGCCCTGGCCTGGAATGGATACCGCTCTGCCGGTACCAGCAGTGGTGTGATGTTTTATCAGGTCTTTCAGATAATCATAGTCGATGTTGACTGTAAATGAGGTGATTAGATATGGCGGGCATGTATACCAATGATTGGTGGAACACTTACAGTGGCCCCATGCTGGTATCGAGCGTTGGCGCAAGGTGTCGCCGTATTTCATAGTCCGGCGAAGGAAATCTTGGGGTTGGAAAGGAATTGAGAACAGAGAAAATGGGGGTTTGTGTAAATTTTTCCAATCAACGGGGGTCACGCAATGATGTTCAATTGGGATGTGTAGGTTGCACGAGAAAGGTGAGTGGTGGTGGACCAGCGACGAGCATAGAAATCAGAGGCTGGCATAGGCACACGACCTTTTGCTGGATACGGATATGATTAAAAAAAAAAAGGAGCAAGCAGAAAGCAAGGAAAGGCGGAATTGGGTTCGAGTCGGGCAGGCGCAGCGAAGGGAACTGAAGCTCAGGTAGCGTCGAGTATGGCGACGGGGATCCTCGGTTGATGTTGGGTGTTGAAGAGTGGAAGACGGGGTGAGTGACGCAATGTGCGTAGCAGCGAATGGCACGGTGCAGGGTGAGTGGTGTAAAGTTGATGGGTTGGTGTGGCGGGCAATGCCAATGCCAATGGAGGAGAGAAGAGGTTGAAGAGGGAGCGGAAGGAACGGAGGGAACGGAGGAAACGGAGGGGAGAGGAGAGGAAGAAGGAGAGGAGGAGCGGTTGTGATTGAAGTAGAAAGTCTAGTTGACGATGGGCAGGGTGACAGGGTTGTTTGCGATGTTCCTGCCCACTGCCCACTGCCCACTGGTGACTGCCCACTGCACACAGACAGTGCCCAGGCTGCGCTCCTGTCGGACCTGTCCTGTCCTGCCCTGCAGTCAGCCGCGAGGTTATCGCACAATCCCATGCTTAGCGCCTGCACCGACACATTCAACATCCAACATTGAACTGCCATACATACACATTGCAGCCACTGGTTTACCCGTCGTCCTCTCAACTTCTTCTTGATAGCGGCACGCCACCGGCCGCCTGCCCAATGATGCTGTACATGAACCACCGGATCGAGCGCCGTGCATGCTATGCTGCCTTTACATCTACTGCAACTTTACTGTACATACAGTACATGCCCGAGTACAGGTACAGTACCTACAGAACGCCCAAGTACCAGGTAGTTGAGTATATAACGTAGCATCCACCCAAACTACATGTTCAATCACCATTACATGTGTCACCAGCAGTCGTCAGCTTCACGCCAATGTTGCCCTCGTGGTTGCCGTCGGGTTCTCGTCCATTCGTCAGAAATGCTTCCCAGCACCGTGGCTGCGCGTACACATCTTCAAGTACATCCCCATACTTACACATGTCACTTGAACGCGTGCGCCATAATTTACATGTGCGACTTGCCAGCCTTCTTCCCCTCCCGTCCCCACCATCCTTCTCCGCTTCCACGCCGCCAGATAACATGCTATTTCAGGGTCTGGCCTGCGACACGTCCCATCGCCCCAGTGCGGACGGAACCCTCGCTAATACGGCAGTTGTCCCAGAGGGTGTGGAGCGCGCCATGAATTTTTCCTCCACACTGCATACCAGGTGGGCCACGGAGAGTGGAGAAGAGTGCGCTCGAGTAAAGGTGGAAAGAAACATCATGGCATAATTCGTCAACTAATAACGTACTGTGTATTCATCATCTTCGCCAGCAATTGGTCTGCCCGAGTCGCCGGGTAGATACATGCACTATCTATCAATAGGTAGTATGTACTTGGTTAGTACATAGTTACAGGTTGAAAGGTACAAGTACCATGTAGTATGATGTAGGCAAAGTATTGCATGGATTCTGGAACCTCTCCACTTGACTGGCTGCACCCATGTCATTTCCATGCGCGTGAACCCGAATCCACGATTCATCCAAACATTCCAATTGGTTTCAATCAGAATGGTCAAGCTCGCCTGCCAGTCACATTGGCCCGCCGCCCATCCATCCCACGTCCCTCTTCGTAAACAGCATGCACACGCGAACTGCCCTCCACCTTTCAAGCTTTTCTGGCGTCGCCTTGGTTGCCATCATCGGTGTCGCTTTGTGCGCCCTGTGGTTTTCATGCATGCAATCGCCCTCATCTCAGGCTACCTAGTTATAGCCTTCGATACATACAATCAACACATGTAGGTAATATTATCGCATTCTTGTTGTCCACAACGCCAGATCCACTATGTACAAGCAAAAAAAAAAAAAAAAAAACGTCCACATATCCGGCCTCATCGACCCACTTGGTCCCACAACATACCAGTACAACATGTCTCCATTAACCAGGGGGAAGGGTGCTCTGGTCAACAACATCTTCAGCATCTTTCTCCTCGGCTTCCTTGGGATCGTGGAGCGGGGACCGAGGCAATGCCATTAAGCCTGCAGTGTGTAGCGATTAGCATCTTGATTCGTGTAACGTTTCTTCCAATTGAAGGATTCTCCTTTTTCAAGGGTGGGACCTCACCTGTTCTAGCAGATTCTAGAATGCCAAAAGGAGCAATGAGCTTCATGAAAGAATCAATCCTGGTCGACTTCGCAGAAACCTCAACGATACAGTTGTTTGTGCTGATATCGAGCACTTTCCCACCAAACTGATGAGTCATGAAGGTGATGGCGCGCAAATGCTCGTGCTTGTGCCTCAACGCCTGACTGACGGCAAGTTTATTGGGATGAAAGTCTTTTCGCAGGGAATCGCGAGCCGCCTCTGCGGCAAGTGCGATCTGCTCCTCAGACAAGTCTACAGACGGTTCCCCTTCTTGTGATACTGGCTGGATAGCTTCTTGGTGATGGTTGAGCAGCTCCTCGAAATATTCCGGCCCAAGGACAGACACCTTTGCCAGAAGCAGCTCGCGCTGCACCAGGGGAGATTCACTGTAGTCGAGGACGGCCCAAACTGGGACCAGGTCTTCGAGCTGGCGACGGGCCTGTTCTACGACACCGTCCTGGCCCTGGAGCACAATAGTCATGCGCGAGAGATCATCTACCTCGGTGTTGCACACGACCAAGCTGTCAATGTTGAAACCACGAGCAGCTAGAATGCCAGAAACACGAGAAAGAACACCGGGTTCGTTCTGTACGAGACAGCTCAGAATGTGACGCTTCGGGGGCGCTTGCGAAGGGAGTGGGGTCTCGTAGAGGATGCTGCTCACGGCGGCCTGAGCGGACCAAGCGGGCGGACGGTCATCGGTGGGGAGAGGAGCAACACGGCGGTGCAAAGCTTTGTATGCAAGCGCTTGAGTGGAAGAAGAGCTCGAAGCCCGCTGCTGCTGTCGAGCGGCCGTCAAGCAGGAGCGGGAGAGCACACCGCGCATAGGCAGGGCCTGAACGGCCCGCCGAATCGCCATTGCAAACGACAGGGCAATTGGATCCGTCAGGCGGATGATGGGACGATTGGCCAATTGGCCCTGTTCCTAACGAGGCGTGATGTGAGGTGATGGGGAGAGATGTGGGAATGCCAACGGTTCTTTGGAGCAGTGAACTATGAGAGTCAATGGCAGAGCTTATACCCAGGAATTTGCTCAGCTTCTCTGCTTGCGTTCGCCGGTGTCGGACAGGCAGGGATTCGGCCCCGGCCGAGCTTGCCAAGCCCTCGGTTAGCCGAGCGCCTTAGTTTTCTCGACTAGTTCCTCACTCACTTGTCGAGGTCTCTCTTTGGAACAACAATTACTTCCACCTTACGACACTGCATTGTGCGGCATCGCACTGTAGACAACCCGTAATCCGCATTCCGCCATAGAAGAGGATACTATCCGCGCGCCCAACATGTCTACACCTCCACGGCGGTCGCGCTTCGACAACGACGACTCTGACCGTCCACGCTCGCGTTTTGATACCGGACGCCGCTCGAGATCTCCTTCCAGCAGAGAGCCAGAGTCGCGTCGCGCTCGCAGCCCCATTGCCCGAGGCACCTCAGACAGCCCAGCGCAGGTCGAGAGGAAGGCAAATGCCGCCGCCGCTGCCGCCGCTGCCGCCGCGAGGATTAACGCGCAAATCCAAGCCAAGAAGGGTATCCAGCATGTCGACGTGCCCCCGATCCTCACTGCCGCCGTACGTTCTCTGGATTTAGACCAGCAAAGCTGCGTCTTCACCCGCTAATGCATCTCCAGTCTTCCACTCCCCCTCGCCCCAAGTCGCCAAACCTCGATCCCGGCACAGCCTCTGTGGGCGAGACCTATCAGCAAGACGGTGACTACATCAAAGACATTGAAATTAATGATCTACGTAATCGTTATACACTGACCAAAGGAGCTGTACAAAAAAGGGTAATTAGCTTTTGCTGTCCACTGATTTTCTTAGGACCTGTTTTTTTAGCGACTCTCTTTCGGGAGAGCTAGAGCTTACAGACATCTAGCCGTCCGCACATTTGGCCTATTGCTAACCTCTACTGTGACATTAGATCAAAGACGAAACAGGCGCTGGTACGCTGTTCATTCCCGCAAACTTGTTCGCTCGCTATAGAATGCTTTGCTTACTCATGTTCAAGATGTCACAACCCGTGGAGAATATTACCCTGACAAAAACATGGCTACTGCTGCTGTGAGTAATCGCCTTTTCTGTATCTGCTCTACTCACACGCTAACTTTCGCAGAGCCCTCCACTTTACCTCCGTGTCACTAGCACTACCAAAACAGGTCTTGATGCGGCTGTCAAAATGATCGAGGAAATGATGCAACAGGATCTTCCCAATCTCGTTGATGAACGTAGGTTTCGTCGCCGCGAACCCGAGAATTTTGAGCGCGATGAGTATGGCCGAGTATGAAACCTCCCCCCTCAAAGAAATTCTACAAGGCTAATGGCTGCTAGCGAAAATGGCCCGAGGAGAAACTCCCTGTGGATCTAGAACCTATCAACGGCTTCAATTTACGAGCTCAGGTGGTAGGTCGTGGCGGTGATAACGTCAAGTATATTCAAGGAGAATCGGGCTGCAAAGTCCAGATTAAGGGCCGGGGTTCCGGTTTTGTTGAATCAGCCACCGGACGTGAAAGCGATGAACCCATGTACCTGCACATTGCTGGACCCCGCCCTGAAGGTGTTGAACAAGCCAAGAGTTTGTGTGAGGAGCTGCTCGAGAAAGTCCGAGGTGATTATCAACTTTTCAAGGAAAACCAAGGCCAGAATCGATTCAACGGAGGTGGCGACCGTTATGGAGGAGGTGGAGACCGTTATGGAGGAGGGGGCGGTGATCGGTACGGAGGCGGTGACCGTTATTCCAACGGGCGTCCAGGATATGATCGCGATCGAAGCCAAAGCTACGGTCACGGAAGCTACGGCGGACAGAGCGATTCTTATCAATCTCCCGTGGTGGCCGCCGATGGAGGCCATTCCGCTGCAGACTACAACGCGCAATGGGCCGCCTGGTATGCTCAGCAAGGTTCACAAGGTCAACAGGCTCAGCAAGCTCAGACAGCGCAGGCTGGCCAGGACCCATATGCTGCGTACGGTGGATATGACAAATACGTGCAGTATTGCAGTTGGTACTATTCCCAGACAGGTGCTCAACAGTCACCACCACCTGGGACCGCGTCTGCTACCGCCGCGCCGCCGCCGCCTCCTTCCGAGCCTGCACCCCCTGGAACCGTCCCTCCACCACCTCCTTCCGGTTCACCTCCAGGATTCAATGCGGTAAGTATATATATTCCTTCCCCACCTTCTTGATCGCGGGCGTAACCCCTCTTTCGCCTCAAACGTCTATTTCCACGGAATGCTGACAGACTCACCACCGCTAGGTTCCCCCGCCGCCTGGTTTGTAAGTGTGTAGGTTTGTGACACGGAGCCGACGGCTTCAAGCTTCTCTTTTGAACTTAATCACATAGGGTGGCGTTTTGTGACTCTTTCTCTATTGCCGCATCATACGATATGCTGCCGGGCGAGTTCGGACAGGGTGTTCATCAGGACGTGGTTCTAATGTTTTGCAAAGGCTTCCATTTCCTGTAAAAGTTGAGTAGCTTGTTCACATTGAAATACATGATTATCGTGACAATTGTTTTTCATCTTCCAAATTGTATGGTTGACCTATGTGATATACTATGCGACGAAACCGAAGGCCATCTTTATTGAGTATGAGGTACATATGTACCTATATCCAGAATTCAAAGATGGATATTTAGGGAAATTGGGGTGATGACTTTTGGGTGTTGCTTGATTGGCCAGAGCTTACCCCAGAGAGAGCGATCCTTGTCCTCGGCCGATCTCGCAATCGATAAATTTCGTGAACCCGTGTTTCCACTCCCATATTGCCTCACAAAGACCCAAAAATGCGGGCGCACGCCATCCAAGCGGGGCGATTTGCCAATTGCCGGGTAAGCATCCTCAAACACCCCGTACGCATGATACAAACAGAAGTTGCCTCTTAGAAAGTGGTCCCGTGGTGCAGCAAGACTCACACGAGATGAGGCAAAGCGACACAACTCACTGACAATGCTAGGCTCATGCCCTCCCAAACTATCGTTATGCTCAATTGTCATCGAGCAGAGGGTTGGCTACTGCTCACGCTGTTCCGCGCTCCCAAAATGTCGATATCGCATCGCGAACGCCACCGTACCAGAAACTCCTCAAGAGGCTCGAAGAAGTGCGGCGGGTTCTAGGGTCGAATAGGCAGTTGACACTCGCAGAAAAGATTTTATATTCCCATCTCGATAACCCAGAAGAGTCGCTCTTGTCAGGCACGAATAATGGCAAAGATGTTAGAGGCAAGGCAAATCTCAAACTCAAGCCCGATCGCGTGGCCATGCAAGACGCATCCGCTCAAATGGCCTTGCTGCAATTCATGACCTGCAACCTCCCTTCGACAGCCGTTCCCGCGAGCATACATTGCGATCACATGATTGTTGGAGAGAAGGGCGCGGATGCCGATTTACCAAATTCAATTGCTGGGAATAAGGAAGTGTTCGATTTCTTGGAATCGGCAGCGAAGAAGTACGGCATTGAGTTCTGGCCTCCTGGTGCGGGTATCATCCACCAGTCGGTCTTGGAGAATTATTCTGCCCCCGGTTTGATGATGCTGGGTACCGACAGTCACACTCCGAATGCTGGCGGATTGGGTGCTATCGCCATTGGCGTTGGCGGCGCGGACGCGGTAGATGCCCTTGTGGATGCGCCGTGGGAGCTCAAGGCACCAAAAATCCTGGGTGTTAGGTTAGAAGGAGAGTTGAGCGGGTGGGCAAGTCCCAAAGATGTCATCCTTAATCTAGCTGGTCAACTCACCGTTCGGGTATGTATCAGTTCGTTTGTATCTCGGCGTATGCGTTGCTAATGGGGCTCAGGGCGGTACGGGATATCTGATTGAGTACTTCGGTCCCGGAGTCAATACTCTCAGCTGTACCGGCATGGCTACGGCTTGCAATATGGTAAGCACAGCATTTCTTCCGTAGCTATTTAGAAGTTTCTAACTGTGGTCTCTTCAGGGCGCTGAAGTTGGTGCTACAACCTCCGTATTCCCATTCTCTCCTGCCCACGTACCCTATCTGGAAGCCACCCATCGAGGATCGATTGCTCGAGCTGCGCAGCAAATTGCAAATTCGCCAGAGGAACGAAATTTACTCCGCGCTGATTCCGGAGCCGAATACGACAAAGTAATCACCATCAATCTTTCAACTCTTGAGCCTCATATAAATGGGCCGTTCACTCCAGACCTTTCGACGCCGTTATCGAAATTCAAGTCGTTGGTGGAAGAAAAAGACTGGCCCAAAACTTTTGGTGCTGGGCTCATCGGCAGCTGCACGAACAGTTCCTACCAGGACATGACTCGATCTGAAGAGATCGTCAAGCAGGCGTCAGCAGCAGGACTCAAGCCAAAGGCTGATTTCTTTATCACTCCAGGAAGTGAACAGATCAGGGCGACGCTGGATCGGGATCAAACCTTGTCGACATTTGCGGCGGCTGGTGGAGTGGTCTTGGCTAATGCATGCGGAGTAAGTACATATCATAATATGGTTTCTGCGTACGTCGACGTCAAGCTAAAATGTTTCACAGCCCTGTATAGGCCAGTGGTCAAGAACAGACGATGTCAAGAAAGGTGAAGCCAACGCTATCTTGACATCCTACAACCGTAACTTTCCGGGACGCAACGATGGCAATCGCGCTACTATGAACTTTCTCGCCTCCCCTGAACTCATTACGGCAATGACCTACTCTGGCTCAACGACGTTTAACCCCATGACTGACAGCATACCGACACCCTCCGGAAAGCCGTTCAAATTCTCTCCGCCTAAAGGGTCCGATCTACCGTCCGGGGGATTTGCTGAAGGGGTCGCAGAACTCCAGCCTACGCCTGGTGTGCCTGATCCCAGCGTCGAAGTTGTGGTTAGCCCTAGCTCCACGCGTTTGGCTCTGCTCGACCCGTTCCCTGCGTTCCCCAACTCGGAGCTTACGTCTCTTCGTGTCCTTTATAAGGTCAAGGGCCAATGCACAACGGATACGATATCTGCTGCAGGGCCTTGGCTCAAATACAAGGGACATCTTCCTAACATTTCCGAGAACACACTCATTGGTGCTGTGAATGCTGCAACTGACGAGGTTAACGTGGCGTACGACGTTGATGGCACCAAATCGAGCATTCCCGACCTGGCAAAGAGGTGGAAGGAGCAAGGCCAAGAGTGGCTCGTCGTTGCAGAGCACAATTACGGCGAAGGGTCGGCTCGTGAACACGCTGCTTTGCAACCACGATACCTCGGCGGTCGCATCATTCTTGCCAAGTCATTCGCCCGTATCCACGAGACCAACCTCAAGAAGCAAGGTATCGTGCCACTTACCTTTGCCAACGAGGCCGACTATGATCTGCTCGATGCTTGCGATGAAGTAGCCACAAGGGGTCTGTTGGATGTACTGAAGAGTGGCGGCAAGGGTGAGGTAGAATTGGTGGTCAAGAAGGGTGGAAAGGAAACGGTGATTAAAACAAAGCACACGCTCAGTGAGGATCAATCTGCTTTTGTACTTGCAGGCAGTGCATTGAATCTTTTGGCGAGAAACGCAATGGCGCAGAAGGAAGAGGTGACGAGAGCGAACGAGTTGTCCGATTAAATAAATGTAAGCGTGGAAGCAAACTTTATGTATATGTAAATTTCATGTTGGAATGGTGCTGTGTATCCTGCCATCGAGCCTTGAACCATGCGGGGGTAAAAAGTTTGAATATCTGTGTCGTAGAATAGGCGACCCTACATCTATATCGCGTATACCAATTCTTCAAAACAGTCAATCCGTGCACATACTTATTAGGACAACTTTGGGTAGGGACGCATGAGGTCGGCAGCAGTCATGATTGTCATATCCGGTTTTCGTTCTCCCGATGGTCTCGGTGTGATTTCCTCGCCGCATCCTCCCCGATAATTCGATATCAAGGCCATACATACCCTGGTAGAACAATATCAAAAGGTCTCTTTTCGGTTCACCGGCGCCGGACAGGACAAGACAGGGCAAGGGCACATGACTACAGTAAAGAGCCCAGCCGAATCCCGAGCCCAATAACAACAGAGTCCAAGAGATTCGCGGAAAACAACCCCAGAGATGGTCCAAGCGTGCGGAGCGGAGAGGAGAGGAAGTGCAGCCCAACGTCAGCCTCGCAGGGGGTGGGGCCATCTCATTAGCTGTGGCTTGCCGATGTATGCACGCGCTAAATTCGCCACACCCGACGTTGGACGAACGGGATGATGAGTTGAGCCGCAACAACGTCCATCCAAGGGAAGAAACGGATAAGACGGAACCGTGGATAGGTTCCCGTGACGTCTACGCAATGTCCTGGTCCGAGCGCAAGGCTTATATCCTCAGAGGTCGTGGAGGTAAGCATTGGTACCCACACTAAGACGTATACATACATATCGATGATGAATGAGGACAGGATGTTGGAATGGAACATTGCCGTCTAGCCGAAAAAAATGAACCTGTGAATCTTCCAATGTTCTCACGAACGGTATCATATGCGCGATTTTTGGGCTGTGATGGGAGGACGTTATCTCTATTCCATACTGTTAATCGCGTGTGCCTATGTGCATTCTTGGTATATCTGCGCCTAGTTATGTAGGGCGAAGACGAGGCGCAGAAACACAAGGCAATGGATGACATGTGTCTTGGGTTAGGGGATCCTTTATCAGACGCGAACATGGCATGCCTTAACCGGTGTGGGGGAAGCAGTAAACGCGAATCAGGGTTCAACATGGAGTGCCTTCGACCGGATAGACGGTTGTAACTTGTAAGGTTGTAAGCCCTTGCTACGCTAATGCGTGTAGTTTCCCGACCTGTATATCTTGGCTTGGAACTTTTAGAAGATCTTGTGTTGGGGTTTTGGGAGGGTGAAGGGTATATATAGCCTTGTGGATTCCCCCTTCCTTGAAAGAAGACATCATCATATATCCATACTCATCTTTATCAATAACTGGGTACAGATCACTATCAAGCAACCAAGCTTCAACATCTGATCATCCACTACTACGAAACATATCTTACTTTCTTCTGCAAAAGGATCCTCCTACACAATCAACAAAAGACTCTCTCCATCTCAGAACAAGCACCTAGCATCGACGGGTCTTTTAAAAAAGCAAGAACAAGGTCTTTGAACCAACCATAAAACACCCCAAAAACAAAACTCCCTGCCCGATGAAAGACCAGCAACAGTACAGCAAGCCCGTCAGCCCTCGGGACCTTTCCACACGCCTCAGGCGGATCAAGAAGTCGAACTCGTTCCCCAATGATGGAGACGCCATCGCTCGATTCTCTCACAGACAGCGAACCGGAACCTCCTCCTCTTCTTCCTCTTCCAACACGGCGAGCAACAGCATGGACATCTCGCGCCTTCCAGCCTTTACAAAGTCGGCCACGACGTCGACGAGCGGCAGCGACGAAAGCAACGGCGTCGGAAGACTCCGCGTCATGCGCACCGAGCCCCTCACGCGGACGCAACTGCAGAGCGTCGAGATCGCTCCGGGGAACTTCTCCAAGCCGCGTTTGGAGGGTGCGAGGAAGCGCCGGGCCAAGAGCAGCAGCTCGACAACATCCAAGGATGAATTTCAATACTACGGACGACATGCCAACAGTTGGCTGTTCAATGACTTTAGCATCTCGGGGACGGTCCGGAAGGGGTTTGGCAAGGTGTTTTCGAGCCGTGGGGAAGAGGAGGATGAGGTGGAGAAGCCAAGGGTGTGAGAAGGATGCGAATAAGGGCAAAGGAATGGAAATTCAACGACGCGGGGGGATACAATCGTTTACTTCTGGGTTGTTAGTCAATTCCAGTTTTGATATGCTCACGCGAGCTATAGGCTGGGGGAGCACTGGGGTATTTCAAATAGGTCAGCAAATATCAAGATTTTGGCTACATGTGACCTGTTTCCTTTGGATGGTCAAAGTGAAATCATAACCTCAGAAGTACCTCTCGGCTATTCTGTGGCGATAAGATTGTAGTTGAGCAGACGATGTGAGACCATAAGGTATAACTACTGGTACAAGGATGGGCGATGACGAAGGAGGAGGTATGCCGAGAGTCGTTGACGAAGAGATGATGCGAGGCTTGCACGTGTGAATGGGATCCCACGCCAAGGCATCAATGGACTATCTAATCTGCCTGTGCGGGCGGGCGAGCGGGCAAAGTTCGGGGTAGCCACGGCACCCACACCCGCACCCACACCAGACAGACGAATGCGAGCGGGCTGGTGCGGGGCAGCACAAAATATTGCCATTATCAGTTTACCAGTGGCCGGCAAACCAAGTCAGCCGTTCATTGTCCATGCCCACCCAACACAACATACAATTGCAAGACATTTACTTGATGTGCAAGGCTTTGGCAAACAAAGCAGCAAGCAGACAGTGGCGTTTCGTCTTGCCTTATCCTGTCTGCCCTGCCCGTCGGTCCCTTACAAGTTACATAACAGTGCCCTGCATGGAATAGGATTTCAGGGAAAGTTACATGTCCATGGGGACAGTGGGGCAGGGGATGGTTATTAATCATGATGCCGTGTTCGGTGGTAGGAAATGAATACCTAGTCGGGATAGCCAACTGTGTCCAGACTCCAGCGTAGCCTGCGTAGGTGGGTGGTTGGGTAGAGTAAACCGACAACATAATAGCGCCGGCCGATTCGCGGGGCTCCAGTCCCAATTCTCTCCTCTAATCAGCAAACCCTTTCCGACTTGCTCCTTTGATTTCTCAGCAACGTCACCATTGATTGACTCTTTCTTTCTCTCTCCACCTTGCACCACCCACCCCGCCCGTTTGCCTGGCTCGACTCTGGACAATTCCACTCTGCGACGCTCGTTGCTATTGTCGTGCACCGACAAAGAAACCACTTCAAAGCCCACCGATTTGCCTTGACACGCTCGGGCCTCTGCCGCGGCTAGCGTATCGGGTCGGAATCCCTCATAAAACTACTCCCACAAACCGGCGCGTATTGCAAAACAAGTACTCGCACAACACAACACAACTCCACCATCGCTCCTCCTCTGGATACACTGCCAAATACTTCTCGGAACCGTCACCTTGCACTGGCAGTGTGCCCGCTGTCCACATAGCAGGCACCCATGTCCGGCTACAACGGCCGTCGCGGGCCCAACGTGTCCGAATACATCGCCAACCTCAACACGATCCCCTCGCCCTCGGACCAGACTCTTGATCCGCAGAACCTCGAGGACGACTTTGCTCTGTTCACCAACGCAGATTTTGCCGACGCAGGCAACTTCAACATGGACGTGCCGCTAGACTTTGACTTCGGAGTCAACGACCAACCCCCCACCACCCAGCCGACTCCCGCACCAAGGAACAATAGCGCTGCATCTGCAGACCCGAAACTGGACTTTTCTCTGCCCGGTATGTGCTTCATCTCTTGCAAATTCCACATTTGCAGTCGTCTCTCTTTTTCTGCACTTGAAGTTTCGCCGCGCATTGCTCCGACGTGGTTGCCATACCTTTTGATGGCCCAATCGCTTGCATGCATGCGTCGCATCGTATATGCCTACCCCGCCGTAGCGCTGCAGCTTCATCCCCCACCCCACGCTTGTACAACGCTGCAGCCACTCACAAGCAGCATGCTCACGGCTGCCCTGGACACTCTGCATTCTCGTCTGCATGCTGCGTGCTGAGCTAATGGCCAATTGCCTGCTAAGCACGCCATTGTCTGTGCTGTTGCGACAACACCGCGACAGCCATCACTGCTTTTGCTCTGCATCCTTCTCTTCTTCTCTAAACTTAATGAATCATGTCTAATTTTGAGGGTTTCACAGGCGACTTCCACTTTGCCGACTTCCCCAACTTCTCCACTCCCATCATCGACACCTCCATTCAGGGTTTGTCACAGACCCAAGGAAGCAACTACTCCGTCCCGAACACCTACACATCACCAGTATCGTCTTCCGTGTCCCCTGCTGTTCCCGGCTTCGATGCCACCAACGGTAAGAAGCGTAAGCTGGAAAACAGCGAAACAAACAGCCAACAAGCAATAGACGAGGCTGCCCGCGTCGCTGCCGAAGAGGACAAGCGACGGCGAAACACGGCTGCGAGCGCGCGCTTCCGAATCAAGAAGAAGCAGCGCGAGCAGACCCTCGAGAAAACCGCCAAGGAGATGACGGAGCGCGTCAGCGTCCTCGAGACCCGGATCCAGCAGCTCGAGACGGAAAACGCATGGTTGAAGGGCCTCATTACAGAGAAAAACGGGGGCAAGACGTCCACTTCGGAAATCAAAGCACTGCTGAACAAGCACGAGGAAGGCAGGAGTACCGCCACAAGGACTGACGGCGTGGGTACCAAGGCTTGATTCAAGGGTTGAAATTTCCGATTCTTCTTTACAATTAGGCCTTGGGGTCTACATCCCATGTTTTACTTCATCACCTTGTTTTTTTCCTTCTGGCTACTTGTCTTGGACAGACAACGCGTACACTTATATTACATTGCATGCTTGCGGCTTCATCCGCAAATGAACACTACATATACCAAAGACGGTGGGAAGACGAAGGATCTGAAAGACATGTCATGAGCTTACGAGAGGGGAAGAGTGGAAGAGGAGTCTGCAATCGGTTTTGATATCTGCAATGCATAATTGATTCACGGCAAAAAAAGAAGCAAAAGTCAAAATAAAAATCCACAACAAAACTGAATACCATGCGCATACGAATATACCCGTCGGCTCATCACAAAATGACCGGCATGCACAAGAAAGACGCTTGTTGGTGTAGCCTCTGTTCTCGCCTCTTCCAGTTGGGGGATTGGAGGCGTGCCTCTGGGAATTCTGCCACAAGGGGTCCAAAATGACGAAAGAGGCCCTGCGTATTGCGAACGTACCACCTGCTTCCCGTGCCCCACAGGGTCGCGGCACCCTCGTTTATGGCAAATATTACCTACTGCATGTACCTATAGGGTCCCCACGGGAGTCGCCTACTTGTTCGTATCACGTTAGACGGACGGATTGCCCATGTTTTTGCGTCTGGTACGTGTCTGTACACCAAAAAAAGCTTGACGCCGCATATCATGGGAATCTAGGTAGCAGGGTTGTTGGAATCTGCATGCACAACGGTGTGGCCGTGTGTGGCCGTGCGTTTTGTCCATATGCAATGCTAGACATTCGAGGAAATGCACAATTACTCTCTTGTTGGTATTCTCGATTCATGCCTGGTTTCACTCAAACTTGCTCTGACATTTTGAATGGCTATTATCTGGGTATTGTTCTAGACATACCATATATGTGAACGTAGGCCAACAACGGCCGACGAGCAATAACATGATTATTTACTCCAGATAGGATGATGACACCATGAGGAACATGGTGGAAATTGAAATCAAAATAGACGCGAAGACAGCAATGAAGTGTATATACACACACGCACTGGAAATGGTTAAGTAAAAGCAGAGAATAGAAAGCCCCGTACATTGCGCCAGAAAGCTCCATTCACACTTGCCAAACAAGAGATCAAGGTGTCAAAGACGATCCAGCCGAAGAAGGATGCGACTAGTTAAACTCAATCGTGGTACAGAATTAGTATGAGCCATGTAGCTTCCTTTTTTCTAAGCAGTGCTTTTGCGTCTCCATTGCAACCAGAGTACACCAAAATCGTGCGATTTCTTTCTTTTTAGTGATTCCATCTTTTTAAAGACCGATCCAGTTGATGCTGATGACAACGTCCATGCCCTTGGTTTCAGCACCGTCCCACTTGTACGAAAAGGTTCCGTCTCTTTCGGTGTTCCAGAAGGCACCTACGGCGCTGTGCATTCCGCGGCGGCCGGCCGTGGCGGCTTCCGATGGGTGACCGACATGCTGAATTATAGTGCTGTTGGCGATGAATTTGTAGGAAGATGGGGGTTTGGAGTCGGCGGAGGCTGCTTGGGTCTTCTCGATGAGGGTTTGTAGGATAGTGTTCTGTTGGGGTCGCCGCCATAGCAGCCAGAGGGTTAGTTCTTATTTCCTCTTCTTCTTTTTCTTCTTCTCTGTTTCTGGGAGGGACAAGGGGCGCAAGTACAATGATTGTAGTGTTCCATTCGGCTACTTTCTCGTGCTCATATTTTTCCGCTGAACCTAGGGCGAGCTCGCAGGCCTGATTTGTGGCTCAGACGTTAGCCATGAGGGTTTTTTCGAGGGAGGGGGGCGGCTTGCATACACTGTTAACAATGTGCGTAAACTCTTCTGTGGGGAGTGGTGCGGAAGCCTGCAGCCAAGTCAGGGATAGGTCACAACAGCGCTCCCTTTGCTATGCGAGGTCGAAAAACGTACGGCCATTGTGCAAAGTTAGTTTGCTGTAATTTAGGAATGTAAAAACGGTGGTAGTGGTGGTGGGATAGGTGATGGACGGTGGTAGGTCAATGTCGATGTTTACGTGACGACTGTTTTGCTTTGCACTCATCACGCATGGAGCGCCAGCAGCCTTAGTTTCCTTCCCAACGACCGCTCGGGCCATCTCCATCGGCCCGCCGCGTCCTAATTTGGCATAATGGCGGCCGTCGTCACGTGGGGGCTTTGATTGGCTGCCATGGGCAAGGATGGCTGGAGCTCTAGGAAAGTGGGAATCATGAACGAGCTTGCTTCATCAAATCTTCTTCGAGCAATTGCTTCTTCGCTTCGTCTGCTTCTTCACCCGCCTTCTATTGCTCTCGTGCACTCCAAAACTTTTACAGTGAAGCCTTCCATAGCCTTTCCCACTGCAAGATCCGCTGCTTTCCGTCGATTCCGCTCCATCAATTGGACTGTCGTCTATCATTCTTTCGTTGGGTGGGGCTAGCTACAACCTTCGTCATAACAATGTCTACCCAACCTCTGCTCCAAACCGCTCCTGGTACTTGACGAACCCCCTCCCTTTATTCCAATCCTACAAATCTTATTACCCAGTACCCTCTCGTGGCTAATTCGCTGGATTGGAAACATAGGCAAGCGCATCGCTCTCCCCACCCGCGTCGAACCCAAAGTCTTCTTCGCCAACGAACGTACCTTCCTCTCATGGCTCAACTTCACCGTCATCCTCGGTGGTCTTGCCGTCGGGCTGCTTAACTTCGGCGACAAGGTTGGCCAAATTAGCGCTGGCCTATTTACACTCGTTGCCATGATGGCTATGGCGTATGCGCTCTTCACCTTCCATTGGCGCGCGAAGAGCATCAGGCAGAGAGGCCAGGGTGGATTCGATGATCGCCTCGGCCCGACGATCCTCGCTCTCGCCTTGTTTGCTGCCGTTGTCACCAATTTTATTATGAGAATCACCATGACCGAGAACAAGCATTGAACCTTGCCTGGGCGTGTGGGAGTAGGGAGTGGTCGCAGCAGCGAACGCATGGGAGGTTATAACTCAACTCTTCGAAGAAGAGCAATTTTCATCCAATAACATGGTGTGATGAACTTTCAATTACATGGAGCTGTGGGGTCGTATTGTGTACATGCTAAGGTACATTCGAGGAGCCATCATTTGGTATTGTGGCCGGGAAAAATTCAGTGTGGATTCTTTGTATATCGTCCCATATAATCGGCGACGACTGGTGTACAGATGCTATCGTTATGGTCATTGCTTAATTCCAGGATCAAGGTGTATATTAAAAAGTAAAAAAGAAATCTGCCCAATTGATGTTCGTGTCAGAAGGTCGTCCATCTGTCTGTCACATGTATCATCTAGTCTATTTATGTCAAGCACGAAATTCGCAAGTTCCTACCAGTCTCATTGAGCAAAGAGGCTTCGATCAGACGAGCGAACGTACACGATGCAAACATCCAAACCTTTGATTCGAATTGTACATTTACTCACATTTCTATAGTTATGTAATGTGAAAAGTCAGTCCAGACTCTCATTTGGTATAAAACTCCTCTGTCTAGGTAAGCATATGCCGGAGATCCCCGACTGACGCATTCCAATACGTCACCAGCCACTTCAGACCGGGATCGTTGATCCCTCGAAGCTAACATATTGTACGCAATGCTTTGTAACAATCGTATCTACTATCAGCATGAATTTGCTGGCTAGAAGGTGAACGTTGACGGATTCTTCTCGCACTACGTAAATAGCATTTGTGCCTTGTGTTGCTCCTTCTTGTTTAGGACATAATATTCTTGGATCATATAATCCATCATGAACATCAGTCGAGTTTTCGATAGTTTCAGGCTAGACTCCAATAAATGCGGGAGAAGGTGATTCTGCTCTTTTGTTTTAAATCTCTCAATATACCCTCCAGAGGAACTCCCTATTAGCCTGTCAAGCAAGTCTTGTATTGACATATATAGTGAAAAGAGAGTGTTAGGGCGCATATGCAGCACCTCTCTAAATGTGGGCTTCCACAACGAGACTCGCTTACCGTGTATAGGTGATGTGTTAACGAGCACGTTGCAGATCATAGGATTTGGAAGAGACGCGTTCAGTGGGCGCAGCGGCATCTTTCCATAAATTTTAGTCATAACTTACCCGATCATTGGTTCCTGTCCAACTTTCTGGGGTAACAGCGTTAGGATTTGATAATTGGAAAGGGGCTTATTTCCCGGCAAATCATTCTTGTTGTTGTTTTTGAATTTCGTCTATAAATTCCAGCTTCATCCATATGTTTGATGAGTAGCTGCTCATCCACTTCTGATCTTTTCTTGAACTCATAATATTTATCCGCTAAAACATGCCGTCTGTGATGTACAGATCAGTGTTTCATATTTTTGGAACAATCGCTTGCGCGTCCGTCATATCTGTTCCCCTAACTGGAACTAGCGGACCAGGGTCGTCCACTCTCACTCGTCGAGCGCTTCCAATCGCCCAGATGGCTGAGGATCAGGTAACAGATTCCCCTTAAGCTCATCATGATTTACTCCACTGTCTGACAGGTTGCAGTTTTTCTGGTTCGGGAATTACTCTGTCGGCAGCGGCGAAAGTTTTGAACTGCTAGTCGACACAGGCTCGAGTGATATTTTCATCAATCCAGGAAAATACAAACCAGGCCTCACTTCCAAAAACAGGAATAGAAATTTCACTGCTTCTTTCTCAACAGCAAAGTTGGACGGTACAGGATTTATAACGGTAAGCGAGACTCTGTTCCTTTTTCTGTCTTGTTGGGTGCCAATGACTAACAGTGAGCAACACCAGGTCGAGGGCTCATGGTTCCAAGATTCCGTCAGTCTTTACGGCTCGAATTTCACCGTTCCTAACCAGGATATTGGTATATGCCGACCGGGGACAGAAGGCATTCCTCGTGATGGACTTATTGGATTCGCCGGCATAGAATCGAGCTTCGGTGGTTTGCCGGGTTGGTTAGTTATGCCCCAAGTACAGGGTCATCTGTTATTGAGACTCTGCATGGCGTGGTGTATCGAGATACTGATGGTGTGCTGAATTTTCCTGCTTGAACTTGACTGACTTTGTACCGGTGATATAGGTTCGAGAACTTGTGTACCGAAAAGGCCGTCCCCGAATGTCGATACGGACTAGCATTCAACACCAACAAGACTGGTGTTCAGTATCTAGGTGGCGTGGAAAACAGTGTCTTCAAGGGAGACTTAGTAACCACCCCGTTAGAAGTACAGTGGGTGCGTATTGGGGGGTACAAGTGCGCTGATACATCATGTTGTCTGGCACTTTAATACTTCCATCTCTTATTGATAAATACCTGCTTGAGCTTTACTGACTTTCATTCCTTCAAATTAGGTGACATGGGGCGACGTAGCAGTGAATGGTGAAATTATCGCACGTGAGTTATGCTCCAGGTACATCATTCAACGTTGATAGGCACTTGAACACCACGTGGTGTGACATTCTGAGACTTGATCAACTTATCGAAACATCCCAGCTTCATTTAACAAGTACTCATAGTTGAACTTTACTAACTCTGTACCCCGGTACCTAGGCGACACGCGCATGCTTACCGATATGGGCACAGCCGTGATCTGGGGCCCAATTGATACCGTCCAAGAGATGTATAAGCGCGCAGGTATAGAATGGGAAATCATTCCCCCGACGAACACGTTTCCTGGGAAAATCATTCAAGGTTCTTACCCGTGCGCATCGCCGCCTACTTTTGGTTTCGGGTTCCCATCGACACAAAATATCACCGATGCAGCACAAAACGCGACGAGTGGTGTAAGTCGTAAAGGATCCATCTTCAACGTCGTGCCAGAGGCATTGATCGCTAGCGAGTCGGACGGTAAATGCAAATCGATCTTGAAAGGAGTCACAAACCTTGATGTAAGTCCATATCAAGTCAATAGTAACGTAGTGTTCTGATACGTTATGACCCACTGAATCATTCCCATCTGTCCTATATTAAATTCGTACCAGATATGGATAATTGGTCAACCTTTCTACCAGGGAAGGTATATCGATCATAATTTCGAAACAAGGCTGATGGGGTGGGCGGACTTGGAATAGAGTTGTTATTGAGTCTGGAGGCGGGCATTTGCATAGTGATATGAACTGACCACTACCATGATGAATTACGTTTAATGGCAAAACTACAGTATGAAATGGTTTGGCACTTATCTTGGTGTTAAAAATTAAATTCAATACTAGAACTTAGACTAATGAAATAAAGGATGAGGTTGCATATCTACTATCAACATCGCCCAATTGGTAGGGAGTACTCTTTTCATTGTAGAATGGGGTTGACCTAAACCCCTTCCTATTGGTCCACTGATTCCATTAGGCCTGGTACCTAGGACAGAATGACCCCAAGATTTTGACAAGGATCAATGCATCCAGACATTGAATGAGATATTAGATGCGATCACGTGAAAACGATCAATTAGCCAGCCCCGATGAAATAAACGCCTTCTATCAGCACGATTCCAAACTTCCATAGACTTCTCGAAGTCAATAGGTCAAGGAGCCAGTATATCGTAAATGTATGCGATCTCCAGGTCGATAAGAGATGACTACATTGGCAGCTTATGGCCGAGTTTGGCGTTTCCATTGGCATGGAACACACGGCAACTTAGTCTGGCTGGGACGGCAAAGCGGCACCGAAAATTGCTTGGATTTACCTAGGCAATTGTCACTTGTTTAAATGGACGACTAGTTTTTGGTTCTAGATAGCAAACATAAGCCCCTGCTTCTGATTCGTCTTCTTCATACTATGCTTCCGAATCTGTGTTTGGAAATGTGGTTCCTATTGAGGTGTAATTTACCAACACACATCCGTCATAGAGAGAGGTAAATGATGGATTTTCGGCACATATCATGATTTCTGATCAGCTGTTACCTCCAACCATATGCGTACTTACGACATACGTTTTAGGCTTTCAGCCTTACATGCGCCGCCTTCTGGGGTGCAGTAGGCTCTGAAGACCCTTGCCAAACCCTTATCTAATACCTCTCGGTGAACATCACGCGTTGCCCAGCATGCCCAGACGTCACATTCAGATATGTCCGGCTTCCTACTATGAACCCGTTAGGCGATAGAAGACCAGTCTCTGTCACTAGAAGCACACTGTCAGAAAACAGGGAAGTTGAACGTAGGAAAAAATAAGGCAAAAAATGGTAAATTTTACCCAGCAGACTACACAACCTCTAAATACTGTATTTTTGATCGCTATTTAGATACTCCTAGGGCTTGAAAATATAATAAATAAGGCTTGATTAAGTGCGACTTTCACTGTCCAGCAAGAGGTACGTTGTTATCGCTCGGTACCGCGTCTACCCTGCAAGGATAAGATGGAACCCGAACGCCTATGCGAACAGACCTCCTCCAAGTCCAACTATAACATGCATGCCAAAAGCTCATAGGCGGGCTATGAAAGATCCAAGTTATGGCAAGAAGCTAGTTACCATTCAAGTTCCTGGCGTAGCACAATGTTCCCCTTGCTGGGTGTATATCTAGGCCCTCAACCGCCCCCGGAATTTTGGATGCAACTTCGGGCCTCACGCAGTCAAAATGGCTATAAAAAACATACTTCGAACTGTTTTCAGTTCCAAAACGAAAAAGGCTGAAGATGGTCGCGATCAATGGCCTTCTCGCGCATCGTTCGTTCTCGCCGCTATGGGAGGTTGCGTTGGACTTGGTAATATTTTACGATATGTGAGCAAACTCTCCCATAAATACAATAAAGAATGTAGTTGAAGTATCCAGTACTGATGGATTTATAGCCTTCGCAAGTGTACAATAACTTCGGACTACAATGGTTCATCCCCTATTTCGTGGCCTTCTTCTTTCTCGGAATCCCTGGCCTTACTCTCGAGATCGCGATAGGCCAGGCATATCGCGGTGGACCAACTATTGCCTTCGACCATATGCAGAAGAGGCTGAAAGGTATCGGATTCAGCTTGGTATACAACGGTTACATGGTGGCTCTATACTACGTTCCGATTCTTGCTTGGGCTATGGCCTACTTCCGCCATTCTTTCAAAAGCCCACTTCCTTGGGAAGGAGAAGCCGAAGATTTTTATTACGATCGAGTCATTCGCAACCCAGATCCCGTCGCCGGGGTGGTGGATGGTGGAAGTGTTCTGAGCTATACCGACTACCCCTTCGTTGGCCTCGTTGGCGAAACAACTGGCTGGTGTGCCTTCACATGGTTTCTTGTCTGGCTATGCATCTGGAGAGGAATTGGGATGACTGGCCGAGTTGTCTACGTCACCATGGGTCTACCCATCCTTATGATTCTCATCCTCGTAGGACGCGGCGTCTCTCTCCCTAATGCTGGACAGGGACTTCGCTATATGTGGGCTACATGGCGTTCCGATTCTCTTGCTGATGCACAAATCTGGCAGGATGCGTGTGGACAAGTATTTTTTTCCGTAGGGCTCGGGATGGGTTATTACACTACGTATGCTTCGTATAACAGCAAGTATCAGAACGCATTGCAAGATGCCCTGATCATTTGTTTTTCCAACTCCCTCATCGAAATACTTTGCGCCTTGGCAGTCTTTGGAGTTATTGGATACCTTGGTATGGATCCTAGTACCGCCGAAAGTCGACTTGGGAGTTTCGATGTTGCCTTTCTTACTCTACCCGAAGGTCTTGCACAGATGCCCGCAGCCCAGTTCTGGAGTGCCGTCTTCTTCCTTACTTTGATGGTTCTGGGTGTAAGCTCTGCATTTGCTCTGACCGACACTCTAATTTCGATGATTTGCGACAGTAATTTCGGTAGGCGATGGAAGCGGGAGTACGTCGTCACAGGGGTCATCATTGTGTCTTTTCTGGCTTCCATGCCGTTCTGCACGGAGTTTGGGTACTATCTGCTAGATGGATTTGACACATGGCTAAACAATTTCTCTCTTGTCTGGGTGGTTATGTGCGAGTTTCTAGGAGCCACAATGATTTACCGATACAAAGATGTTGTCGGCCTTTTAGGGTGGACCTCATATGCCGTTTATACAGTTTCTTATCTTTTGGCTTTGACTCTTGGGGTCGCTATTGGCCATTCTGTCGATCCAGGTATCGGGGCTGGAGTGGGTTTCGGTATTTTCTTCGTTGGATTGATTGCAGCTGTGGTGTTGGCACAGACTCCACAATTCACTGGGAGAGACCCACCCGTGTTTTGGGCAAAGAGCGCATTGCTCCAGAAGATCTACTACCTCATGTTTTACCAGGTAAGTTCCACTCGTCCCTCACACACGAGATACACTGACTTGCTACAGGGATGCCAACTTTCGTTCGACCTAAATATCGTCGTTGCCGCGGGGAACAACTGGAAAATTCCTATCTTTTGGGGCCCCTTACTCCGCTACATCTCTGTCCCCATTCTTGCCATAATTCTTGGCTTTTCCTATCCTACTTTCCACTCTCGGCGAATGGACCCATTGCAGACCATCGGTTTCTTCATCGCGAACCTCACAATGTTATTCGTAGCAATCGGTTTCACCTTTCCTCGATTCTTCCACCCGTGGGTCCCTGTGGAGAAGCGTGGAGAAGGACACATTCCGTTCTCGCCCAATGTTCCTACTGCAGTTGTTGACGTCAGCGTTGGAAGAGTCGTCGAAGGCGGCGAGATGAATCGATCAGGTCTGGGAGGTAGCTCTGACGACTACGAAGTCGAACCAAAATAGGTTCCTCTATCGAATTTTTACCAAACCTCTGGTGGAAATAGTTGATGTAATGTTTGTAACTCCCAATGTTTGAAGGATGAAAATAAGGTACTCTTACTTTTTATGTTCAAATGCAACCGTTTTTTTCCTATGCGTTAGAATGCTAGTATTTATAAAGACACTCTGAAAGACACGATAATACAATTTGAAATATCAAAAGTATCTGAATAACTTTCAAAAAACGATACTGTGAGGTCGACTGGATATCAGGAAATGTCAGCCATTTTCTTCTCATTGCAACTTTCACCGTCTTCTGAGAGTCCCCTGTCTTGATACTAGACACGGGGCTTTGCGACATCTTCCAGTACCGAAATTTATATAGTAAGTGCTATCTTCGCAACAATACTCATCGTGTATGGGTTTTGTGTTTTGGTGACCCAGATCTATTTGTCAGGCGAATGCCCTCGCCGACTGCCAACATCAACTTTCACCGAGCGATTTCCTCTAAAAATTCAGTCGGAAATGGACTTTTCTTTCTCCATTTGACTCTGGTGAAATTCTCGCCAACTATTCATCAATTTGCTGGTTGGAAAAGTTTTGCCGTGTGTCGGCATTATTGCATGTGTAGGTGAGCGCCCGTGCCATCCCAACACTAGCTCCTCGCAGCTCCCCCACACCTCACCTCCGCACCCCCGCGACTTCCCCCGTACTTACACATACCGTATACGTACACACACATCTACCGACAATGCCTTTCGAATCCTGATTGTATCATCTCACTGTTATGGCGAGCTCTTGTATTGCAACAACGAGGAGGGTTACCTCCGCCACTCCCCCGTGGTCATGCTCACACTGCCGGCGACAAGCTGCAAAGGGAGGAGCACGGCGATGGATGAGCAGCACCCAAACCCCTACAAAGCGGCCAAAAACAGCCATTTTCTTTCCGGGTAAGCCCCCATGGAACTTTATACTCGGCCATTGAAAATCAATACTTTACCCTCGGGAGACACGGCTGGCTAATACAACGGTTGTTGCCGTCCCACAGGACAAGGCGTGCAAAGAGTCGGTATGACTACGCCATGGCTCGAAGCCTTCCCTCGCACATCGAAACCAATATTAGAGGAGATTGATGCAACACTCAACGTACCGCTCACCTCTATCATCGAAAGTGGCACGAACGCGCAACTCAACCTGACCGAGAACTCACAACCGGCCATTATGGCAACTTCGATCCTCATCCTCCGTATCCTCGAGCAAGAATTTGGATTCAAACTCCGAGAACGCGTCGATGTTACATTGGGGCATTCACTTGGTGAATTTGCCGCCTTGGTTGCCGGAGGCTATCTCACATTTCCGGATGCGTTGCGCCTAGTTAGGAAGCGAGCCGAGGTTATGTCCCGCTGCACGCGGGACGCTGTCTCGCAGGAAGGCGGGGAGTTTGGCATGGTGGCTCTTGTGTGCGAATCCGAAGAGCGCATGAAATCACTCATTGAAGATACGCGTGGATTCTTGGAGCTGTCTTCCTCGGGATCCAAGTCGGATAGCGCGGATCATGTCCCTGCCGTCCAGCAGGTGCTTATTGCGAACATCAACAGCAAGAACCAGATTGTACTGAGTGGTAGTATCGAGAGGATAAATACGCTCATGACAAATCTGCGCCAGTTTGGCGGGCACGATCCGCGGAGCGTCAGGCTGAAGAGTGACAGCCCGTTCCATTCCCCGATCATGGAACCTGCGCAGGAAACCATGAAACGCCTGCTTTACAAGGAGCGAGCGGATGGTGATATTGTGACTTGGCCGGGTGTTATGCCCTGTATATCAAATGTATCAGGACGCCCATTTCAGAGCAAGGAACAGCTGAAGGACTTATTGGCGAGGAGCTGCGTGGAAACTGTACAGTGGTGGCGGTCCATTAAGTGGTTACATGAGGAGGAGAAGGTAAAAAGGTATGTGGGCATTGGACCAGGGAAGGTAGGGAGAAATCTGGTGGGCAAAGAGGTGGGCATGAAAGGTGCTGTCAAGGGTGGTGGTGTCTGGGGCATCACAAGTCCAGCGGAAATGGAAGAAGTGGTTAGAGCTTTGGATGATACAGAAAACGTGGAAGAAGATTGAAAGGGGGGGGATGGTGAAATGCAGATTGACATTCATATCCGTGATGGCGTCCGCACATCACTCTTCCCCATTGGAGGGTCTATCAAGAGTATCTGCATTCTTGAGACTACATTTCCCCCCTGTAGGCCTCCATTCTCGATCACATCGCTTCGACCTACGATTTGAAGTACCGCTATCCCGAGTAGTTCCTAGCCTCCTTGCACATTCAATCCTGCATCGACCTGGATCCGCATACCCGTCATGCTTGTGTTCTTAGCGAGCATGACGAAGGCATCGGCACAATCATCAAGATACGTCTCGTGTTTCAACGCTGCCTTGTTCTTGAGGGCTGCAATCCGTTCTTCAGAGTACTTGAGGCCCTATATCGCCATTTGTCAGATTATGAATAGGAAGATGTGAGTTCATGATTCAGGCGAACAGAACGGAACAGGAAGCAGAATGTATAAGGTGGATATAGAACGTGATGTGATAGAACGTACCCATTCTGTCAATAGCAGCCCAGGGAGAACTGTGTTAACCCTGATCTTGGGGCCCTGGCTTTCACCCAGACACTTGACAAGCTGGAGTTGGGCTGCTTTTGTCACGGAATAAGCCATGGAAGAGCCACCTTGAGATACAGCCTAGAAAACACAACCATTTCATCAGCTAGACGGCACTGGGGCTTTGTTTGCGCGGAAGACTTAGACGTAGGAGAGCGAGAAATGAGATTAGGGAGAGAGTGATATAAGGAAATGTGAACACGCACTGCAATAGACCCCGTAGTGATCATGACACCTCCTTCTGGGTTGTTTTCAAAAGTCGGTTTCGCGGCCTTGAGGAGCGCGTGGGGAACTTTGACATTGGCTGCCCAGCACTGCATCGCATCGTGCATCAACATGGTCAGCCATCAACTCCTAACTTACTTTGTAAATCTATCTTCATGCATGTGTACGCACCTTATCCCACTCCTCGTAGGTCATAGAGTCCAAATCCGCAAAATTAGAAAATTTCGTCCATCCCTAGACACGGATTAGAACTTTTTCCTTGTACGTTAAGACAATTGGGAAGTGAATTGTAGCGGGGGAAGTTGTATCCGTTTGAGATGATGAATAATGATAGGGCTAACAAAACATAGAACGGAAGAAGGGGCGGGGGGATGGGGGGAAGGGTTAACATCATACCATATTCGAGATTATGATATCAATGCCGCCCAAGGCCTTGATAGTCTCCTCGATCACTCGCGAACATTCGTCCGTACTCGTCATATTCTGTGACCAAAACAAAAAATCACCCAAGGATCAGTACGCTACACGTTGATAAAGCCAGAAGGGGCATTGTATCTCACCGCCTTGATAAGCACGGTCTTGACCCCATGACCCTCACACTCGCTGGCGACCTTTTGTGCGGGCTCAACTCGATTGAAGTAGTTGACGGCGATGTTACACCCATGCGAGGCGAAGGTTGTGGCTACCAGAGCGCCCAGACCGCTGCAAATATACACTTTTGGTCAGTTGTGCAAGGGGTGAGTGAGATGAGATTGGGTTGGTGAGAGCACGTCTTGCCAGTTTTTTTGTAGAACATTTTGAAGAATAGAAGGTAGAAGAGAACTAAGAACATAATGGAAGGCAAGCGTGCTGCTGTACTTACGCAGATCCGCCCGTCACAAGGACGTTTCGACCTTTGAGGCTGTATGGCATACCGTACCGTATGTATCCGAGGGTGAGGGGTAGTGGAGATTGCGTACTCCGGGGTAGACAGCCTCTGTGTGCTTCTTTCCGAGTTCTGCTTCTCTCCCCTGCCTTTCTCAAGTAGAGTGTAGTACTTTCCCTAAATCCAACGTTATGTCTTTATGATAGGGGGTTGTTTGGCAATTACGCCCAGCGCCAGCCGATAACTGGAGAAGAGGGGATGTGGAGACGTGCAGTTGGGGAAAGAGGGCAAGGAGGTAAGAAGGAAGGCAAGGGTGGCCACCTCCCCGCAATAACAAAACTCCCCCGCATGTCTGCTACCATATGGCCAATGGTGCGTTACACAACATGCATGGCTACAGTTAGTTAGATTAATGCCTTATCAGAACAGGAGATAAATGTACGCATTGACCAAAACTCGGACAACCATTCCAGTATGACAAATATAAATATCCAGGCTCCGGTTGACCACTGTCCTCCAACAGATACTACATGTCAGTGAAATCTAGACCCCAATCATCACCATCAGCACCCATACCCATATCACCCATGTCGCCCATGTCGTCTAGATTTAGGTCAGGAAGGTCACCCATCTGGATGTCCGCACTCATCCCACCAGTTCCCACTCCAATTGAGCTCAAATCTACACCTGCTGCAGTAAGATCCAAGTCGTCCATTGTGCGATTCAGCCCCTGCTTATTCAGTTCCATGTCGATGCCCTCCATCGATGATAAATCGCCGTTACCTGTTGCCAACACTCCTGCTGCAGCGTCATTCATTGCCTTGTCAAGATCTGCAGGGAGATCCTGTGACGGTACATCTGCCAGATTGACCGTCGACAGCATGGCATTGCCGGTAGGGATTCCTGCTGCTTGAGCAAGATCTGCAAACAGGCCCTCGACGCGTCGATGAAGACGTACAATCGTTTCGGCAGCCAAGGGATCTGCGGACACAATACTAGGAGCATCGTCGAATTCAACTTGCAGCGCTTCTCGAAGATTGATTCGTGTCCGCGGTGACGGAGATGCTGGAATGGAGCTACCCGGCCAAATGACGGGCATTGTGCTATTATCGACCATAGGTGCACAAATGATGGAAACACCTATATCCAAGGCGGCTGCACCATTACCTGCTTCAGTTTGCGCTTTGATCTCGTCGACGATGGCGCGCAATGTTTTGGAAGCACCAACCAGTTCGATGCATGTATAGATTTGGCGGTGAGTATAGCTCGGTGGATTGGGCTGAAGTGCAGATGATGAAGCCCATTGTGAGAGTTGTTGTACGGTTTGTCGTAGAGACGAAATGAGAGTGCTGTTCGAGGCGTTGGTCCATTGTTCTAGCTCTGCGATGGAGGAGTATACGGAGCGTTCGTAGTGCAGATTGCCCTTGACACCTTTAATTGCTTGGAGAAGTGGCTCAATATCGTTGCGGTTTGGGTGGCGTCGCTTCAGAGTCCGGAAGCATTTCTTCAGCTGTGGAGACACCACACATAAGATGGTGGAGTGCATGGCCTGTGCATCACCTGACGTGGGGGTGGATCGTATCAACTTTCCAAACATCTGCATAAGAACATCCAAATCTTGATGTCCAGAAAGCAAGGCATGTGACGCCATCCATGTTAAGCCACCAACCAAGGCTGGTAATAGAAAGGTCTCGTGAAGGTCTAAAGCGAGTTAGTGTATTCACAACTTCGTATTCGGTAAGTTCCACTCACACTCTAGTCCACCCTTTACTGACTCCAAAGATAGCACATCTGCTGAGCAGGCCATTACGGTTTGGCTGAAAAGTGTAGGCACTATTAGGTAGAAATCTTGTGGTCGACATGAGGCAAACACCTCGTTGCTCAATCCTTCCTTATCAGAGTCGTAAAGATCCCGGAGCCAGCTCCCAAGGTGCTTTCCTTGATCTTCCGTCAGGTCGTTTGGTGGCACGCTGTGATAACCGCTCTCCAGCAATTGTGCCACAAACGAATTGTGCTCAATCCCCAGGTCGTAATGCGTCAAATTGTATCGATGGACAAAGGCCATCACCAGAATCAATATTGCTCCGAACTCATCATAGACCGGTTGGTATTCACCTATGGAGATTAGCAACATCCTCCCAGATAATGAAAAAAAAAAAGGTTTACCTTGGTCTCCATCGTATCGCCACTCGTCAAGGAAGATACACAAAGGTTTTAAAATGCTCACTGGTGAAGTGAATTGCAACATAGTATCCAAAGCTTGCGATTTCTTAGATAGCAAGTTGCATATGTTTTTTAAATGCATCGTCATCTGAGTTTCACAAAGATGGGATATGAACTATGTAAAAGTTAGCAAGCCCTATATTTCAAGCAGCTAAGCATACTTCTGTCACGGCGCCTACAATGGCACCTGCATTGCCGTCAAGGTTTTCTAGCTCTTCAATGTACGCATAGACTCTCTCGAAGTTCTCTTTGCACTGCGCAATCAAGTTCTGCTTGACGTACTTAGTCTCCGGTGGACCTTGCATGGGTGTTTCTCCAAGTAAGCGCTCCACAGTGCTCGTTTGTATCAATCCATGTAATGCACATGCGTTGAGAAAATCTTGGCGCACATCAGATAAAGCGTTGTTGCTCCCCATGATGTCGAAGCCTTGCGAGAAGGCTGGGAAAGCATTCGGATCTACGTGGCTCAAAGCCTGCGTAATACACAATTCCGGGTTCATGGCATACATGGGCGAGGCGTACTGAGACAAAAGGAGGGGTATTTTGTTGACGAGAAAAGACTTCAAGCTGTCCATGGTCTGGCTGGGTTCATTCCTGTACATGGCGTTTGCCAGAATATCGAATGCCGCGGTGACTAAGTCTGTTGCCATAGTTTGCGCATCCATCTATTTTTGTTAGCGCTTTCCTTCTTCAGTTACCGCTCGTTGAACAGATACCTTATAGCGCGAATTAATATAGCTAGTGATTAAAATGTCATCTGTAAGAGGGCGTGCAACGAGCTGCTCTAATTAGCTTTCCATCTCATGACCCCAAATCTTGGGACTTACAAGTGAATGTAGGAAAATGTAGAGTCCAGCTCGTGTGTTAATCATTGGAATTTCGATGACGGCTTCTAGTTGTAGAGCGGCAACAGCATTTTCGCTACCGTCCTCGTTTGCACTGGGAACGGACTTGTCATGGAAGTCGTGTTCTTTCTGATATATTTCCAGACGATTTGCAATCTGAATAGAGGTCTGCGATAGAAAAGGTATGAAGGTTGACAGTGCCTGAGCAAACTGCTTGCGGACTTCCTTGAGCTCGACCTTGTTCAACAACTGAAGGACTTTGGCGTTCTCGATCAAACCCACCACAAGCATCCCAAGGGCTTCGCGAACGTTGATAGACTGTTGCTGGGGGTGCTGCTGGATACCGGCTAGTGCCTGGATCATTGAGTCGCTAGTGTGAGAGGTAACCATAGCGGACATCCACGCTGTGACGACGCACAGAGTCCGAAAGCCCTCTGTGTTGGTGGTAGGTCTCTCGACGCGCTCACCGGAAAAAGCCTTGTGTAAGCGATGGAAAAGAATCTCTTCCAGCTCGGGCGGGTTCTGCCATGGTGAAGGATCTTTGGAATCGTGCTCTTCACCTTGCCTTGCGGGACGGTCCTTGGAATACTGGAAAGCGGACGAAAGAAGATCCGAAGCATCGATTTTTTTCAGCGCAAGTAGCCGTTCTGCATAGACGACTACACGTGGGTCGAAACTGACTGCAGCGGGCGTACGCGGCTTCAGCAGCAGGGCTGCGATTTTCCGACCGGGAAGTGGAGAGGTGATGTGCAGCTGGACGGCTGCTGCGTCAAAGAGGTCAGCGCGAACTCGTAATTCGATGCATCTGTCCAGGAAATGGGTCCACTCTCTGACCAAAGAGTCCATGACCCATGAGACTACTACGGGGGGATTATTGTGAGGCGTGGTGTTGGGTTAAAATAAGGTCAAGCTTCTGAGAGGTGTGGGTGAGGTGCCGCCGATCTTTAACAAGGGACCCGGCTTGGCATGGTGCTCGAACCAATACGAAGGGCTCCCCTGCATCAGGCTCGCCGCCGCTCAGCCATCATCCATTGACCGTGACATGCATACTGTACTGTACTGTACTGTACATGCATTCATTCGCTCCAGTGCCGTTGAATGGTCATGGCATGGCCTACCTGTACGAAACATTGGATCCAACTGGCATCAATCTTGTACACACTGCACACTATGCCATGCACCTGGTAACTATTTAACTGGCGACCCGATACTGAGGTTGCATACATGTATGCTTATGTAGTTAGCACTTGAGGTGATGAGTCCAAGTCCAATTCCGAGGAGAAGGAACGAGATCTTGCATAAATCGACCTCCCATGGCCAAGGACACGCACGTCAAACTCGAAGCAGACAAGCTGGCTGCTGTGGCTTGACTTGAACCCTAGGCATGACACGAACACGAGCGAACAATCGTGGCCCCCCATCCCTGTTCTTCCGAAGTTCCCATGTCATTGCTTTTTTGTTTGTTCCGATCGGAGACGCATGATCGTCACCATCACCGACATTCATCAGCACACGAGACATGTACCATCTATTTACAGATGTTAAGTCTTAGCCATGCATTCATTAGCTACCAAACCCGTGGGATCACAGTGGGAACCAACCCTCCCTCCTGCCCAATGAGAATAAACCCTCGCTATGCCTAGTAGTTTCAATCCTTCCAACGCCATGCACCCACACCCGGATGCCATGCTCGTATGTAGTCGCATCTTGCGCTCTTTCTTGAACCGCTGGGGGCCAGGTGGGTGAGATGCCGCCTGATTACTCTGCTCAGCGCAAAGTTTGCAGTACTCAAGACTCGCCGCCATCTGCTTCGGGTGCTCTTGGACCGATTTCCCAGTCTCTCATGTACAGCCACTGACTCCACATCTTCTCCGCACTGTCGATTTCGGCCTCTTGCACATCTTGTAGCGGCTTCAAGAAGGGAACCGATTCTTGGGGAGACATGTCATATTGGGTTTTGACACTGGCCCATCCACTCTTGGCGGCGAACAGGTAGTTGCGTCGCTCGCACTCGTGGACGGGGCCAACTCCCTTTCGCCATTCGTCACCAAAAAAGCCGTGCATGATGCCTTCCTTGTCCATGCCTGTAATGATGAGGCGTCGGATGAAGGGCACCAGGGAAACCCAGGCGGGGGCGGGGTGTGCTCGGGGGTTGTTGGGGGCGGGCGGCCTGGGCCAGGGCATGCTGTAGGCTGCTTGGCCCGAAGAGGCGGGCAATGGGCCGGATGAATTGACGACGGGATTGGAAGACCATTGGAAAGGCAAGCAAATATTAATCAAGGCGGCGACGGCCTGGACGCCATTATCGTGCTGTGCGTGGTCGAGGAAAAAGCGCTGGCAGCTCTGATATGCGGGGTGCCATTCGAAAATGTCAAACTGGGGGGTGGTTCCTGCGCTGGGGCTGCCGGCGGAGCTACCGAGTGCAAAAGAGCCCTGCCGGGGGTGGACAGCGGGATAGCCGGCAGGAAAGTGAGTGGTGAAGCCGTGAAGATTGGACATTGCGGGATCAAACTACTGCAGGAACGAAAAGCATCAGCACGTGTGGTTGGCCAGACCCGACCGACGGGGCGGGGGGACACCAGTTTCTTTACGTATGTACAAGTACGCAATTGGGAGGTGCCAGCAGGCAGGTTCAATAATTGGTATGTAGTGTAGTGTAGTGTAGTGTAGTGTAGTGTAGTTGGCGACTGACCTAGACGAAGACGGGCTGCGCAGAAAGCTCTCGGATCGGCGGCCACGGGGAAAATGAGAGTAATCTGGCTTGGAATGGCGATAAAGAGATGATAAAACAACAAGTGGAAGAAGGCACCCAGGTAGGTTGGTACTCCTAGGAGGTTTGCGCGGGCGGGCTGTGGCTACTGGCGGTGATGGCTGCTGCACGCACCTAGTTAACCAGCGCACCAAAAGCAACCGAGGAAATGGCGTGGGTGCGACTGGATGGACCGACAGCGAGGGCGTTGCAGGAGCACGGCGGCGACGGCGGCGGCGAAGCTGACGAGTATGTGTGCATATGTATGTAGGTGTACGTGTGTGCTAAGTTATAAAGTTACTGGGCGCGCAGGCTCGAGGAATGGATGGATGGATGGATGGATGGATCCATCATGGCAGCGCGGCCTCGGTAGAGCCTTATATCTTCTGCTCGGCGGCCATGATGCTGCTGTGAACCAGCGGGATCAGGTAAGGTGTGGCTGGCCCTTCGGGCGTCTCCTACGCGCAGCTATTGGAGCCCCAAAGTGGCTCCCGCGATGATTTCAAAACCTTCATCCCTGGGGAAGTCGAAGTCAGTCGAGGCGTGCTCGGCTCGGTTCCCCCCTGCTACCTTGCTACGATCAGGGCAGGGCCCAGGGGGAGCCGTGTCCCTATGCGTCCCTATGCGTCCCTACGTGCGGTTGCTGGCCGCGCCAATAGAGGCCCTGCACCGCGATCCGCTCACCAGGCGGAGATGGCGGCGTGGCGATTGTGGCTGTTTTGTTCCGCTGCTCCAGTTTATACAGCTATAGCACGGCGTACAGACATGCGCTCCTTGCTGCTCATGGGCCGACGCTGGTGAATAGGTGACGGCGCGAGCAGGTCGAAGCCGGTAACTACCTAACTAGGCGACTACCGTGAACTATGGTTGACGTCCGTACTAAACCGGTGGATTAGACTAAGTACATGTACAGTATACTGTAGTATGCATGCCCCATGACAAATTGTCAACTGGTACATGTACATATGTATGTAAGTATGCAATTGCTACAACAATACAAATATCCATGTGCGCGCGGAAACACGCATGGACAAACATGCATGTACCTAGTTTCAAGCCATTCACTACCTACCTACGTACCTACAGTATTGTACCGTCGTCTTCGTGTCCAGTCCGGCGTATGATCATGAGGCGTGCATGCTGGCACATACATACCTAGCACGTGGTACCACATATAGACATGTAACTACCTTTGTACCTAACAGTAGGGAGCTGCCTCCTGACTCCTCACCTCTCATGATGTTGCTTTCTTTTCTTTTTTCTTTTTTTGGTCATCACGACAGCCCCGCCGTATACACCACTCGTTTGGTCTTATCATCCTCTTGGAGCACGTTGCAGGGCGGCAAGGGTCCGCTGCTAACCCCCTCTATTGGACTACAGGCACCGTGAGACCCTTCCTCTAGTAGCTACTGTACATGCACTCTACTCTACTGCCTGCCTACATGTACAACAACGAGCGCGCAGGGACTCTTCCGTCTCAATAGATAGCCTCCCGTCTAGAGCCCCCCTTTCAATGCTGCTTCACCCAGGATCACGACTACAGGATCATTCGCACTGCATAGATATTACTGTGTAGACAGGCCGGCGGGGGTCGGAGGGCCCGAGGGATGCTCTCTTGTGAATCTGGACCCTTCGGAAGGCTACTCCGCCGCCGCAGGGGAGCAGGCCGCGCCTGGTCTTCTTTCTTCCATCGTTCAATGTTCCTTTTTTGGATTTTTTCCACTTTTATTCATTTTTGTTGCTGTTGTTGTCGTTGTTGTCGTGCTCTCTCCTGTCTTTTCCTTTCCAATCAGGTCCGTCCGCTCTTGTTTGTTGCTGTGTCTACTTGCGTTTCATCCTGGCCGTGCTCAGCATGACGTCTACATAAAACACCTCAATGGTCGGTCGCCGACTGAAATCCACCACAAAACGCCTTTCGTAGCACAGTTATACACGGAAATGGTAGACGAGTGCGCTCAAACATACCAAGCGCGGCCCGCAAATCCATCTGACCAGGTATCTAACTGTACAGAGGATGCACTGCATGATCAGGCCCATGTGCAGGTGCTGTGGCCCTTGTCACTGGCGAGGCACGCAGCCAGCATCCATCCATCCATCCATCAATGTCTTGGGGGCCATGTCCTGAAAAGCAAACCACAGAAACGGGGGGCTCTTGTGCATCGCCGTCCAATATTGCAACTGTAATTCATATTACCAGCCTTCAGCCAGCCATACAGCACTACAGTTGTACCTTGTTCGTGTTTTGGCCGTGTCCATGGCTAGGGTCCCTCTCCCCCTCTTCCCCAAAAAGTATTCACGCTTGCGTCACTGCTCCACTCGCCCGCATCGTCTTCTCTTCCGAACATGGTGACGATGGCTGGAAAAACTCGCCCAGAACCCTCCCTCCCCTTCGTGTCTGCACATGCACACAATCCGCAGTACTTTAGACGATACCGACAGCTTGGGAACGGAAATCCATCTGGATACCAACACCAGCTTTACGTTCGCCTCTGCATCTCATCCCGAACGCCTGCGACCTTACCATCGCCGATACGCCCGGCTACTGCGTAGATCGATCGTGGCGGCTGACTACAGCATCGTCAACCCTTTACGACGGCTGTAACCATTGTGTTCTCCCCTTCCCCTACAATGTCCTACTCGCTAGCCTCGCGCACCAAGGTCAGTGCCATCCATTGATGCCATGCAAAATCAAGGTCAGAACGGCACATGTACTGATCTCTGTGGTATTCTTCGCAGCTACCTAATGGCTTGTACATGCCTACCATCCACCTAGGTGTCTATCTGACTTCCGGGAAGGAAACGTACCAGGCAGTTCGATGGGCTCTAGAGGTATGGATTGCTCAATGAACCGTCTGATATATCGATAGCCTGAACACGTTCCTGTGCTTACTTGTGCACTCACAGGCAGGATATCGAGGGTACGTCATCAGGCTCTTCCGCCCTTGTATGACAGCTGACGAGGCACACGAGCAGTATCGACTCTGCCCAAATGTACCATAACGAGAAGGAGTGTGGGCAAGCCATCCTCGACTTCCTTTCTAGCGACGCTAATACAGAGTCACTCAAGCGGGAACACATTCACTTTACTTCCAAACTAGCCTCCAATTCCACTTATGATGTAGTACGAAAAGCCATCAAACGATCCATTAAGGAATGTGGACTTGGCTACATTGATCTATTCCTCCTCCATTCGCCATATGGTGGCAGGAAAGCGCGCCTGGACAGCTGGAGAGCGCTTGAAGACGCCATCGATGACGGCGAGATTCGTACTGCTGGTGTGTCCAACTACGGCGTCAAGCATGTCAGTACCCGTTCCCTCCTTCCCTTACAGTGTGCATGTAGCGGCTACTCTGTACAGCCCCTCACGTGAAGATTCGGGAGCGCAGTGCGTGCGTAGTGCATTCGTACATGTATGCACCTACATGCAACCGCCGAATACGATGCTTAAGTACTTGATGGTTTTCACTGACAAGCCGTCTGTCCAGCTACGAGAGCTTCTAGTCTCGAAGCCGAGAATACCCCCAGCCGTCAATCAGATTGAAGTCCACCCCTTCAACACGCGCAAGGACATTACATCCTACTGCTCTGAACACAACATTGTGGTGGAAGCCTACGCGCCGCTGGTGCGGGCCCTGCGCATGAAGCACCCAACCATTGTGTCTCTGGCTAAAAAATACTCGTGCACGCCGGGACAACTACTCGTTCGGTGGAGTCTGCAACACGGTTATGTGCCACTTCCTAAGAGCGTCAAGAAGGCTCGGATCGTAGAAAACGCGGAGATGGGCGGATTCACGATAGAGGATAGTGATATGCAGACGATGGATGGGCTGGACGAATACCTGGTCACGGGTGAGTAGCGCGTGCGAGATTTCTTTCTGCTTTTCCTTTTTTTTTTTTCCGTGACAATACATCTGCTCTCGCCAGGCATTGGGCCAAGGTAGCAATGGAAAGATGGGTAAAGAAAATCAAGGAAGAAAGAAGAAGAAAGAAAAGGCGTAGTTGCCGTTCCGGTGGTCGGTGGAGGGAGCGGCGATTTCGGCGGCTGCGGCCATGTCTTCCAATTTGAGGGACGGGTCACGAGGTCCAATTTTTTTTTCTTCTTCATCTCCCGGTATGTGCTGACAGATGGATTCCTAGATTGGGACCCCACCGAAACGGACTGAGATGATTAGGGACTGTGGTGTTGTGGAGTGGAGTGGTGGTGGGTGGGTGGGTGGTGTAGCGAGTACCAGCCCGTACCAAGTAGCTAAGTGGGCATGGCGTGGGGTATTACCGGTTACATGGACTTCCTATGGAGGCTGAGAAATTTGCGCGGAGGAAGGAACACGAGCTGGCAGCGGGCAGCGGGCAGCGGGCGGGTGACACGGGCGGGTGGCAAGCAATTCCAATGCCGTGGTTGTTGTAAGTGAATAGTATAGTTGGTAACTAACTAGAGGTAAGTTGCATACATACATGTACATGCTTAGCTAAAGTGAGATAACGGCGGGCAATGGAGTGCAAATATTTGGGGGTAAGAAGAACAAACACGTCGGCGCCGAGGCTGATGATCCCACATGCATGTTTTCAGCGCATTGACAAGTGAAGCCAAACAAACCCCCCCGCGGGCATACACATGCAAGTTGTAACTCTCCGTATCCCCTCCCCACCTGTGCTGAAAGAACAAACTACGTACTAGCATTGCGTTCGCGCCGAATTCGGATGCCATGACGGCGGGCTATGACAGGAAAACCTTGGGCGCGGGCACGTCACGTCCGCCCCCGCGTCCCTTCTCATTGGCTCGCGCCTTCCTTATCTATTCGCTCTACAAGATGGTTTGCGTCGCTGAAATCCAGACGCCTGCCTCTGGCCAGTGGCAGTCCACAAACACCACGCCCACCTTGGGCATGCCTACGCCAGTGACGTGACGCACGCCTCGTCTCCGTTTTTTTGTTTTTCTCTCCTAGCATCAAATGGCAGAAGGGGCGAGGGCGAGGGCGGGCGGGGTGTGCATCGGAAAGGAACGGCGCCGCCAGGACAACGGTGGTTGTGGTAGGAACCCATCAAGTACAACCCACTATCACTTCATGGTACATATATAAAAACCTCGACCTCCAATTCTCAGCTCCCACTTGCAATCAACCTCTCCTCACCTCCTTCTGCTCTCTTGCCCTTCCTGCCTCTGTCGACATTTTGGTATATACTGTCGCCCTTGTGATTCCATCATTACATATACAACCTTTGTTTGATACCCCTTCTTCTAAATTCGCCGTCATGCCTGCGTACGAGCCCGAGTTCGAGCAAGCCAAGAAGGGTATGTTCCCACCATTCCTCTGAAAAATGCTCAAGCGCATGGAAACTGACCCGCCCTCCATAGAGCTTGTCTCCACCCTCGAATCCTCCTCCCTCTTTGAAAAGAACCCCGAGTACAAGAAGGCCCTCGAAGTCGTATCCATTCCTGAGCGCATCATCCAGTTCCGTGTAGTCTGGGAGGACGACAAGAACCAGTGCCAGGTCAACAATGGCTACCGTGTACAATTCAACTCTGCCCTCGGCCCCTACAAGGGAGGTCTCCGTCTCCACCCTACCGTCAACCTGTCCATCTTGAAGTTCCTGGGCTTCGAGCAGATCTTCAAAAATGCCCTCACAGGACGTAAGTCATATATACGAGTCACGCCACAGTATTTCAATTTGCCTAACATGTGGGAATAGTCAACATGGGCGGTGCCAAGGGAGGAGCCGACTTTGACCCCAAGGGCAAGTCTGACAATGAAATCCGCAAGTTCTGCGTTTCCTTCATGCGCGAGCTTTCCAAGCACATTGGCGCCGACACCGACGTCCCAGCTGGTGATATTGGTGTTTCCGGCCGCGAAATCGGCTACCTCTTTGGCACATACCGCGCCATTCGAAACCAATGGGAAGGCGTGCTCACCGGCAAGGGTGGAGCTTGGGGAGGCTCGTTGATCCGCCCTGAAGCCACCGGATACGGACTTGTCTACTATGTTGAACACATGATCAACTACGCTTCGGGCGGCAAAGAGTCTTTTGCTGGGAAGAAGGTCGCCATCTCTGGATCTGGCAATGTCGCTCAGTACGCTGCGCTCAAGGTCATTGAACTTGGCGGCACCGTCGTCAGCTTGTCTGACAGCAAGGGCGCTCTCATTGCCACCGAGGGCAAGGGCTTCACTCCTGAAGACATCAACAAGATTGCCGCGCTCAAGGTTGAACGCAAGGCTCTGACCGCCTTCGAAGGTCACTCATACAACTACATTGAGGGAGCGAGGCCCTGGGTCCACGTCGGCAAGGTTGATGTGGCGCTCCCATCAGCGACTCAGAACGAGGTCTCGGAAGACGAGGCCAAGGCTCTCATCGATGCAGGCGCAAAGTTCATCGCTGAAGGCTCCAACATGGGCTGCACACAGGAGGCTATCGACGTTTTCGAAGCCCACCGCAAGTCCAACGGCGGCAATGCCATTTGGTACGCTCCCGGAAAGGCTGCCAACGCTGGCGGTGTCGCTGTCTCAGGTCTCGAGATGGCTCAGAACTCTCAGCGCCTAAGCTGGACCTCCGAGGAAGTCGACAGCAAGCTCAAGGGCATCATGAAGCAGTGCTTCGACAACTGCTTGGAAACGGCCAAGGAATACGTCACCCCTGCCGAGTCTGAGTTCCCTAGTTTGGTCGCCGGCGCCAACGTTGCTGGCTTCAAGAAGGTCGCTGCTGCCATGCACGACCAAGGTACGTTACTTACTTCATTATGTCAGAAAAACTGTGCTAACTAAGTTCGCAGGTGATTGGTGGTAAATTACCAATTGCTGGTGCTTTATGAGCATCATCCACCCACTCCTCCGTCTTTGTACAGATTTCAGCGATGGGAATATCGGGTGCCAAAAATTCCGCACACACATTTTGAGATACCTTAAACCTTCCTTTCATCGATGATTACGTTGACCAGGAAGTTTTGGTTGGTGTGTATTGTACATATAAGTTCAGGGTTTGTCTTTTTGCTTTTCAGATACCTTACGAGTTTTATGCATTAATGAAAGTTTTGAAAAATACATATACATAACGAATGTACACCAAAGCCCTAAATTAGTTGGCTTGGTTATGAGTGCATAATGAAAATTGATTACATTACTCCTTGCCTACCATCCAGAAATTATGAGTATATATTAGTAAGTATCAGAATGATATGTAAATGCGACCACGGGACCATAAAAATTAATTTCCCCTTCAATCTCGCTGTTCGTTAAGAGTCTTTAACTACTTATTCCATTGCACATCCTAAATAGGAAATAATTTACCTCTCTATAGCAAGTCAACCGATAAGCACTACCTCCTAGTTAACGCAACGTTAGTGAATGCCAATAATTTATCAAAAAAACTCAACAGGTTCAGACTACATTAAATTAGCCTGCATGTCCGTCCTTTTTAGTAACCATAATCTCGACCGCTTCCTATTCCGCCTTCCAACTTTTTTTAAATTAAACTACGGTGCAGCTCCAAAACTGCTGAATCGACGTCGGAATGCTGGGCAAATGATTTTACTGGGTAAGCGGCTGATAATGGTACTGCTAGTAACTCTCAACGCTTATTTCAGTTGTCCCTTGGCCCCAATCCTACTATCTCTATTAAGACTCGCCGGACATTTAAGTGTTAGTGTCTACCAAGACTTGCTCGTTTGGATACATATCGAACCAAGCTTGGATCCGCCTATGAATCAACAATCTAAACTCTGCACATCCTTGCCCGTAGATGCCAGAGTAACACCGGGAATCTGGCCCGTACTAGGTCGAGTATTATCTGCAGATCATTACGATTATGAATAAGGACTCTGGCGTCTACTGCAAAGATACCCTGGACGCAATTGTCATCGCTACCAAACTCTACTGGTAGGACCGACGATACGCCGAAATTGTGACTGTCTATCCTGTTCTGGAGTACCTACAGTACACTCGCAAGACGGAGGAGCTCAAGGTCCTTGGCGATGAAAAATTTTGTGGGGAAGTTGTATGATAACTTTTATCAATGCCTGGAAGAAACAAAGGCGAAATGTGTAGGTTCTAGGTGGGCGAGGGCAATCATGGGTGGTTGATGTAGGCTATCAGCTAGGGAAGCCCCACACACACATATACAGGGGGGTGACACGTCGGGAGGTCACATATCGGGAGGGCTAAAGATTTGTTAGTAAACGGAGTGAGACCGCGAGTTCTGATTGTATAAAATCTTAGTCTTCCCGATATGTGACCTCCCGACGTGTCACCCCCCCTTGTACATATACCCTGCCTCGGGGTAAACCTCTACTCAGAAGGCCCTCCTGTATACGCACGCTTACCTATCAGGGAAATCTGACGCAACGGAGGGTTATTTACCAGGTCACAGCCTTATAAATCCGAATATTCACCAGGTCACAGCCTAATAAATCCGACTATTCACCTCATCAATCATGCATATCTCTCAATTATTTGACAATATGAGTTGTTTCCATAAGTTTGCATATAACTCCAGGGCGAGAGCTTCACCATACAGCACAGTCAGATTTTCAAGGTGGTACGTGTCTAGCACCAACAGCCATGTTTTGGCCAAAAGAAAAAATGCGGCACAGTCAATTCTTACATTTAACATGCAGGTCCTGGCTGCTCACTGGTTGCCCACTTCCTGCTGAAACCACACTACAATGTCATTGCCGCAGTCCGCAACCCCCAATACAAGACAAGCCCATTACTAACACAAGTTCAGCAGGCTGACTCTAGTGTTTTTATCATTGATTAATATCGACTCGCCTTCAGGGAGTTGTGGTTAATCTACAGTTAGAGCTCGGTATCAGCATGTTCGATTGTAGTAGCTAATGCTGTGGCCCTCAACATATAGGATTATTCCAATCCTAGTTTAATTCATAAGATACTTGACCTTGTAAATGTCAATACACCAGGTAAAAATATATGTGGGACTACTTGACCGCTTTTTCACTGGCATGCATTATATGATCTCTTCAGCTTTTCAGGCAACCTGCGAAACTGCTTTACAAAAGTCACAATCTAAAGTTTGTCACTGTCAGTCCTCACATCTCAAAACTCGGCAAAGCACTCAAAGATGACTTCCCAGTGGTTGCATATGGTGCCAGCAAGGCATTGGTACGTTACCTCGCCGTAAAGATACATCACGACCCATGTTGCGAGCTGAGTCCTAGTGAGAAAGGGACTTAACCGTGCCTCAAACCTGTCGCATAACGCCAAAATATTTGTAAGTCATCAATCTCTTTTTGTTCAACTTCTGATCCTTCATGCAGTAAGATGGGACGTTTCTTTTTTTTTCCCCCGATTCTGACCCTTATCGTGCACCGTTATTAGACAGCAACATGCGTTATTTCCAGTTCTTAAACACGGTTTGCGTCGCTTCCGCCGCCGCGACATACTCGACAAGCATAAGACCCGATACCACAATGGACGCAATTTCTGTTGAACTGAAGTCGTTGCTCTCCTCTGGAGCTACTCTCTCCAACACCGCACCACCAAGATGGAGCCTGTACAGCGCACCCAAGCCTGCTGCGGTAGTCAATGTGGCCACTGAGGCAGATGTTGCAGCCGCGGCATGTACTTCCCATTCATTTCGACAACATCATACGTATTAACATTTTGATGATGCAGGTCAAATATTGCGCAGGAAAAAACATTCCCTTCTTCGCACAAAACGGTGGATCTGGCTGGGCAGCTCTCAACTTGACCAATGGAATAATAATCGACATTTTACCGCTGAACAAGGTCACATTCAACACGGATAAAACGCAAGCCACGATCGGTGGTGGTGTATCTGTGGCAGAGGCCATGGCCGCTGGGGCTGCAGCTGGCGCTTTCATACTAACAGGCAACTGCGACTGCGTAGGTGCCCTCGGCGCGTACCTGGGTGGTGGCTATGGTAACCTCATGGGAGCGTATGGTTTTGGTGTAGACAACATCATCTCTTTCAATTTGGTCAATGCTGAGGGGGAACTGAAGACGGTCACGGAAGCCAGCGATCCAGATCTTTTTTGGGCTGTTCGCGGTGCAGGACCCAACTTCGGTATCGTGACCTCTGCTGTCATCAAGTCCTATCCCGACTCCAACCTCACTGCCTGGAGTACCGCTTTGGTTTTCCCGGGCGAACAGATTACAGACGTGGTCAAGGCCGTTGAAGCTCTACGCCCCAACCTCAAACCTTCGCAAAACGTCTTTCTGTACCTTACTAATAACAATGGTCCTGTTATTTTAGTTACTGGTTTTTTGCTCCACGCGACGGTAGAAGAAGGAAAGGCTGCCTTCGCTGGCCTCTACGCCCTCAACCCAGTCTTTGAGAACAGTGGCGTCCTGCCGTATGCTCAGTGGAACGCTGGAGCTGCAAGCTTCTGTCTCCGTGAGCAGCGCAAGCCAGGACACAGCGTCGGTATCAGTCAGCTCCATCCTGAACAGTGGCAGGAAATTTGGGACCGCTACGTCGAATTCCGAAACAAACCGGGAGCAGAGAATAGCGTCGTCATCATTGAGATTTACAACTTGGCCAAGGGACGGAGCATTCCGTCCTCAACGGCTTCATGGCCACACCGAGACGTAAATGCTCAAGCCATTGTTATTCCTTGGTACACTGATGCTTCGTTGGACAATGATGCCATTGCCTTTGCTCAAAAGGTCCGAAACATTTGGAAATCTACAGAGACAAAGTCCACAACGTAAGTTGCTGTATTCTGATTCGTAAAATAGAACGTGCTAAGTATTATAGATACATCAACTTTGCGCAAGGCGACGAAGGTCTAGAGGCTATCTACGGCGACAGTCTGCCCCGCCTTCAGACACTTAAGAGGAAGTACGATCCCGAAAATCGCTTCAACCAGTGGTTCAACATCCAATAGCAGGATCATGATTTGCCTAAGTTAGCATCAATCAATCAACGGTTCTATGGCAAACGAGGGGAGCAACAAGTCGGGCTATGAGCGGTTCTCTGAGCAATGAGAAACCCTCATGGGGTCCATCAAAGCCATTTTTGTGTGTGTGTGTGTGTGTGTGTGTGTGTGTGTGTGTGTGTGTGTGTGATTCCTTGCCCATCTTTTCTACTGTCCTTTGCTGCTGCTGCTGGCAGTTGTTTGTGATGTGAGGTATGTAAGAAAGTGGGTGGGGCGAGTATATGCGACCGAAAGTTTTTCTTGATTGGCTGTTTGGAACCATGGCCTCGTATCCGTGAACCCCACGCGGTCGAAAAAAGAAGGCAGGGAAAAGAAAAAGAAAAAAAAAAAGTATTTCCGATTCCCTCCGCAGCCGATCGAAATGGTGGTCCTAGTATACGTGCAAATCTGAAGCTAGGAAAGGTATATATGTATATTGTGGTTGTCCCTAAACACATGTACTGTTGTCTACGGAATATGAGTACAGCAAAATGCGCTGAAATGCACGTAGACGCTTGAAAACAGCAAGTGATTATTGCGGTCCCCCAATATCCCTAACAGAATGGCTACGCTCTGCCCACTCAAACCCTACATAGAAATCGGAGTGGCGAGATTCGTATTTCGTCACACACTGCATGTAGACGTAGGTAAGGAAAGAGGCGAAAGTTTTGTCTTACAGATGTCGCATTAAGCTTCTTTGGGAATTCAACGTCGATTGACATTGATTAATACCAGAGTTATTAGCACTTGACCTTGCTACCGAAAGTAGCCACAGACAAAGAAAGACTTTGAATTTGAGTTCGCATCCTTACAGGACAGTAGAAGTTGCACTTAAGCGAGCATTACTTGTTATATTTTAAAGCTCCAGAAGTGTCTCAACAGCGATTAAAATACACATTGTAGAGGTTATGTAGTTTGTTAGGTAGAGTAGGCCATATTTTCCAATTTGAAACTTTCACGGCCCTCTAAGAGGCTTTCCTAGACCGAAGAAATAAATGTGCGAGTTTACTGCTACTTCTCCTGCTTTGGAAAAAGTACATCTATATTGCGGGCACGAAGTTAGTTCAATTGAACTAGGGACATTTCAGTACATTATCAGTATATCAAAACGCTACACGATGTAGTGTCTTGACAAACGACGACTCTGTATAATGCTTACGCTCGAAGTGCTTGTATCAAACAGTATAGGAACATGTCCCGAGAATCATCACTTTGAAAGTCCCAGAAGGAGAATTCAGGCATCCCAGTAAATGTCATAGATGTTATTACCCTCCCTGCACCAAACTCTTTGAAGTTTGATATGTGTTAGGGCGATGTTCCCGACTCCTCCCTATGTTGAATGTATTTGTACATGTGGCTTGCTCGCTGCCTCTTCACACTATCTTACACACTATCCTATGCTGAACCCAAATATAATACCAAAGAAAGGAAAATCAACCTCATACAAATGGGGAACACCATACCCGGTTTCTGTGACCCTTCCAAATCGACTCCTGATTAAGTAATCAACCCGTCGTTAGCTTGTAACCGGGTGTTTAATTACTCTAAACTTAGGTAACTGTGTACCGTTGGGCTCTGACGGTCCATCATACACCCATGTTCTCGAATCAGTGAAACGAAAAGTTTTAAAGCCTGATACCTTTTTTATGGTCGGCCCTTCAAGTTGCAGCTTTGTGTCAAGGTCATTGACCCCTGTAGGAGCGGGCGCACCATTTGAAGATGAGCTGCTCAGATCACTAGATGATGAACTATCCAAATTGAGTGATTGCGAGCGTTTGAGGCGCGCTTCTTCCACCTCCAAATCCTCCATCTCACGATTTAGCTTGTTGATTTCCTCACGTAATTTCTGCGATTCAGCATCGAGCGGGATCGAGCTGTATCGAATCGGTATATCCTCCGAGTTATAAGCCCAAGTTGCATTCATCCGTCGTCGCTCCTCTTTGTCAAATGTCTTGACATCAATGGAATCAGGGTTCGCTGCGAGCTTTTCCTTGTCGCGTAGAAATTGGCCAGCAAGATACAAGCTGCCTGTGACAACAATTCGTTCGGATCCATCTGCGAGATACTTGGCAGCACATAGTGCCCGCAGTGGCTCGGGTTCAGAGACATGTGCAACTGTCACCTCAGGTTCTACCTCAAGAGCAATTTTCTTTAATTCCACAGGGTCCATGGGCTCGACCCATGGCATGCCGTCAACAGGTCCAAAGGATGTCGTCAAGACAACGTCCCCCGGCTTCAGAATCCATTTTAGAAATTCCCGGGCATCCTTGCCTTCAGTCATGGCAATCACCCAAGTCATTCTTTTAACGTCCGGATTCGAGTTCGATCCCCTCTTTTGTTTTCCATGTCTCAAATACCTGTTAACATACGTTCTCAATTCTCTGGCAGCATCGGGATTGTGGGCTCCATCGACTAGGACTGTGGTATGTCCACCCAGAACAGCGGGGCATCTTACTGACTGCATACGGCCTGGAAGCGTTTTATTCCTTAGAGAGGGGAGAAAGCGAGAAGCTTTTAAACTGCTTTCACCAAGACTTTCAAGCGCTTGGGTGAAGGCTAGATAGCCCAGTACTGCGTTATCTCTCTGGAAAGGTAGCAGCCTATCTGCTAGCTTTAACCAGTCTTTCGTCCTGAAGAGTTCTTCCCTCCGTTCGGGGGTGTCAGGGATAATTTCAGGCCCAGCACCAATCTCATTGGCGTAGTCACGAATAGTGTGTAGCACGTGAAATTCATTGACGGGGTTGACGATATAAGGTACACCTCGTCGGAGGATGCCTGCTTTGTGAAGCGCAATCTCCTCAAGAGTGTCCCCAAGAAATTTCTGGTGATCACCAGCAATTTTGGAGATGACGGATATGATTTGATTTTGCAAAATATTGGTGGCATCGAGCCTGCCGCCCATGCCGACTTCGACGACGCCAACATCGACTTTGTGGTCGTTGAAGAGCTGGAATGCAGTTGCCGTGAGCAGTTCGAATTCAGAAGCACCGATTTGGTGGTTTTCATTCATCTGTTTAAAGTGATTCTCAACTTTGTGGAATCTAACAGGGTCGACGGGCTTGTTGTTGATGGTGATGCAGTCGGATCTGGAGGGGTCAGACTCTGGATGGGGTGATGAGAATTGCAATCGCATACGTACCTATGAATCAGGTGCGGGGATGAGAAGCAGCCATTGCGAATGAGCCTGCGGGACAGCAAATGAGAGGCAACATTGCAGATGGAGCCCTTACCATTCGTACCAGCAACGTGTATGGTCTTCCAGGGGAATTGTATGTCCTTGAGGAGCAGGCCGATGCGCTCGAGACCAGGCTGTATCATGGCCGGTCGCGGCAGAAGGTCAATAGTGTATTGAAACGAACAGCCAGGGACCGTCAGGGGTCAAGTTTTGTAAACTGAGGTGAGTCAAAGGCTTCTTTGGACGAAAAGTGAGGTCGGCGAGCCAGCCCTATCCTAAAGGGGCAGGAGATGCTTGGCGCTGCCAATTGTTTGGCCCTTAACGATCAACGCTGTGTTTGAGTGGTTTCTGGACGAGAAGTGTGAATCACAGCTTCTGTGTTTATATAGAAAGATGACTTGAATCACCGATGGCTTGAGTTTAGGCCTTGGATGAAGGAACAATCACGACAGCAACCAGCGAAAAATAAAAACACGAACATTGAAGGCGACGGCGAGGATACCTAGGTGAAAATTTGCCCTTGTCGGCGTCGTGTCGTCAAGCCTGCTTACATAAGACAAGGCCCAGCCCCAGTTCCCGAGGGCCCGTCCGTTCGCTCGCCTCGCTTCCCTCCCCGCCCCCCAACCATCCGCCCAACTTCCCCTGGGCCTGCGCCTGCCTTGTCGCTTGCCGTATCCACCATCAACAATACCATCTCCTCCCCCGTCATCCTCATCAACATCGCCATCGCCATCGCCACCGCCATTCCATCTCCGCTCCCTTCCGCTCCTCTTTTCGACTCGCCTCTCCTCTCCTTCCCTCTCCGCTCACCTCTTGTTGCCTCGCGCCAACATGGGTCTTCCAATGTGGCGCGCGCCGTCTCCCGAGGACGCCCACGACGCGCTCAAGAAGGACCCAACCGCCAATGCGCGGAGCCCCATCAGACGCCGCCGCCCTACCAGATCACCAACATCTCCCAGGCACTTCCACAATGTTGCTGTCGACCACCATCCTCTGTCGCGCCACGATGCTTCCAGCACGCGTTCGCGGTCGCGCTCACGCTCACGCTCACGCCCGCCCCCGCCACCACCCGCTCCAGAGTCCCCCAACTTCTGGCGACGCGGTGAGCACTTGTCCCGCACAGCTGCACCACCACCACCCGAAGAGAGAGAAACCCGCTTCTTCTTCCGCCTATCCACTGATGCTCCTCGTGGTCTGTCCTTGGATCCTCGCCGTTCGCTTCCTGCCTTGACGCCCAACTTTGCTCCTGCCACAACCTCGCGCAACATTCGTCGCAGCTCGCGACACGACTCCCCCATAGACACTCATGACCGCTCAACCTACCGCAGTCGGTCTCCCTGGGATAGCCTCCGTGCCGATGGCTCTGACCGTCGCCCCCGCATCATGTTAAGGTCCGGACGCCGCAACATGCCCGACGGTCCCTTGCCCTCCAGCTCATTGCGCGAGTCCTGGAGCCCTACCACAACAGTGGACGGTCTTGGTGATCGTGACCGCAGTCTCACCCCTGTCGAAGAGAGCTCTCACTGGGAACCCTTTCTCAATGGCGTTGTGCCCGATCCTCTCGCCCCTACTGCAGACTCTTCCTTCACATCGGCCGCCGCATCGGCCTCCTTTTCAAACTCGCAGCCTAGCTCTCGTGCTAGTAGTTCCAACTCCAACTCAGCATCGTCTTCACGTACCCATATTACTATTCCTTCGCGCAGCCAGTCATTCAGTCTCGAACAGTTTCTCCGCAATTGCGACACCTCTGAAGATGATGGTGCATCAGAAACCGAAGAGGAAGACACCGAGACCCCAAGCTCTTTCCACCCAGCTTACCCAGGATTTGGCGTTGGGACTCGCATTCTGCAGAACCCCTATCGACAATCGCGGAGCATTCGCAATCAAGCACACGAGTCGGCAGTGAACGTGAGGAGCTTCTATGGTGAAATCATCGCCCATGATTCTGAAAGTCAGGTCGATGGACCAGAGGGGCATCACCCTGACGCATCTACTGAGGAGCCTGCAGAAGAGCGCACGTCCACAGATGAAGAGCTGCCACTAGATCAGGAACTGCGTGATGCGCGAGCCTTATTGGAACGGCTGACTCGCAGAGACGACGTTTCGGACGAATTTTGGGCTTCAGTGGGGCTACAACGACCGCTTGCTGACCGCTTGGAACGCATTCAACAACACGAGCGTTTGTAATGAACTATTTGACTTCTTCAGTGTGAGACTCGCGGGCTGGTCTAGCACCATGATTATATGCGACTTTAGTATTTCTTTTCGACTCCTGTATGACCAAAGTTATCGAACTTTATGCGTCGGTGTTCTCTTCTTTTATGACACCGTCTTTCGGGATATCTCTGATACCAGTTTTCTTTTTTTTTCATAATGATTCTCTGCGCACGATCGATCATCCACGATGAAAATCTGTTTGTTTTACTGCACATGTATAGGTTTAACATGGTTCCCGTCTTGGTCGCTATTTCTACTAGGAGGCACGGGCTTTTTCGTTGTCTTTGGCGGTATTTTGTACTTTATCTAATCCTCTCGCACCTCCTTCAGGGAGCCTATGGAGCGCAAAAGGGCCTTTATGCGACGACGGGAAAAGAATGCAAAAGCGATTTGGCACATTCAAGCATTTCATATAACGTGATGGCTAACATACGTCTTGGTGATATATTGAATATAGCATCTGTGTGCGTGTTTTCTGTCTATAGATCACCGATCTATAAATTGCACAGGGAAACCTGGCGATATCACATTAATTTACTTCGTATTACTGTCTTTTACTCAGTTACACATTGATCGGAATGTGTGATTGGACAAGTAGACCGATGAATGTTTTACGCATAACCTTGACGTCGAACAGAGGGCTATCCAGGATTAGACCACCCATCCCTATGATCCTCATACCCTTTTTCCATTCACATCCATTTCGCAGAGGAGAATGAGGTGTTGGGGATGTGTTATTTTGTTCCGTGGTTGCGAGCGTGTTACATTGTTTTGCGAACCTTGAAAGTGTAACATTAGTACCATACCATACCTCTACAGCGATACGAGTAGGTAGACTAGCAATTGGAACAAAACCCTCGTGAACATTCGAGAAATAATGCATTTAGTGAGCGATTCGTTCTCAAAACAACCGACGCACATGGTGCGACTATGTACGACTTGCATGTGCTTTCTAGCATTCCTCCATGACTATCACGCACCATCAACAACACAAAGCGTCGCGCAGAGTAAAGACTAAGATAAATTAAGGAGCTTGAGATAATGCGCAATATGGCATTCCGTGGTTATCTGATGGTCCTCAGCCTACGAACTTAACGTATGGATGGGGAAAAAAACAAGATTCCAAGGGCAAAAACACCTAAAATTAAGCAAAAAACCTATCTCGCAGCGCTCCACGCCGGGCTCGAACCGGCAACCTTTGGATTAGAAGTCCAACGCGCTACCATTGCGCCAGCAGAGCGTTTGAAATGAGAGTGTCATGGAAAAAATTTGCGCTTAAATTTTATCTATAGATGCGCTGGCAATTCTGCAAAAGATTGCGGCGTGTAGGGTGGGGTGAAGCAGGGAAATGGCAAGGGAGCAGTGACATCCATGACGTGTAAAGACCAGGGCAAATCAAAAATGCACGCATCGTGATTCGATGACTGACTGCCATGACTGGGGACCCTCCACAAATTCGCTAGGCCGCTCACAAGCCTAAGAAATGGGTAGGTGCATGTACCTAGTGGACTAGTGCCATGTACTACCGGTAGAGTAAAACTTCAAAAACAGACAACTGTTCCCGCGTGCGCAATACAAAGAGTGGTATAGAAGCTTCATTTTAAAACACCGTCAGAGTGAATCCCTGCGTACACTTAATGTGCTAATCAACATCGCTTACAACACGTTTCTACCGGCACTTGTCGAGTCTCCCTAAGCAGTCCAGGCAGGGAACACCAAAGTTGGGGAAAAACAAGTGAATACAACCGGGGTTGGATGTAAACAATAGAAACAGTTTTGAGCTAATTCCTATTCCCTGATTATCATACAGGCTTTGTATCCGGTATCCAGCATGCAGCATTCCCCAGTTGTGGCTAAAGTAGTACATAAACGCCGACAAAGTTAGGCATGCTTGTAGGAACATGCATGCACTGCAGTGGAAACATTAAGACCACACAGCCTAAGTTGACCTTGCTACTATATGTATGTATAGTATACCCGGGGAACAGAGATCAATTCGGGGTATTGTCCGACCCTTTGAACATGCGCATGCGCGTGCTGGTGTAAGAATTTCATCACGGAATTTCACACGACATGCCTGACCGGCTGGCAGCGCTGACTCCATTGCTTGGCAAAAAACTTCCTGCGCCAAGGATAGCAGTCTGTTTTGCGGGATAACGTTCGAAGGAGGATAAAGGCCCAGTGTTGGACGAATAAGTTACGCCTGGGCCAGCTTACGAGCCCAGTAATGACTGGCGATCCAGTGCATAATGTGACCAGCTTCCTGCTTGCAGCCACTATGCGGACAGGGCGTCATGAAGAGGGCCATTAGTGGCACAAAAACTGAATATCAGCTGTAAAATGTCAAAAAGGACATATGTACGGTTACGGACCTGCCCACGAACGGGACATGAAGATATTACGACTGACGGAGCTCAAACGAACATTGCCTGTTGGGCATGAAAATGGTATGGTCCAGAGCCGTCATCCTAACTTGCACACCTGGAATACTATTTGATCGTGCTGTGAAGTTATCTCCGGGTCTTCGCATCGATCTTCCGCCAGCGTGAAACTTGGTCCATCGGGTCTATTCTGGTCGTGCTGGCTAGGAAGGAGCCTCCGATATGCCGTTCGTATTTTACGTGCGATTTCGATTTCCATGAGAGGGATAGTCGGGTATGAGGATGATTGATACTCGATGTCCCGTTTTCGTATCTTGGAATCTATTAAAGAAGGAGTGCAAAATGAGAAATGCGGCAGGCGGGATTGTCAAATAGGGAAACAAGGGCGATGGGCTACTATCCCTCTGCTTACTGGAGCAAGCGTCCATCTTGTCCCGCTGCAGCAGTTGATAGCAAGGCAGCTCAATCTGTTGGGCGTAGCGATAGCACTTAAAGCATGGAAAGGCTGGGGGAGGTTGATGTTGAACAAGAAGGTGCTATCGAAGATGTATAGATATATGGAAATAAAGTGAAGTGTGGATCCAGCTGGAGGTCAAATGAAAATTATGGAGTGTTGTACTACTTATCATATATGCAAAGCAGAGCGGTGCCATCGCGCCGCGTCTCCGGCGACACACATGCCGCTCAACAATATCGGCATCAATTTGTCTCGGGAGATTCAAGTGGCATGAGGTGAGAAGAACTGAGAGTCGACCGTGAGATTGCGGGAGTGAAGGGGATGCCAATAAGCTTTACCAAGTCTTGGAAGGGATAAGCAACTTGACATGTACCTTGTCCGCGAATACAATTCCACGTGTAGATTGACGATAATGGCCATAGAAGTGGGGCTCTGATCAATGTCGTCAGTCGTGGGTGCACGGGGCGTGACGTACTTGTGCTAACTGCTGAGCCTGGTTTTCTCCGGGCCATGTATTGATGGAGTCGCCGGTGAAATATGTACCGAGCGTGCTCTGCAAGCACTGTACTGTACCACGTTGCTGGAATTCTAGATTCATTGAATGTGCGCCGAGGTCAAAGTGATGGGGCTTGTCTTGTTCTTTTCACAGTGGTCGGGAAGCCTGAAACAATGTTTCATCCGCTCATCATACGAGTAACGAGGAGTGTTCCTTGACATGGCACTATAATTAGGTTTTAGTAACATGCACCCAAGGCCATCTCATCAAAGTGAATACGAGTAGATGTTCCGGTAATCAAGATGAAGCTGCTCTACCCACGATATGTGAGGCCTGATATACATGAGTACATAGAGTTGACATATGAAAACTGGCACTGCTTCCGGGTAAACGGAGATAGGGCGGGTAAACTCGAAGTATACAGAGAACAGTGAGTTGAGATGTAGTTTGTGAAGACGTGCGAGTATTGCTGAAGTAGAAAGCCAACAAGGCACGCGAACGTCTGGTAGGACTCGGTGGTAGACTTGGATGGCTGTTATTGCTTTGGCATGGGGTGAAGGCAGATAGCAAGACGGAAAGGAAGCAGGATAATTGTTGCGTAGGAAGGATGACTACATGTTCTTGGAGGGTACGTGGACATGTAACTATTTGGTAGACAAAGCTGTGGTTGCAGGCAATGGATCTGTATGAGACGAGTGTGGTAAGGCTGATGTGAAACCGAGCGTGTGGACCGCCCGCCTGTGACAAGTCTTGGGACGTACAGTAAGGTACATGAGTGAATGGCGGTCGACGAGCTCTTCCACCAATTCGCAGGCAGCAAAGGCTTCGCGGTGGAAGCCAAATGCCATATTCTGGTCCCGCGGTGGTCGTCGGACGACAGGCGGCGGGTCTCGAATGCAGGAAGAGCCAATCAGCGGGAAGCACGATGCCGCGGAAGTGTGAAGCCGCAACCAAGTGCCCAAAACACGCGAGGTGAGGGCGAAGAGGGTGCGTGAGCTTGAGTTTTGGCAACAAGAAGAAGAAGAATACAAGAGGATGGAAGCGCATAAGAGGAGGAGGCAAGATGGAACATGTCCATTCCATGCCATGGCAGCTCAGCTGGTGCTGGCGAGCGAGAGGCGAGAGTCCACCAATCCGACCCCGCGCCTCGTGGGGATGCCGACGCCCATGGGCACCCGCGGCCATGGAGCGTTCGCATGTCGACGAGCGAGGGCACTTGGCGGGAGCGGGCGGCGGCGGCGTGATTGGTGCAACAATATTTGTTCGTGGCCGGATAAATCCAGCGCCTTCAGCAAACCCCAGTTTTCTGGGGCGAAGCTTGGTGTGCCTGCCCGCACTGCCAGTGCACATCTCGCTCACCCTGCCTGCCCATCTTGCTCATCCCGCCCATCGACAGCCCGAGACGAGATGCTGGCCCTTGCGGCTTTCCGAACGGCATTTCCAGAGTCCAGCCATACAACGCCTAGAGAGCCAGAAAAAGCGCGACGGATCGTGCGGCCATCTGGGATCCTCGTATGGCACAACTGCTCGCAGTACCACTTACAACTCCTTCACCACCACCACCGCTGTCTCCTCCATCATCATCCACACCGTCACCACCGCCGCCGCCGTCGAAATTATATCGCCCTCATTCACCCACATCTTCGCCCATCCGCCACCCTGCTGCAACTACACCAGCAACAGCAACAACAACAACAACAACAACAACCGCTGCTGCTGCTTTCCAGCGTCGCCTGACGCAACGGCACATGTTCTCCACTCACCACAACTTCCACACCTTCATATAACGGAGATGGTAGAGACGCTACCCGACACCTGCCAGCCCAACACCTCCCGTCGCATCTTTACCGAGAACCAACTTCGCATCAACGGCTTCAACACCTACGGCTAATATACGCCATAGCTCCCACCCAGCCACACTCACTTATCCCCTACTTGTACACGTGCGGACACGCATACGCATAGCCATCTTATTCATTGCCCACCCACGCCTAGCTCCGCTCTACGCGAATAGAATTCGCGTATGGCAACCATGATACAGGCGGAGCGCGTGACGACGGCTCACTTGAGGGGAGGAGATGCGATGGATATACAAGAGATCCCTAGCACCACCAAGCCGGCGTTGCTATGCTTGCACGGCGAGGGCGAAGAAGATATAGTTGGCGTCTTCGCAGACGTTTTGGGGCAAGCTTGGATACCCGCGACGTCAATTGACCATGTGAAAGCCGCACCTAGCTCAACCATAGTGGCCCTTCGGAATAACCTACCAGGCGCGTGCTCCACTGATCGAGGCCACTCGAGACTCGTCATCAACACCCATTGCGTCGATGGACCTCACTCGCGCGATGATAGCATTGCCGAGTATTGCGATTACGAATACTTGTACACAAAGTCGCCGTTTTTCCGGAGGGATGTTGCGCGGTTTCTTTCCTTCATCCTGGGCCAGATCAGTCCCCACCGTGACCTGACAAAGAAGGCACGCACGACGCTAATATCCACTACCTTCCCGGATGTCCACCACGCATTGCCGAATCTAGACATTTTGTCAGTTGGTGCAGATGCAATTGAGATTAGAGTAGATTTGCTAGAGGAGCCGCTACCGGACGGGACCGTCAATAAGGTGCCGAGCTTAAAATATGTGGGGGAACAGTTGATGATCTTGCGTCAGCGGACAGAGTTACCCATCATTTTCACGACTAGATGTACAAAAGAGAACGGTCGTTTTCCAATGGATGATCCAAACCTCTTCTACAAATACCTCACCCGCGCGATCCAGTGGGGCTGTGAGTATGTTGACGTTGAGTTGTGGTTGCCCGAGGACATACGACGCAGGTTGGCTGAGAAGAAAGGAAGCAGCAAGATCATTTCTGCTTTCCATGACTTCTCCGGGACTTTTAAGTGGACAGCACCCGAAACACAAACGCTGTTCGAACGCGGGGCTGTGTATGGAGATGTCGTCAAGATGTATGCGCTCGTTAGCACCATGCAGGAGAACATGGAGCTGGAATACTTTCGACACCAAATTCAAACAAAGGTATGTTTTTCCGGGGTACAAAGTAGAATCAAGACACAATGTGGGGTGGCATGCTGAGACCTTGAGCACCCACTGAACCACCTCGAGATGAATTAAACTGACTTTGTACCCGCGATTTTAGTATCCCCATCCTCCTTTCTCGGGTCTCAACATGGGACCTGCCGGGCAGTTAACCAGGACACTGAACAAGATATTCACCCCCATAACTCATCCACTTCTGCCCATGATTGCAGCGCCTGGCCAGTTGAGTGCGGCTCAGATCAATGAGGCGCTCCACAGCATGGGACAAATGCCCAAACTAGACATATACGGTATTGGTAGCTTCAAGTCAACATCACAGGCCATGTTTTTCGAAAAGTGCTTCAACGAACTCAGTTTGCCGCACCAGTTCCTGTTTGCAGAACGCACACCCAAAGCTTCCATTGAGAACATCCTACGACGTCCCAAGTTTGGAGGAGCCTACATCGATCCGCCCCTGATCGCAGCATCCGCACCCTATCTTCCGGCGTTGTCGAACTCGGCGCGAGCCATTGGACAGGTCGACACGGTGCTAGTGCGTTCAGAGGACGAGCAGCCCGTCTTCATCGGCGACAACGCCACGTGGAAAGGGATTCGAGCAACACTCACGCGTGACTTTGTGCCGTCGGCTTATAGTGGCCGGGCGGCGCTGTTGTTGGCCAACTCGGAGGCAGATGCATCCGCATCCATCTTCGCGCTGAAGAGTTTGGGGATTGGGCCTGTATACACGATCGGATTCAGGGCGCATGGGTCGCTCTCCACAGAAGTAGAGCCGGTGCGATCGATTGAGGATGTAAAGCGACTGGAGCAGCCGTTTGTCATCATATCAGCGCTTCCGGCGGAGAAGTCGCTGTTGGTGGTGCCGTTGCTGAAGCATTATCGGGTGGATGGGAGGAATGGTGGTGGACAGAATGGACACGCCAGCACGGCAGCAGGTGCAGAGGTGAAATCTGCAGGCAAGGTTTTTGTGGACTTGGCCAGCGGGCCGCGGAAAGCTGACCCGCTTGCGATTGCAGCGTCGGCGGGATGGACTGCTTATGGAATCGCAGACGTCTCAGCGTGGACCACAGTGGAAACAATACGGTTACTCGAAGGGCAGAACGTGTGCTATGATTTTGTGCGTTTAGCGTCTGGGAGGCTGGGATAGGAAAGGGAATTGCGTTGCGGGGGGGGGGGGGGGGTTTATGATTTGATTCAATCCAAGGGAAGGTTGTTATTTCGCTGGCGTTTCTCATCGGACCACGAAAAATAAAAAAAAAAAAAAGCGGGGCGTGGCAAGGAAAGAAAAAAAAGGAAATCAAGGGTGGGTTCGGATTACAGAGGCGGTGGGGCGGAAAACTGGATGGCTACACACTGTTACAGCGCACAGCATGAGGTGAGGGTACTGGTGAAATGAGACGGCGCATCTGAATCCTGGAGTGGCAGTCTGGACGGTTGGGATGGAGAGGCGCACGCGAGGCCGATGTGCGTGTGAGGAGTCGTCTCATGGTGTTATCTCAGGCCCATGCCACGCGAAGCCTGACAGGACAGGAGGACCCGAGGGTGTTGCAGGTATTGGGGACCGGGTTTGCTGGTCCAGGATGCCGCACTACGCCCGCTACCAGCTGCACCACTGCATCACAGCGCCCTAGAGGCCAAGAGTGGCTAGCGGGCTGGCAAGAGCGGCCTAGCCTGCACCGTCTTGTCGTTTAGCGGCCGTACCCCAGATTCGAAGCCATCCGGGATTCTAGAAGGAAGACAAGACGGGTTCCGAGCGCCACGCCATGGTCCATGGTCGCGAAGGGCTAGCCGGGTAATTTCACCCTCCCCGAGTCCAAATTGCCAACAGGCGACCGAGGTGAAAACGGCCGGTGGCCCCAGCGCACCGAGGCTTAGCCTGATCAATAGCCAACGTTGCTAGCACCTGAATTCCACAGTGTCCAGTCCAATCCAGTCCCGTCCCGTCGTCCTGCCCGGTACTGTCCTGTACTTGCCGCTGACGGTTTCATCATCATCAACACGGTCATTTGGGCAACAGGTTGTGGCTTTTTTTTTTTTTCTTCCTTCTCTTATTCTTCTCCATTTGTTGCTTCTTGGCTGCTTTTGCGCTCGAATCGATAGCTCCAATGCAGCGCTAGCCATACTGCTTGCTAGCTTTAGCTACCACGGCATATCACAGCAACGCAACCTTTGTCAGAGCTACAATACCTACCTACCTACCTACCTACGTGATGTATGTATGCTGCACATAACCAGATGCCGAACATGTTCGGGCATTAACCATTGGTGGGCTGCTTGGGATGTCGAGCCTGAATGAACGCTTCGACGTTTCCCTTTCTCCTTTCTCCTCCCCACAACTATACCTACATCATACCTGGTTATACAACAACAGACGGCGATGATGCCAGGAAGAACAAGGCCCACCGCGCGCTGCACAATACCTCACAGGACAGTACAGTACCGATGTGCCTATGTACATACGATACAAGTCTGTTCCACAGCAGATGCTCGCCAGATGTGTCTGGTGCCGAGATCGTCATGTGGCCTTGCCCATCTTTCTTCTTTGCCCTTCCCCTGCCCCTACGCTACTCGTCCCCTGCCTTGCCCTGCCCTACCCTGCCGGCCCTGCTGCCCTGCTGCCCTGCTTCGCCGTTCCTGTCTGGCAGTCGGGGCAGCGCAGCGCAGCGCATCCACCCACCCACTGGCGCCAGGCCAGAGCCCACCCTTCCTCATCCGCCCGTGATGCCCTCACCCATGTCGCGGAGCCACGACTGAATCGTAACCACGCCCGCACTCCCGCTTCGTCCCTGGTCGTTCGCTGCCTCCCCCTCCTGGCCCCCTGCCATGTCTGCTCCCCACTGCCTGTGCAGACGCCAGAGGCCTTAATTTGAACCTACATCTGACGCTGCTGTGCGTGCGTGCGTGCGTGCGTGCGTGCATGCGGGCGGGTGAGCGAGCGTGCGGTGCATGTTGCTCTAATCTTGACAGGTCGGTTCTTGATCCTGGAGTCGTGCTGTACTTTTTGCCCTCTGGTTTTTATTTCCCTCTTCGCATCACGCCTCGCTCGCCACCAGACCACACGAGACATGCGTCTTGCCCTTTGCCCTCCGCCGACCAGCTGAATAAATGACTACCGAGGTCGAGCAGCCACCCGTCGTCGCCATGTCGAGGCCTCAGATCGGTATTGACCGGCTGCCGACGCGCCGAGTCTCCAACGAACCGCGTGAGGCCATGAATTGCAAGAGCTGCCGCAAACGAAAGGTATGGTAGCGGCCCCATTTGGTTCTGATTTCCCTGCCATCCAAAAACAAGACAAGACAAGACGAACGGTGCTGACATTTCATCAACAGATCAAGTGCAATCGGACGCGGCCAACTTGCGAAGCCTGCCAGGTATTCAATTGTGCCTGTATCTACGGTAGGCCAGTCGCAGTCTGTACATCAGCCCATGGTCTGACCTTGCCTACCAGATGCTGTTCCCAAGAAGCGAGGCCCCAAGACGGACGTCCTTGAAGCGCTGCTTAAACGTGTGGATGGCCTGGAAAAGCGCCTCCACACCGAGGGGAAGAGCGATGCGCCCGACGCCGAAACGGAAGCTTCAACCGCCGGCGAGGATGCTACCACGGAGAGCCAATCCAGCACCATGGCGGCGAACCCATCTGCCTCTTCAGCAGCCGCCGCCTCGGCCTCGTCCTCGCATGCCCGACCGACACTTGAAATCGCTCCGCACCGCGCGAGCAGCGCGAAGCAGCTCATGTCTCCAGTAGAGCCAAGGTGGGACTGCTTTTATTTCTTCATCACCACCGCCCGTCTATTTGCTGGTTTACGCACCTACCTGATTCTGCCATGATTCCCACCAGCAAAAAGGGCAGTTGGCTAACAAGTATGCATCAGCTTGCAAACGCCCAACATTGCACCCGCCGAAGCACTCTTGGACACGTATTTTGCCCGCATCGACGGGAAACCATACTTCATCCTGGACGAGACGACAACGAGGCAGAAGTTTCAGGCAAACCGACTGCCTTCATACCTGGCCCTTGCCATATACGCAGTCAGCGCCCGGTAAGCTACAGCCTTTTTGTACATGGGCAACTGTGTCACCACACTTCCCCGGAATACATGCTTACTACTACACTCCCCAGATATACCCCCCAGTTCGGCGGGTATAATAATGCAGTGAGATATGGCCACGATTATGCACGCCGTGCGCGCCAGGAAATCGATATAGATGAGCCCTCTATAGAGGCCCTGCAGGCGCTCATGCTTCTTTCCCAAGCGAGCTTTCAGATGGGCAAGGGCAAGAAGACGTACATGTTACTGAGTGCGTGGCTGTTCACCTTGATTTCCCCTGCTATCCATAGATGCAGCTACTGACGGCTTTCAGCTTCTGCTATTTCCATGGCATTTGCCCTCGATCTCCACCGCGAGCTTCCACCCGCCCTCAAGGTATCCCAAGGCGAGCGCGAGGGCCGCCGGCGCCTCTTTTGGTCCTGCTATTTGATGGACAGATTTGCAGCTGCCGGCTCCAAACGGCCTTCCTTGATCTCGGATGAGTGCATTGTGCTTCGCCTCCCCTCATGGCATATGCACCATGGGGGCATGCTGCTCGAAGGTGATTATTTTTCCAATGGTTCTAACCTGCAGTACATGGTCGGCGCAGGCAAAGCAGGTCACGGAGGCATGGGTATGTTGATCGGCATAACAAAGATCCTGGGTATAACAAATCGCTACCTCGCTGCTGGCGGGGTCAAGGGTGATTCGCATTTTCCTTGGCACTCCCTCTCCAACCTGTCAAAGATCAGGCAAGAACTCGACATCTGGGCTTCGGAAACGCAGGACACATTCACGTCGCTCGAATCCCTCTTTGGACAGCCCGATAGTACAATTCTGGTCCTCAGTAAGCTGGTCTACCACCTCATACATTGCCTGATCTACCGTCCCTTTTTACCGGTGGATCTCGCCGAGCTCTCGGGCACTTCACAGCACCAATCATGGCAGATCGAAGCGACCAACATGTGCTTTTTGCATGCGAATGCCATCGCCGAATTGGTGGAAATTGGAAGAGCATCTTCTATTATTGACTGGCCTGCCTTTGTGGGTTATTGCGTCTGCACCGCCGGCACTATCCACGTGCATGGAGCGCACTATCGCGGACGAGAAGGCGAAGTCTTCTCAGTCAGCCCAGAGTTCCTGTCTCGAGAGATGCACCAGCTCTCCGATCTGCGCTTCATCTGGGCCGGGATTCAACACCAGCGTGACACGCTGCAGAACATCTACGGCCGCCATTCAGAGTTCGTCAAATCGTTAGGAACCAACCCAATGCGCTTCTCGCCCGTGTTCCAGCTGGAGGATTTCTTCGATCGGTATCCCGGGCAAAAGTTCGATGGTGCTCATGTGACATTTCAAGATGTTCAGGTCGAAGGTATACATGAAAGGTAAGTTTGTACGCTCCCTCCTTCGCCCCGAAAAGGCCCCTCATCATCTCCAGTATTTCATCCTACAACATCGACCGACGAAGTAATAGTATCTACATGAACAACATGGTGGCAAGCCAGCCAGTGTACCATCAACAGCCCCCGACGCTACCCTCAAGCAGCACTCATGGAAGCGGTGGTCCACCTTCCAAGAAACGACGAGCAACCACATCTAGCACCTCCAGACCATCAGTGCAGCATGTTGCACCGCCCATTCCAACCCCCACGTCAGCCACCCATCCTCCTGTCACAATGACAATGGGATCTGCCATGATGGCTCAGGATCCAAAAGACAATCGCACATCGTCACCGACTTCTCTTCCACCCTTCACACCCCCATCGGCCAACAATACACTGAATCACTCCGTGGGCAGTCTCAACCTTCCATTCTCACCGAATTTCACGTTTTCTCCCCTTCCTCAAATTCCAAGCTTGGCGCCAACACCTACCCCGGCCCACGCACAACCCCAACATCCGCCAGCGCCCGCCGCACCATCTGCCCATCAAACCGACAGTAACAAACCAACCTCATCATTTGATCCCGCACTAAACATGCCGACTCCGTATGACCACCCAACACCCGGTGGTGCTAGCACGTCTGGGAGCGTGCACACAGATCCGGACAAAGACCCATTTCTAAGCCTTCTGGAACAGCTTGCGGAAAACGAAGTTAGTAGAGGTGGACCTAGCGAATTGGATTTCTTTTTGAGCGGTCGGAATGCTTGAGGGGGATTTTTTTTTGGACACAACTATTCAGGGTTCTTGCTGTTCTTGCTCCCCTGGGGGGTTAGCCACCTCGCTACGACACGTGCCGCCCGGAGCTGACACCGCAACCATTCCTTGCTATCTCATTCCCTGTACGCCAAGTATGGGTGGACCTCATATGCTGAGCGGAAATCTTGCTGCATCAAATCATTTCATTGTGGTAATTTCTTCATCTACTTCGATTTACATACTTCATTTTGTATACGTCATTTCTCCCGCGGTTCTGATACACGGGGCGGCAAAAAAATATCTACAAAACTACAAGCGCGGCGCTGGGCGGAGTATTGCTATCTGGGAGGCAAGAACCGAATTTTGGTTCTACGGGAATTGGACGGGAACGGTGTGTCTCAAGGAGCTTTTGACAAGACGATCATGGCCATTCTATCATCTCTCCTACTATATTCTCTTCTTGTACGATAGTTTAATCATTCGAGTCAGACAAAGGCTACAACGCAACCAAATGAGTGCTAGTGCTCTACCTACGTATCTGGTACAGATCAGACTCCAATCCACTCTGCACACACCAATCGACTCCAAATGCCGACTTGTCTTGATCCTAGCCGAACATGAACCTGGAACATGGGTCAGTGCTAAAGCGCCTACGCACATTCCCACTGTACATGTTCCATAGAACAAGTGATCCTCGGTGCTTCTAGGCGCTTACTAGACGGTAACAGTGCGTGGGGCCAAGCAAGGTAGGTCAGCTTGCTTGCAGCCGACGACGATGCACAATGCCACGTTCGGGCAGATTGCCTACAACGACGTGCGGACGGACACAGTAGTTAGCGGGCAATCAAACACCATGTGCAGCGATCGCCACGCCATGTCCGCGTATCCCATCCGCTCATCCTTCCAACGGTCCGCCCTTGGACCTCGCACACAAATACATCTCCAACGTGTACAAACCACGTATTACGCATAGACACGTACAAGTATGCCTACTCTATGGAAACACAAATACCCACTGCATGCAACGCACGCACACCCACGCTCGATTCTCCTCTTTCCAAATCTGCAAATCGGCTACCCGTCGCCGTGCGTTATCTACCTACCTACTCACGAGCCACAAAGGTCTCCATCGCTTCGGACCCATTCCTTCCCAATCCATCGTTTCCTTTCTTTCCAGTCTCACTCGCCGTTTTACCAATGCCCAACCCAAAACCGGTCCTGCAGCCGTAATCACACACAAGCTACAGGCTACTACAGCACGAACACATGTTACCCACCCCAACAATCTTCAATCCTTAAAGTCGAAAAATTACCGCTTCTCCCTAAATCTCGCTTCCATGGGATTCCGCCATCTCGATCCTGCCCCTCTTTTCTGATAACAAGCAAGGAGAGAAGATAAATGATTTGATCTGATATAAATTTCGGGGAGCGGTGTTGGACTTACGTCGCACCCCCGTTCCCTTTTGGAGAGTAGATCACTTTTCCTTTGAATGACTAAGGTATATTGCTTGGACGCCGTTATTCATTATTGCTTGCTCCTTCGCCCCTTCCCCCTTGGATTTTCATGTCCCCGCAAATCCCGAGCCGCCGCTGCAAACCCCCCCTGCAGCGGTTGACATGACATGTGTACCGGGTTCACAGCGGCGCCAGCAGTAGGCGAGGGCTCATCATCATGACAAGGACCACCGCAACCGCAACTCCCAACTTCCAGGCAAGCAACCAAGCAAGGCAAACAAGTGGGGGTCCCTTGCGCCAGATAGCAACGTTCCTTTTCCCCCCTCGACCCTATCATACCCCCCAAGTACCCACTCCCAAATCCTGCTACCGTGATACGAGTCGAGGGGGGGAAAACAAGCCACTCGAAACGGTCTTGCATTCGTTGCCGTTGCGCTGTTATGCCGTGATGTGCTAAGCTGCACGGTGCCGCATGCATATCGTCAAGTGAGTGACGAGATTGTGTACGCAGCGCCCAGCGTTACATGCATGCTGTTGTCTGTGATTGCCTTCCCCCAAGGACGTCAACGTAAAGCATAACAAGCAATTTCTCAGGTTCCGTGGGACGAAGATCAACGGCAAAAAATTGCACGAATATCATCTACATCCACGGCGTCTGCACCGATCCAAAACACAAATAATAAGCAGGTTGACTCGTAGAGCTAGCTGTGCGTCTAGGAAAAAGGCATACGTCCGTCATGTGGGTTTTTGTATGTGACCAACTGTCAAGCTTTAGCAGCAGGTAGTTGGTTTCAAAGCTGGATATGAGACTTTGAGTAGGTAACTACATGAGCAAACAAATGGATCAATGTGCATGCAACCCCCCATGCTGTGTCTTGAGCTTAGCGAGTGTAGAGTGTGGTGTATGCGCCGTCCCACACATGTACAGTACATTAGCCATGGTACATACGGCTACATAAAACGACAAGGAACTCCACAGTGCAACCGTACTCGCATGTACCATGCGTGGCTAGGTGTAAATCATTCCAGAATTCACCACGGCACTTAGCCGAAGTGTTGACGGGCATTTTATTAAGACTGCGCGTGGTCTTATGGTCTGCAGCGGCGGAGCTTTAGGTAGGTAATAAGGTATGATGATGATGATGCATACGTATGTATGCATGTATGTAGGTGCACAGTGGGTGGGTGGGTGACCGACCTTCTTCTCTAAACCCCCCTCCCCCTCCAGATTGCACATGTATGCAGGCGAGGAGCAAGATGCCGGATTCAGATTCGCGCGCTAATCCAGTGGAGCCCTGTATGGATCTGTTACCTGTTCGTACGTACTCTCGCGCTAGGCTTCCAAGTGAAGGAACGAAGGAAAGGAGAGAGAACAGGCAGGCCTGTCGGGTCGTCTTCGGAAGAGGAAATGTATCCTTTTAGTCATTCCTTCTCTTTTGACGTGATGTTTGCTCTCTCTTCGCTTCCTTGCTCTCCCTCTCCCTCTCCCTCTCTGTTTCTTTTTTAACCGCCCCTCCTCTCGCCTTATCCCCCCACCTTTCTTCTCTGTTGAGGAATAACGTAGTGAAGATATACTTGCATCTGCAAAACACATGGAAAGGAACGTCATATGGACAGACATCAGTGACGCTGCCCAAAGCCATACACACTTTCAAAAGAGGATTGCATTTCCCTTTCCCGCTCTCCTACCAAAGTACCCTTCCTTCCGCTGTTCGTATAGCGTATTCTCCACACCCATCCATCTACCCGAAACAACCCTTTTATAGTACGTAATCGCACGAACGACGCCGATCCATATAAGAGTTGTGGCTTTACGTTGGGGTCCACCTTTGAACCACAACAATCACCCATGGTACTGGGTGGCCATTAAGCTATTCTATTGTGAACCGGAACCTGAGTAGTGGGGAGAGTACCAATCTATCTGCCTGTCCAACACGCCTAATAACCATATGATGCTCCGTTCCTTCGTATTCGCTAGCTATTCGCTACCCGTTATTCGTCCGCCTAGTTGCTCGCTTGCTCGCTCGCTTTGCTGTAGTGTCTGCAGTCTTTTCTTTGAATGCGCGGCCCTAACCGAACCGGAGAGAGCCCAATATATTTTTCTCCAGCCTTATTCCAGCCCAACACGCCTTTGTCATTCTCCTCGTATAGGTAGTCAATGGCTTGGTCCGGGGTATATATTTAGGTCTCTCTTTTCATACACACACAAGCCACAAGCGAACCATAGAAAGGGAAGACGGCAACATGCACCTTGCTCTCCGCGCCTCTTTCAGATCCGGATCCATACCAACTAAATGAATCGGACTGCTAGATGAATTGCCAAACTTGATCGTGTAGGTAATAGCTAGTAGTAACGCGTACCAGTAGGGCCGACAGTAGGTGGTAGGCAGAAGCTGAACTATCGAGATGAGTTTCTGGAGTCGGACGGTGGGGGGGGGGGGGGAACAAAAAAACAAAGAAGAGTGAGGAAGGAAAGAAGCGAAATATGAGGCAGTGATCCTTCACTCTCTTTCCCATCTCCTACGTTGGTTTCCAGTGAAGAGTGAGTTTACTTTTACATTACAGCACGACACTGCGTCGTCATTAGGCTCAGCCACTCGCGCAAGGTGATCATATAATGGGTCCGCGGAAATTCACCTCTTGTTCTGTCAACTGTGCTATACGGACATGAATGTCAACAAGCCAGGGAATATAAAACAAGTGTGATTGAAAGAGAAAGTAGCAGGGGCAGGCAAGCATTGATGGACCCCGATAGTTCGGAGATTGGGGTCGAACAATGTGGCGTAATTGTTACTGTCACCTGTCCGTTCTCAACAACTTGATGAGTGATGCGACGGGAAAGTGGCGGGGGCCGGTGGATGAGAGACGGATTATGGTTGTGGTCGAGCCGAAGGAAGAAGTCGGACTTTTTGTTTTCTCATTGCCGGACGAAGGGATTTGAGATGGGTCGGCATTTATTGGATATCAGACAAAAGAAACTGTTACATCATGCGTGCGCCACGAATATCGATAGTATGGGCGCATACCGTGTGGGTAGCGAGTCGAACGTGTGTTGAGGTGTGTGTTTGGGACATAGCGGTTCCATGGGAGAATGCGGGGGAACATGAGCAGACAACCTTGATACAACAAAGCGAGGAATCGATTGTCATGCGTCCAAGGCATGAAAATCACGTACTTTCGCATTCCACGGCAACCAAGTAATTTTACCATTTTTACCATTGCGCAGGCCAAAAAGCAGGACTGTCCGGGATTGTTACAAGCTACATGTATCTTTGAAGCCGAACCGCCATGGATACCTGTCCATTCTTGGTCTCGCAGAATGTTCATATCGTTAGCTCCTATCTCTAATACATATCATACGCTGGGGGGAACCTAGCATTTGCAGCGAAAATCCTAGGTTATGCACTAATGGTAAAGCATTCATGGTTGGTCTACCATTCCTTTCAGGCAATACTTCCGCTGCGCTTCAGTGATGGAAAAGAATAGATGCGCCATGTCGGAATAAAGATGGTATACGGAATCCAGGGTTCTGGCTGTCTCCTCATATGAGTGAAACTGGTCAATCCGGGGTAATCAAAACCCAAAGAAAAAGCGCTAGTGAGGCACGCATCACTGTGGGGGTGGGGTTAAATTGGCTTCGATCGGCTGGAGCGACTATGTGCATTGGTATTGTGTTGGGGAGGTTGGGCGTTGATGCTTGAGAACGGCAACTGGTGATTGGTTTCGCATATTACAATGAACATGCATATACAGTGGGAGATCATATAACCAGGTTTTAAGGATGGAAGCGACGATATGTCGGTATGCAATATCGTTCTATTCTGGAAGTTCTATCGAACAACACACTGCACTAGGTCAGTAGGCCTTGGTGCATGGGCCTTCCAGAAGCTGTTAATGCTTAGATTGGTGGAATAAAAGGCGGAAGAATCATTTCCCAGGTGATCCACGGTAGGGTTCGATCTGCCCATCTTTCCATTTCAGAAGACTCTATGTCATCGTGACCTGGTTGCACTTAGCGACACGTTTAAATGAATTGAGTATGGATAAAGACTTACCAGCTCTTCTGCTGAGACTGGGTGGATCGCCTACAGTACAAGCATTTTCGTTAGCGAACTATTCATGCAAATGTTCAAACCACAGCGGTAAACTCTCGCTTCCCCGCAAAATGCAGGGTGAGGAGTAACCTATGCACGCAATTTATGCATATACGAATATGGGAGTGGAAAGGATGGATATTTCCAGGGGAACGAAGTGGGTTGGCTAGAACGTACCACACAATTATCGAAATCTTTCTTTGTGGCGCCCATTTTGATTGCCACACCAAAGCCCTGCAGGATCTCGGCGCTACCTTGACCAAGGATATGAAGTCCGACAACCTTCTCATCCTCCCCAACGCAGATGATCTTGTAAGCTGTCGGCTGCTTCTCCTCGGGATCCATCATGGCGAAGTACATGCCAGTGAATTCGGTCTTGTATATTTTCACCTTGTCACCGTATTTCTCACGAGCCTCAGGCTCAGTCAGGCCGATGGACCCAATTTCAGGGTGCGCAAACACAACTGAGGGGATGCTGTTGTAATCGAGGTGTGCATCGGGCTTGCCGCCGAAGAGGCGGTCCGACAGCCGACGGCCAGCGGCAATAGCCACAGGTGTAAGCTCAAAGCCGCTGTTGGATACGTCGCCAATAGCGAAGATATTCTCGATATTGGTGTTCTGGTATTTGTCGACCTTGATGTGCTTCCTTTCGTCAAGTTCTAGGCCGACCTGTTTTACGTCCAGGTCTTCGATCTCGGGGTCACGGCCGGTGGCGAACAGTACACATTCCACCTCTACAGTACCCTCTTTTTTCGATTCCATGTCCTGGTATGTGACACGCTTTAATCCGTTTCCAATATCCTCTACTTTTGTAATCTGGTGTCCTTTGTATAGATGAAGGCCCTGGCGCTCGTATTCTTTGGTTACGACATCTTGAATCATGGGATCGAAAGTTCGCAGGAGCTTTTGACCGCGGATGAAGAAATGGACATCACTGCCAAGAGCTTTGAGCATGCCCGACATCTCCACACCGATGTAGCCTGCACCGCTGGTGGCAATGCTCTTGGGCCTGTCCTCTAGATCGAAGAAGCCATCACTGCCGATGCACAGCTCCGCTCCGGGAATATTCGGTACTTTGGGGCGTCCGCCAGTTGCGATGAGAATGTTCTTGGCCTTGATCCTCTGAGTACCGCCAGATTCGAGAGCAACTTCTACTTCGTTTTTAGCTACAAACTTGGCGCGGCCCTTGACGTGGTCGATGTGGTCCCTGTTGAGATTATTCTCATAGATGCCATTCAACCTCTTGACGTATGCATCCCGCTTCTTTTTGAAATAAGGCCAATCAAAGGTAGGCTGCTCGAAGTTGCGGAACCCATAGGCCTTTGCGTCTTTGAATGTCTCGGCAATGGCAGCAGCGTTCCATGTAACTTTTTTTGGCACACATCCAACGTTGACGCATGTGCCACCCATTCGCTTTGACTCTATGGCAACGACCTTTGCGCCATATTTGGCAGCCCTTCGGGCAGATGCAATGCCGCCACTGCCGATACCTATGACGAGGTAATCATACTCTTGCGAAGCTGATGCCATGGCTGGGGAAGAGGTGGAGAAGTGGGAAGAAAATGCCGACAGGCGTGCAGATGCCAGAGCTACTCTCGAGGAGGGGTAGGAGTAGGAGGTGGGGCGGCGAAGAGGTGCGAAGTAAAAGCCGGCAGAAGCGGCGGCGGCGGCGGCAGGGGCAGCAGACGAAGATGTGGATACGGCCAGGCGCGGGGCGAGTCTGTGAAAGCTGCGAGGAAGTGTTCTATGCATCAAGGGTATACTTGACTACGTTACAGCGATTGATGGGAAGGGCGTCTTGCTCGACTTTAAATAATGACGCAATTGCGTCCGGAAACCTCGCCTCGGTTTACTAATCCTTTTGTATCGCGACAAGCAAGGGTCAATGTGAGATGGCGAGCGAGCTGAGCTGAGCAGAGCTGCGTTGGGATGGATGTATTTGTCACGACCGAAAACATTGCGAGGTTCGCGACTTTCACTTGTTGACCCTCTTTTTTTCTTCTTCTCTCCGCCTTGACGCCATGGCACGGACCGCGCGTGGGCATGGGCATGGAGCGTTTGGAATCAACGCTTTGAAATGATGACTGAACATTTCCCATCGTGTACTGTAACCTTATTTAGCTATGCCGTTAGACGCTGCATTCCCTCTCTTATAGGAACTCACTCCGAAAATAGATGCCGTGTCATCGTATCACCTACCAGAAAAACAGTAATGTGTGTGGTACAAATATCTGAATACGACAAGCCGACGCCTCGTGATTGTTTTATACGAGCCAGCGCCTGGAAACCTTGCAAGTTTCCTCCATAAAAACAACAGCGCGCTTTCCATCATGTTACCCAGCACGCCTGCCCTCGTTGTAGATATCATTCTGGCTGCTGTTCCTCTGTCCGTCATATGGCTTATGCGTACCTATGGACACGAATCTTTGCCCAACAATTGGAACCTGGCGTTGTTATGGTTCTCTCAAAATTCATCTAGGGATAATAATAGCCTGTCTTCCATTTGTGGTGCCCTCATTTTCCAAGATTCAAGATTGAATGAAGAAGTCCTGCAGGCCATTGTTTTTGGGAAGCATCTCCCGCTTGTTATGATTCCCGCGTACAAGTCGCAACATGTGGGGATTTTAGATAAACCCGACTTGGATCACAGCAAGTCCAATGATCCAGAGCGATCTAGCCTAACTGATGAGTGATGCATAAGAGTGATTCTACGCAAAGCGTGATGTGGATTTGGAACGTACATCCGATGCGATCCACTCGGCTTACTAAGGATGAAGCTCAAGCCACTAAATGCATCATCGATCCAAACCATCAGTTGGACCTTCATCTTCCCACACCACCTTTCGGAGAACAGACTCACCCTCGCAACGTTCATTAGACTTCATACAGGACAACATGTCCCAACACTGTGATTGTAGACACAGTTTGTAAATGGACGAAACCCCGTACGAATCTTTCCAATCATCCACCCAAACACGCGAATATGGGCGGTCGACTGTCCATGCCGAAAGCACCGGATGGAATCAATGAAGTCTCCAAACCCGCCTCTAGCTCCGGTCGCTTGTCGAGAAATCGAGGTATTATCAATGGCCGTGTAAGGATCTCATCGTGTTGTATTCTCGAACCAATTACTCATGGTACACAGACACTTGTAGCTCCTTTGGCAGCAGTCACGATGGCTGGGCTTCTATTCGTGTATGCTAGGACATCGATAAGAGCAGCAAAACTGAATGCGCAAAAGCATCGCGAGGCGGATGGAGGGCAGATCAGCTGGCACAAGGAGAGCTTGAGAAGACATGGACAGCTCGAGAGAGTGGACAATGACAGAAGCACCATCAAGGAAGCTTTCATGGCCGACGTTTCGCGCAAAGGGAAGAATCAAGCTGCGCCAGTAGAAGAAGGGAAGGCTAGAACGGAACGGTCTGCTGAAGAAGAACGTCTTCGTAAGATGATGGGTAAAAAAGATTGAATGGGAGTGGAGGGTGCGATGACGTGGACACCGGGAATGCGTATCCCTGATACAAACGACGGAGGTTTCTAGGGAGTGAGATTGTAAGTTACTTGAATGTGTATATAGGTAGTGTACTGAGGAGGTGTGTTGTTCACGTATGCGGAGCTTTCACATGCCGTCGCTAGCTATCCCCACCGCTGGTCGAAGCTATCAATGGCAAACATTCACAAGTCACGGCGTAAATAGCTATGCAAGGGTGAAATGGGGGATAGCGGTCGGATAGTGAGTGCGCGCGCGTAGCATGACGGGAGCCATTTCCACTACATCTGTCTACTGGTAGTAGTTAACTCAGGTCCGCACAGTGCAGGTCACAGTAAACTGCGCGTAATGTAACATTGAATGGATTCGAGGTGAAGAACGGTAACGGTCTAGTCAGCCTCGCAGATCGTGTGGGTGGGACCAATGACAATTCTCCGTATCGCAGCCGCTAGACCAGCTTAGGCGTATTGCTGGTAAAGCACCAACCAAGCAGCGAGCTTAACAACCCCACCATTTCATCACCGCGCTCCTCAACCTCTCCATTGCACACCAAGCTGCCATTGTCTTCCACCCTCCCCGTCGCTTGCCGCTTCTCGATCCAAAATCCCCTCCAGGACTGTGCTAATCACCCTACAGGTGGACGTGAGGGCGCCTTGATGGAGCTTGCCCGGCTGCTGGCCTCATCGCGATTGCCGTAGGAAGACGTCCCGTCTTCCTCAGCTAGCGATAGCCAGTATGCCCGAGCGCGGGGTCGATAAGAAACAAGACACTCTCTTTACCACGCCAAAGGACATTCACAACGTGTCGCGCTCTGTCCTTCGCAGTGAGCAAGCAAAGAGGTGGACCAAGAAGTACAGGACCGAGGTCGCTGCCAGCTCCAGTAGCCTCTTGTCCACATTTGCTGCCTACCCTCTCGATTCTGTCAAGACACGCTTACAAGCGTACGCTTCACCCTCTCAAATGCCCGGCCTCTACATTCCACTGACCATCTATTCTAGATACAATTTCAACTCCTTCTCCGATTGCGTGCGCCACACCTACAAGACTGAAGGCTTCCATGGCTTTTGGAGAGGTATGATTCCCACACCCACACCTATCAACTCAAATAGCTAATCCTCACGTTACTACTCTAGGCGTATGGTCACCCCTCGCAAGTATAACCCTCGTTCGAACTGTATCCTTCTCCATATACCAAAAATCCAAGTATGCGCTTGATGATTGGATGTATCAAGTTACCGGTAGATCGCCGCTCGTCATCGCCAACACCAAAGGTGCGCTTCCCAACATACACACAATGACTTGCTTTGGTCTCTCGGGCGCAATGGCGGGGGCGGTCATCACCACAATTGCCTGTAAGCGTATAGCCAATACCGCTTCTCTTACATCGTGTCTGATTAATGAACAGGCCCCTTTGAACTGATCAAGTTGAGTGCTCAAATATCTGTGCTTATGGCGGATCGTAAGGATGGCGGCGGTACCAATGATGCGGTTCGCAAGAGCTACCAGAACCTCGGCACTCTGAAAACTGCACAGAATCTAGTCCGCCATCGAGGTTGGACCGGCCTCTATTCTGGGTTCCACTTACACCTGCGTGAGTCTAGTTAACCTAAAAAGGATTGGCCCACACTAACGCGTCCAGTTCGCGACACGATTGGCACAGGCATCTACTTTATTACCTACGAAAGCATCAAGCAATTGCTTGCGAACGCGCGTGGTAGCTCCCCCACATCTCCGCTTGCCGTTGTAACTGCTGGCGGCATGTGTGGATTGGTAAGCTGGGCATGTGTAAGTGATTTGGTGTTCCGCGGCATCATTCCAGAACTGGGTTCGCTGACAGACATAGATTTTCCCCATAGACACCGCGAAGAGCATATACCAACGCAATTGCTTGGTCGGTGGCAAGGATAAGCAAAGTCGGCCTAAGATCCAGTTCATGAATCCTCGCATGTATCGCGGTTCGTTTTACTTACCCTTCTCAATCTCATGCATTGTCACTGACGGTAAATGCAGGTCTCGGTGTATCCATGGGCCGTTCATGCGTAGTGAACGCCATCTTCTTTACTGCATTTGAATTTTCAAAGAAGCGCATCAACCGCATGGAAGTTGATGAAGAGCTTCTTCGCGAGCACAACCTGTGAGGTTTCTCTTCGTGTATCATGATATCAGCTGCAGAGTGCTTTTTACAACTTATAATCCCGGCTGCATAGGGTATGGTGTTGAGGCTGGGGTGTATTCTAGGGACAACTGTTCATACAGGCATAGCATTGAAACAAAGAAATTTTCTAACCATACCACGTGATCTTTGCATTGATTCTACAACTTGAACAGGCGTATTACAACAGACTGTATGGTGGAAATCAGTCTACATCGTTACCACTTTTTCTATGGTTGATTAACTTAGAATTCTTCTCCAAGTCTCCTTATATGCTACTATCAGCTCATTTAAGCACAAGAATTTCCATTTCATAGTTCAACAAAACAATAAGATGCGTACATATTTCGTTTTGGTTGATCATACATATGTGCATACATTATATTACGCTGCAACTCTCTTGACGTTCTACTTTCCCCTGACAGCGATGCTTAGAACCCGCAACTATGCTGGTGCTCTATTGCTCATAAACTACACCTAGGTACACATGCCACAGGACCATGGACTCAAAACTAGTGGATCGCGTGCGTTAGAAATGTCATGATATAGTATAGCTATGTATACCGATTTTCTACATAGTCCAGAAGTTAACTGAACAAGATTCAAAAATGACAGTTTCAACATAAAGAATAAATAGAAAATATGAAACGACGGTAAGAGGACACGGCAAGCTCATGAGGACGCTCTGGGTTCACGGGTGGCGATACGGGTTATCCCGCGTAAAGGAGTCAAGGAGCGGGACCTTGGTATCTTGCGAGTCTTAGAATCAACAAACAACCCACTCATCTTAAGGACTGTACATGTAACAGAGCTCGAAAATCAGGATACACAATACTTCGACTGAACCACCTGTTGACCTGCCGTCAAATATGATTCAATGTCCCGAACAGCTCCTCGCTCCTCTCTCCCTTAATTTGTACCAAGCTTTTTATGTGCCTGCGAGAGGACTCAGCTACTCCATTCCAGGTATAAGTCACATGCAGCAGTTGAATTAATTCTCACGATGAGCTTTCAATCACATGTACGGATAATGCAACTTGCGTTTTATGAACTCGAGCGGCTAGGAGCCCGCGTGTATTCTCTACAGTACAAAAGATTTTAAATTTGAATATGGCCAGGCCCGTTATAATTATCCCATAACGTTTCCCATGGAAAATCCAATGAGTCGGTCGGTAAGAATAGGTCAGAAAATCCATCTCCATCTGGAAGCATACCCGCGGCCGCCTCACTACCCTCACCTCCGGGGGAATATGTGCCGGCAGGAGTTAAAGGAGCATTGTTATGCTCATTCCCAATTCTATATTCGGAAGTAGAAGTGGTGACCGATCTGGGTGTACTAGTATTTGGATGTGGGAGTGCAGCACCAGCTAAGGGGGATTTGGTCGTCGATGTTGGAGCTGTTGCTGGCTGTGCAGCTGATGCTGCATTCGCAATCTTCTGGATCGAGTCGTTGCAGCGTACGAGGCAGAAATCAGCCAAGTCCCATTGTAACTCACTAGATTGTTCTCGAAGGTTTCATATTAGTCTGGTTTGTGTTGCTTGTTTGGAGTGTATGCCCTATGTATGCGTGAATGCATACATGACTTGACATTAATTCTCGCAGGATTCAAGACTAGCTTGATTTCTCCGATTGATTCCAATACATTTTTTCAATCAATGCAAGCTGACTCAATGCGCAATACAAAAAGGAATAAGGGTCATTGCTCGCAAGATTAACGTACCTTTGTGCTCGTTTGAGCCGATCGCGAAAACCTACGAGTTTGGCGATGCAGTTTCTTTTTGTTTCGAGGTCAGTGCATTCGACGATGCAGCGTAAAAGTGTGGTCGCAGCCGAGACAAGGAGGTAAGACGTATCTATCAAATAGATTAAGACTTGTAAGTAATAATACGGGGGCTTATTCTTGTGACTTCTTGATGGCCTGCGGACTGGGGGCTCACTGACAAGGCATCCCTAAATTTGCGGGTACAAAGTCAGCATAACTCAAAGAGCAATAATCCAGTGAGTGATGAAGGTGTCAAGACACCACATGGTGTCTTGACACTACTTTCTATCCGGGAAAACTAACAAAACCCATGAAGTGAAGAATCAGGGAGCGATGCAACAAAATCCGCCACTTCGGACGCGGAGTCTCTGAGATTTGAAAGGCGGTATCGCTTTGCTTCATAGTTTGCTTGCGTCGAGTCTCTAATTGTAGCCTAGACTTCTGCTTAGTGCCCATGGTAGTAAACTTGAATATTTGCTGCATGAGTAAGAAGTAAACGTAAACTCGCACCTTAAATGCTAAGCGGCATAACAACAACTTGATGGAGAGATACGAAAACCACAAATTACTTGCTCCGCCTCCGTCCATAGATTCTGTACCACATTCGAGCTTCAGGTTCTGTGGTAGATCCTCCACCCAATCATCGAGGGCGCACTCTACCTTTCTTAAGTTCCTCCATATAGTGATAGAATCGATGGTAAGAGCATATACATAAGGTAGGATGTCACCGAGAATTTGCGTTAGCTTACAGAAATGGACGAAGGAGGATGAAGCTCGCTTATGTGATTCCGAAGTGTTTTCGTCTACAAGGGATGCTAGAGAAGGAATTGGGACGTCATAGTTCACGCGGTTGATAGTAGGAGGAATGCCATGGCTAATGCTGGACCTATATAATGATGAACATAAGCGACGATGAAAGATTCTCGCTCCTTAGTTTCTTACCCAGATCAGGGTATAAGCTGTGATGTTGCAGGCGATAAAGGATTGACTTACCAATGATCGTGTATCAAAACACCCCACCAGAGTCGTATCCGTACATTCTTCTCGTGGGTCGTTGCTCGCCATGTAGTCGGGTCTCGATGGAGCCCGAGGCTATGGGCCAAGGTAACCACTCTCCCGGCATTCACAATATTACTAGTGACTTGCAATACGGGGCGTCCCACCATGTCTAGGAGCGCCGCATGCACGGTTGATATTGTAGGTTCAGCAAAATCCTCCTGAAGCGCTGAGATAGCTTGATTCCAGATGAATTGAGCATCTGGAGAAGCATGGGCACGCAGCACTTCGGATTTATTCCAAAACAGGAGCGCGGAGGCATACAAATCACACACTAGGGTGGATGAGAGCCGATAGTTGTTGTTTTGCCACAAGTCCAAGAATGTGGTTGAGTCCAAAATTGGGAAGTACGGGTGCAAGTATTCGAAGTATCTATCATATGATTAGCCGCTATTTATTTCTGAGGGTATGAAGTATAGGTATGTGTTACAGTCTTCGCACTTCAGATGCAAAGGGATTGAGAACCTGCTCAATCACCTCTCGTTGCGTTCTTCCTTTATAGAATCGTCAAAGCCAGCCACATTGAAGACGCCGAGGTTGAATCCATGACCCAAAACCTGTATAGCGTGGAGATATTGCAGTTCAGGAGTTGCATACCTGGATCCAGAGGAGGTTTGAGGCCCTTGGATGGCCGAGGGACAGTAAGGTAGACGATAGCATCTCCAGGTGCATCAGAAATAGTGCTATATACTTTTGAAGTTACGCGTGCCCCTGAAGATTGCGAGGTCAAGTATCGCTCCAGGATTGTGATGTCTTCTGCCATCGGCGGATTCAGCATCAAAGACGACTGCGTTAAAGATGTGCCAGTGGCACCGGATAAGCGTGTCACACTGTCTTGGTAAGTCCGGGAAGAGCATGTTGATTCCTGACTTCTTTCATGAATCTTCCGAGTGTATTTTCTGACGGGTCTATGAGACCTAGCTGACAGCGCAAGGACATTTTGTTTTGGCTGTGAGTAATTGCATGAAGATTGACTCTCACGACAAAACCGGCATGGTTGGCTCGGGAGATCAATCTCGCACCTGATTTTTCGATAGCGACATCGATTGCAAGCAGGAACTTTGTGAGAACGGTAAGGCCTTGCAGATGCGGGAGCTGTTGCATCTCCATCCATTGTTTCCCGCACGGAGTTTGTAGATGTGAAAGAAGGTGAGTTCTGCGGGAAAGATAGCGAACGGGAAACTGATGTGTTTTCCTATCAGCGTCTCGGTCCGACCAATAACTGTTTGCCGTCGGCCGTCGGAAAACTGAACTAGGAAATTGCAAGATGCATATGAATGTATACTCAAACAGCAAACAGACGATGTATAAATAATGTTCTCAGTTTCTGTATTTGTTATGCCCGCCTTAGGTGCTACATAGTTTGATCGTCTCTCACAATGCCTCGCCCTTACGACTCCCTCGATGCAACGCAGCTGCAGCACGTACGTTAAACCCCGGGCATATAGTGGCCTGCCATCGAAGTACTTAGTAATGTAGCGTACTAGGATACTAATTATGTACCGAAACCACCATAGTTGCATATAGCTAACTTTATACCCGCGATAGGATGCAGAAGACTGTCTTCTTTCATATGGAACTGCTTTTTTCCCTGAAATTATTACGTCAGCGGATGGAATCTACATAGAAACGCACACAGGCCACCGTATGATGGATTTTACGAGTGGACAAATGTCGACGTTACTTTCGCATGCGCATCCCGAAGTCGTCAAAGTGATCCACGATCACGCACAACATCTTGATCACCTTTTCAGTGGCATGCTAAGCCCGCCCGTCATAAACCTTGCCAAAAGATTAACGAGCATTGCACCTGCGGGTCTCGACAAAGCATTCTTCTTGAGCACCGGAGGGGAGAGCAATGAGGCAGCCATCCGCCTCGCCAAATTCTACACGGGAAAGTTCGAGATTGTAGGTCTAGCATCTTCGTGGCATGGCATGACTGGTGCTTCACTTGGTGCGCAATAGTATGTATATCCCAAGTACAAAATGCCTCTGTTGCACTTTCGCCTATCGTGCCAGGTAGAATCAATCCACTGACTCTGTATTTATGACATCAGTCACGCTGGAAGATCTGGCTATGGACCGAATATGCAAGGCAATCTTGCACTTCCCACACCTAATTCGTATCGCTCGATATTCAGAAGGCAAGATGGCTCTTATGATTGGAAGACCGAACTCGATTATGGATTCGATCTTGTCGACAAGCAATCCTGCGGCTCCCTTGCCGCGGTAATAATTGAGCCAATATTATCCAGCGGGGGCATGCTAGAGTTACCGGCCGGATATCTGAAAGCTTTGAAAGATCACTGTGTACGAAGAGGAATGCTGCTCATAGTCGATGAAGCCCAGACCGGACTGGGAAGGGCAGGGGATTTATTTGCGTTCACCCATTATCCGGAAGATGAAGGAATTGTACCTGATATACTCACACTTAGTAAGACTTTAGGCAACGGTTTACCGCTCAGTGCGGTAATGACGTCGAATGCCATCGCACAGCATGCGAAGCAGAATGGGTTTCTCTTCTACACGACACATATTAATGACCCTTTGCCAGCTGCAGTGGGAGATAAGGTTGTCGAGATAGTTGTCCGGGACGGACTAGTAGGACGGTCGCGTGAGCTTGGGATGAAGCTTCAGACTGGACTGAAGAAACTGCAGTCGCGATATGGATGCATCGGAGATGTAAGAGGGCGTGGTTTGATGGCTGGAGTGGAGATTGTATGTGATCGGACGACCAAAGAAGCCGCTCCTGAAGTGGGGAACTGCGTGGCTAAAAAGATGACCGAGATGGGACTGTGGGCGCAACTAGCCACCATGGCCTCATTTGGAGGTGTATTTCGCATTGCACCTCCGCTAACAGTGACGGAAGAAGAGTTGGACCGGGCATTGGCAATTATGGAGGAAGCGTTGAGGACGACGCCAGGAACACAGCCGTTGTATATGGCGGAATGATTAGGATTGGTTGTAGATGAAGAATGCATATTTCCATGTTTTTGTGTGAATCGTGTTAGATAGATAGATGTTAAGATGGATGAGGCTCTGTGGCAGAGGAGAATGAACAGGCTTGACCCGATGGGGACTAGCGTTGGCTTGTCTGTCGCCTTTTCATTTTGTGAAGAAGAAGACGCTTTGGGAATCGGCAGAAGCTCTCCACTAAAAAGAGGGCCATACACGCAAAACATACTGTGCATGTAGGCACGCACCCCTCCTCACGCCCGCATACACACACTCACTCACTCACACACACTCGCACAACGCAAGCTTGCACTCTGTTGTTGTTGGTCGTTTGGTTAGCAATCCTCTTCTTCCTCTTCTCTACCCGCCCGCGGCCGTTGGTTTGCTGCCGCCCGCTAGATTGCCGCCTGCCCCACTATCAGCTTTGCACCTCCATCCACACACACCAGCCAGCCCAGGCAACCGAACGTCACCTTCTGCTCTGCCCTCCTCTACCACCGCCGCTGCCACTGCTACCTCCCACCACCACCGCGACTCGCATCCGCCACCCCGCAAGACACACAAAGCCCTCACGCGTATTACGTGTCAATCTGCTCTCGGGGCGAGTACCCCGCTTCAGAGGCTGTCCGGGAGCTTGTCCCCTTGCGAAACAGCTCATCCATCATGTCCGTCTCTATTGAAGAGCTGGACGTCACAGTGCGCGCCTTCTACGAAGGTCGTGGCGAGCCTGTACGTATCCATATGCCAACGTCCCCCTCCGCTCCCTTGGCTCTTTTTGCTCTCTCCGCCCTCTGCTAACACGTCTCTTGCCTCCAGCAAAAACAAGCTCAAGCGACCCTGAACCAAGTGCGTACCAACCGCTACCCAGCCCGCTCCCCTCCTCCCTTCTCGTCGCACCACAACTGACCCGCGCATAGTTCAAGGAGAACCCAGATGCGTGGCTTCTCGTCGATAAGATCTTGCAGGATGCACAGTACCCGCAGACCAAGTGTGAGCACTCCTGACATGGGAACAGTTGGTATCGGGCCTTCACTAACTCTGGCCTAGATCTTGGACTGCAGGTCCTGGACAATGTCATTATGACTAGATGGAAAGTCCTGCCTCGCGAGCAATGTCAAGGTGCGTTTTGAGCCATAATGTACATCGGTACTATACACTAATCAAACACCAGGCATTCGCAACTTCATTGTCAACTTCATCATCCAACTGTCCAACAATGATGACCGTAGCCAGATCGACCGAACCCTCCTCAACAAGCTCAATCTAGTACTCGTTTCTGTCCTGAAGCAGGAGTGGCCCCACAACTGGCCAACCTTCATCAACGAAATCATCCATTCGTGCCATAGCAGCTTGCCAATCTGCGAAAACAACATGGCTATCCTTAGACTGCTCTCCGAAGAAGTCTTCGACTATTCGGAAGATCAAATGACTTCAGCGAAGCGACGGGAGCTGAAGCAGAGCATGTGTGACGAATTCACTTCCATTTACCAGCTCTGTTCCGAGGTCCTACGCACCGCGACAGAAGCTTCACTTATCAAAGCGACCCTCGAGACCCTTCTTCGCTTTCTCAACTGGATTCCTCTTGGTTATATTTTCGAAACGCCCCCGAGTGGCTCCAGTCTCATCGAGACGCTTCGAAGTCGCTTCCTCGACGTCCCCGATTTCCGTAACATTACCCTCAAATGCTTGACGGAGATTGCTGGACTACCAACCGAGCCTGCTTACGACGACAAGCTCGTGCAGATGTTTACTGAGACCCTCACGGCCATCTCAAAGATTATACCTCTCACACTTGACCTCAAGAGCACATACTCGGGGAGCAACAGCAGGGACCAAGAATTCGTGCAGAACCTAGCCCTGTTTTTGACCAACTTTTTCACAATGCATCTCAATGTCATTGAAAATCTGATGAACAGGGATTTTCTGACGCATGGTCATTTCTATCTGATACGGATAAGTCAAATCGATGATCGTGAAATCTTTAAGATCTGTCTCGAGTATTGGACAAAACTGGTTTCGGAGCTGTATGATGAGATGCAAGCCCTTCCGATTACTGACATGAACCCTCTTCTGAATATGGGCCTATCAGCCGCCAATGGCGGTGCTCGAGATCCTGCCATCTTGGCGAATTACCCTCTGCGTAAGCACAAATATGCCGAGATTCTCTCCAACCTTCGCACGGTCATGATCGAAAAGATGGTGCGCCCCGAAGAGGTACTCATCGTGGAGAATGACGAGGGGGAGATTGTGCGCGAATTTGTCAAGGAGAGTGATACAATCCAGCTCTACAAATCAACTCGCGAGTGCCTGGTCTTCTTGACTCATTTGGACGTCAACGATACAGAGCAGATCATGTCTGAGAAGCTCGCTCGACAAGTAGATGGCTCTGAATGGTCATGGAGTAACTGCAATACGTTATGCTGGGCCATCGGTTCCATTTCCGGCGCCATGAACGAAGAGACGGAGAAGCGCTTCCTTGTCACTGTGATCAAAGACCTCCTCGGGTTGACTGAGATGAAGCGCGGAAAGGACAACAAAGCCGTCGTCGCCTCCAACATCATGTACATCGTCGGACAATATCCCCGTTTTCTGAAAGCCCATTGGAAGTTCCTGAAGACTGTGGTCAACAAGTTGTTCGAGTTTATGCACGAGACCCATGAAGGTGTCCAGGACATGGCCTGTGATACTTTCATCAAGATTGCAAATAAATGCCGGAGACATTTCGTTGCGCTTCAGCCGGGAGAAACAGAGCCGTTCATCGATGAGATTGTGCGCAACCTAAGAAAGATTACGGGCGACCTACAACCGCAGCAAATACATACGTTTTATGAAGCATGCGGCTATATGATCAGCGCTCAGGGCCAAAAGAGCATGCAAGAGCGGTTGATCCATGATTTGATGGCACTACCCAATCAAGCTTGGGACAACATCATCGCACAGGCCAACCAGGATCCTTCTTGCCTGCAAGATCCGGAGGTCATCAAAGTCGTAGGCAACATCATGAAGACAAATGTCGCGGCGTGCGGTTCGATAGGTTCATACTTCTACCCGCAGATTGGTCGCATATATTTTGATATGCTTACGATGTACCGTGCCAGCTCTCAACTCATTGATGAGGCAGTCCAGCGGGAAGGGAACATTGCGACAAAAATGCCAAAGACTCGTGGGCTTCGCACCATCAAGAAGGAAATCCTCAAATTGATCAATACATACGTGGATAAGGCGGATGACTTGGAGATGATACATACAAACATTGTCCCCAAGTTGCTGGAAGCAGTGTTGCTAGACTATAAGAGTAATGTCCCCGATGCCCGCGAGGCTGAGGTGCTGAACGTGATGACCAGCATCATCAACAAACTACATGTACGTTGGAATTTTGACACGAGTTCTCATTTGAAAGACCATTGAGCTGATACTGATAAATTTGTAGGGCATGATGGAAGACCAAATCATGAACATCATGGACAGTGTCTTTGAATGCACGCTCGAAATGATCAACAAGGACTTTTCCGAGTACCCGGAACATCGAGTCGAATTCTTCAAACTTTTGAGGACGATCAATCTTCGCTGCTTTCCGGCTTTGCTTCGTCTTGACGGACGCTCCTTCAAGTTTGTTATCGATTCGTGCATGTGGGCGAGCAAGCACGACAACCGCGAGGTCGAGAGTGCCGGTTTGTCCATGTGTTTTGAGCTGATTTCCAACATGGCTGACACGGATGCCGAAACGCGCAACGGGTTTTTCCGGCAATTCTTCACTACAATTTTGCAAGACGTGTTCTTCGTCGTCACCGATAGCGATCACAAGGCAGGTTTCAAGTCACAGTCCATGTTGTTGGCAAAGATGTTTTGGCTTGTCGACTCAGGAAAATTGGATGGTCCCATCTACACTTCACCTGACATGGCGCCTGAAGGAACGCCTAACCGCGAATTCCTTCGCAACTTCGTTGGTAATCTCCTGGCCACAGCCTTCCCCAATCTTCAAACGTAAGTATTCCATATGTTACCACTCCTGCCCCGAGGTCGTGCCATGACTAACAACGACTGCAGTGCTCAAATTGCTTCTTTCATTGACGGGCTGTTCGCCACGAATTCTGATCTTACCCGATTCAAGGTCATTCTTCGAGACTTCTTGATTTCACTGAAGGAGTTCTCAGGCGACAACGCGGAACTATTTGCGGAAGAGCGTGAAGCGGCAGCCACCAAGGCCAAGGAAGAGGAACGGCAGCGTGCAATGAAGATCGGTGGGCTATTGAAGCCTTCCGAAATGGATGACGATGAGTTGTGACTGGACGAAGAGCTTCCGACTAAGCTGGCAACCCGCACGCCGTATGATAGAAGGGGGGATGGAGCAACAAGCGATGGCCCATGTGACGGGTCGGGCGAGGGCTGGGAAACATATCCTGGAATGTGATGATGAGGGGCGACGATAGAAAACATGACTTTGAGGGTGGAATGACATGGAGCAAGGTAAAAAAAATTAGGCCCTTGTCTTGTAACTTTTGATTTCGTTTTGGGTAGGCCAAGGGGTGGATGTGCTGGGGAGGATGTGTAACCACACTAGCATACCCAGCAGATAGTTGTCGTTGCATGTCCACGTTGATAGACGAGCACAGTCTGTGTGAGGATAGGTTGGGCAAGAGTGGAGGATGGCTTGGGCTTAGCGATTTGGGGAAAAAGGGAATGAGGGGGCAAAGGACAAGAGTCGTAGGCAGTAGGAGATGATGACGACAACAAGGACGTTGATGATATCCTCAGATAGAGAGAAAGAGAGAGAATAGATGAATGTCGATGGATGCATTAGGTGCTTGACTTGGGTGGTTAAGCAACATTGAATGTGCCACGTGCGCTTGGCATGGCATGGCAGGGTGACAAGTTACAAGGAGTACTGTAAGAAGTGTAACCGGATGGGTGGATTATAGAGGATGCATGTCGACTGCAAGCTCTAGGCTAGGCTAGGCTGCTCTGGGGGAGCCCTGCCGTCTGCTCAAGAGCTGTCGTCGGCCGTTGGAACAGCGTGGGCGCGTCGAGGCCTGCCATTGGCTGCCGCGCCTGGCTGGATGGATAGTGCAAGCTGCCTTTTGGGACATGCACTGGTCTGGTCTGCCCCCACAACCACCACCAGCTGCATCACCAGCACCAGCACCAGCACCAGCACCAGCACCACCAGGAGACTGTATTGTACCTATGCCATCATGCACAGTCTCGTGGCCTCTTGAGAACGAGCGCCTCTGTGCCACGGTACTTTGCTTGACCCCGCTGTCAAAACTCTGCCACCTAACCTAACCTACCCTAACGTTACCACCTCCCTCCCTCCCTACCACCACCGCCTTCACTTTCCATACCACTCACTACCCCCACTGTCCGTCTCATTTTATACTGACCCACGTCCATTCCCCGCTACAACCGCGAGCCTCATCCGGCTGTTGCTTTTTTTTTCTTCTTCTTCTCAGCTTCCTCTCTAAACCCTGTTTTTGTTCTTTTTTTACTTGCCCCCATCTCTCCCTTCCGCCTCTTGCTTGCTTACCTGCCGCTCTCGTTTTGCCTGTCCTATAGGACCCTGCCGACGAGCACAACCTGACGATCCTCGTCCTGTATGGTTGCGTCTGCACACCTCGGACCCCCAGCATCTCGCTTGCCTACCTAGTCTCCTGTGCCGAATCTTCAAAGGCCCCGAACAGATTCCACCTTGCTGTCATCATCATGTATGTCATGTTCACACCCAATGGACCTGCGCCCGCTCCCAGTAACCGTGTTGCGCAAGACGGCTTCATCTACAAGTCTTGCTTCCAAAGACGAACCCACTGACGCCTCCCGATTCTCTAGGAAGTTCGGCAAGCACATACAAAAACGGCAGCTGGAAATTCCAGAGTATGCCGCTAGTTTCGTCGACTACAAAGCTCTCAAGAAGGTACATGCATACAGGCCTACCTGCCTACTTGTTTCCCTTGCTCTCTTCTCCCATGTCCCCTTCTCTTTCCTGTGCCCGCTTCTCACCATCTCTAGCTCATCAAAAGGCTGAGTACCACGCCCGTCATACCTGCTCAAGGCGAACATGGCTATGACTCGGAAGTGCTCGATCCTCAGACCTCGCTGCAGGCGAACAAGGCCACTTTTTTCTTCCGAGTGGTAGGTTGGCCCAAATCATACATACAACACAACTATGCTCATACCCTCCTCAGGAACGAGAGCTCGAGAAGGTCAATACATTCTACTTGCAGAAAGAAGCCGAGGTACTTCCGCCATTTGCCCACCTTTTGCTTCATCCTCACGGTCGCTCACGTGCCTCGTAGTTGCGACTTCGGTTAAGCACGCTTCTCGACAAGAAGAAGGTCATGCAGCAACATCCGCAATCAGTTTCCAAAGCTTCCTCGCGGTATATTGCGTTGGAAGAAGGTCTAAAGCAGTTTAGCATGGATCTCAACAAGCTTGAGGTGATTGGCTTGTGACAATCAAATGGCGCAACGAACTAACCTAAAGACAGCAATTCGTTGAGGTTAACGCAACCGCATTCTCCAAAATTCTGAAAAAGGTAACCAAGCGCCTCAAACCATCTCTTATCCTTGATTATCCAGCTAACTGGCTACTGCAGTGGGACAAGACGTCAAAGGTCCGATTTTACACCCCGTGCACTCCGCTACACTGGCTGACCATACTGCCAGTCACGAGAAAAACAGCTCTATCTTTCGCGAGCCGTCGAGGTTCAACCCTGTTTCAATCGCGATGTCATCAGCACCTTGTCAGATCAAGCAACCCAGGCCCTCTTTGACTTTTCCGGGTGGGCTGAGGGTGAAGGAATGCAAGTGCCCCAGGAAGCTGCACAAGCAAGACCAGCAGAACCGTCTATTGAAGCAAACCTCATTCTCGATAATCAAATCGTGCAAGCAATCAACACCGCCAACACAGTACAAATAGAGGAGTGCTTGGCCAGGTTATCCAAGCTCCCTGATGCCCAAGAACGCATCACAAGGGCATTTTTGAGCACAGTAGAAGAAGCTCCCGAACCGGCATTGACCATCTTGTTGAACACAAACCAAGTCATTCTTCATCAGGAGGATGAGATTAACGAACGCAATTGCTTGCACAAAGCCGCCATTTGTGGAAGGATGGAAGTGTTGCGGGTGGGTCTGGCTGGGCAGGTGGATGTGCACGCTGCAGATGTCTACGGGCGGATACCGTTGCATTATGCAGCCATGCATGGGCACTTGGAGCTCCTCGAGGAATTAATCAAAATTGCACCGGACTCGGTCAACTTCCGCGACCAAGATAGTTTTACGCCGCTCATTCACGCTATCGTGCACTCCCAGCTTCCTTGTGTACAGGCCTTACTCTCAAAAGGCGCGCAGATAACCCGCATGGGGCCTGCAGAGCACATCCCCCTCAATCTTGCCTGTCAATATGCATCCCTGGAAATTGTTGAGCTTCTGCTCCAGGTCAATGCCGAAATGTTGCCTGATGCCGAAGGCTTATATCCACAACATTTAGTGGCTCGCTCCGGAAAATCACCACAAATGCTCCTACTGCTCCAAAAATATGGCGCGGATCTGAACCAGCCCGATAAGCTATATCTCTGGACTCCGCTATTCCACGCCGCCAGTGAAGGCCATGTTGAATGTCTCAAGACTTTGCTAGATTGTCAGGTTGACGTTGACGTAGTCGATGAGAAGGCTCTTTCCGCATTATACTACGCAACATGGGAAGGACATCTAGAGTGTATGAAGTTGCTTGCATCGGTTGGGCGTGGTGTTGGGCTATCCATACAAAAGCAGCTATCACCTCAAATCACCACGCAAACAGCGTCGGGCACAGCACCGGGGCCGATGGATACCGGGGGGGATGCAGAAGGAATCCCGGAGTTCATATTACCACCGCCGATTATACCTTTCCGGAGATATGGTCACAATTTCCTGGACACAAAAACTTTTGTCGTTATTAGCTTTGAGAGATTTGGCAAAGACGCTATCCAGTTTTACGACAATCAGAAATACCCCGCAGCAAGACTCACAATCTCCTCCAAAAGCTCCGACCTCATTCCAAGGAATATTCTTCTCCCCATCCAAGATGAATTCAAGGTCATCTCGTTCCAAATCGAAAAAATTGACACCTTCTCCATTGATTTCGATGTATACCCGACAATTGGGTCCAAGGTCATTGCGCGTGGTGTTGCGTCTTCGCGAGTCTTCACAAATCCCGGGAAAAGCACTGGACAGTGGCACCTAGAGCTTTTTGATCCTAGGCTACGGGCCATTGGCCGGATAACATTTGATTTCCAGGTCGTGAAACCGTTTCACGGGATCCCGCTCGAAATCACACATTTCGCTACCTACTGGAAAGCGACTAGCCAACTGGATTCTCAGCCTCACACTCTAATCACGGGATCCAGTCTGTCTGGGGAGTATGTTCGGTTGTTTGTTCAACTCACAGCAGATGGAGTGCCTGTCTTATACCCACAGTGGAAAATCAGTCACGAGGGCTTAGAAGTCCCACTAAATATTCTCACTTACGCGCAGTTTGCAGCTATCGGACGCAGGCAGAATCCTGGTGCTGCGACACAGCTAAGTGCTCTTCCTAATGCAAACCTAGACGACTTATCTACGATATTCCAGACGCTGGCGTCATCATTCATAACCCTCAAAGAGGCACTTGCTCTTCTCCCCGCGTACATACATGTCGAGTTGCATGTTCTTTTCCCATCGCTTGTTGAGGCTGAGCGCCTTCAACTCGGCTCGACGCAGGATGTGAATGACACAGCCGACAAGATCCTTGAGGTGGTATTCGAGCATGCTCGAGTGTTACGTGAACAAGGCGCCGGGGAAATTGATGGAACTCTAAGAAGCGTGGCCTTCAGCTCTTTCAATCAAGACATTTGCACGGTGATCAATTGGAAACAGCCGAATTGTACGTATATCGAAAAGTTACTCCTCATGACTTGGAAGGAGAAATCTCAACTAACCGAACCCCTGCTAATTACATAGACCCTGTGCTTCTTTGCAACGAACTTGGGGCCGACAACTATGCGTCGTCACGTTCAGAAGGAATCACTAGTAGTGGTCGTACCACGATATCAGTGAAAGAAGCCGTCCAAATAGCGCGGGACAACAACTTCATGGGACTTATTTGCAGCTCGCGCCTTCTCGTAAGTTTGCCTCTCAGTTTCCCTTGCATTCTTTCTTTTCAATCCCACCCTTCTTGGTGTAGCCCTAGCAGGGCGAATGTTTAGATTTTCTAATGGTCGTGTCGACAGGATCTTGCCCCTGCACTCATCGAGTCTATCAAAACGGCGGGTCTTGTGCTCGTCACGGACGTGACTGAAAGCTCTGTATCGGCTCAAAACAACGCACAGCAGCAACTTGGAAGCCTCAGGGTTGCTCGGCCGCGCGGCGAATTGATACCCAACGGCGTCGATGGAATTTTGCGAGGCAACGGCATTTTGAGGTTTAATGAAAGCATCGACATGTAGTGCAACGTGTAGCTGTTCAGCTGTGCGCTCGAAAGGATGAAGAGATGGATAAAACAAGGAGAGATGTTTATAGCCCTACCGTGATACAGGAGAGGGGGGCTAGCATGAAATGGGACGAAGGATGATTTTGGACTGACTTTTTCTTTTCTTTTCGCCAAAGTCGGTTGCCTTTTACATGTTTGCATTTTCAGACGGCTGGGAACATCTGATGGGTCTAAGATGCATATACGGACGCATGGTTGATGTACTACTATCGGGAGGAATTGTGATTGGAAAACACATAGACTGGACTACAACCGCGATGGCTTACTAATAATGAATACTGAATACCATGCAATGTGTTGGGGTCAAGTAGCCGTGATATGTGGCTAGAGACACAGACATAGAAATACAAGTACGACGCTTTACACACAGCCTTAGCTTCCCGAAACTTGCCTAGCTTCCGTGTGTGCTTTTTTGTTCCTACATGTACCGTGCCCGTGCTCGTAATTAGCGAAAATCCCGACATGCCGCGCTAACCCCAAAACCCGAATCATTTCCTTCCGATGCTTTTCCCTGATTCCCTAATTTTTCTTCGCCTCTAGCCATCGACAGCCAGGAAAACTGCGGTTAGCGTCTATTGCATCCCAGCTCCACCTATTCTCACTCCTTGCTGATACCCGAGTCTGATTGTACATACATGAACGGAGAAGAGATTGGTCACGCCATGCGGTAAACAATTCCCGAAATCCTGTACCAAACGAACTATTCGATTGAGCCATCCGAATGAACATGAACCCCCTCGCTACTACCGTGCTCTCGCATTCTATGCGCTCCCCTTTGCATCTTCGCCACGCAACAGCTTTGCCATTATCGCCATTGTCATCACCAGGGAGGTTCTCGTGGACTTGCTGCGCATGCGCGAAGCGTCGGATTTCATCACAACAAGCCTCTGTTTTCAAAAACCCGCAATGGCGAGCATCTGCGCCACTGCCGATGCTACGAAGATATGCTGCGACGAAGAGGACAACGACAGATGAAGGGATGATAGGGGAGGATGGGGCGAGGACAAAGTCAAGCGGGAATGGGAGGAAAAAGGGTCGGCGTAAGGTGGCTATGGCTGGAGGAGGTTTGGTGATTGGCGCAGCAACATTGGTAACTATCAGCGATGACGCGCAACATGCTGTCACCGCCGTGAAGCGGAGTGGTAGAGTCGTGGGGACTTTGTTTGTGAATATCAAGGAGTAAGTGTCCTTCGCTCCGGATCGTGACACGGCAACAACGACTAACTCATTTGGAAAGCTATCGAGACACGCTCAAACGGGATAACGAAGACAATTATGACGAACTGCTCAAGGCATGCCACTTGCGCTGTGCCAAACGTACGCTCAAGACACTGGAGAAGAATGGATCGATATTCATTAAGCTGGGGCAGCATTTGTCTAGTTTAAACTATCTCCTCCCGAGCGAGTGGTGCGATACCTTCATCCCCTTGCAGGACAAGTGCCCCGTATCGAGCTACGAGTCAATAAAGGAAATGGTGCTCAAAGACACCGGCACCGATCTCTCTGAATACTTTTCGGATATGGACGAGCTACCTATTGGGGCTGCGAGTCTGGCGCAAGTCCATCGGGCAGTGATAAGATCCACTGGGCAGAAAGTGGCGGTCAAGGTCCAACATCCAGCTTTAGACGAATGGGCAAAGCTAGACCTCGCTTTGACGCGGTTCACGTTTGAAACGCTCAAATACTGGTTCCCCGAATACGACCTTACATGGTTATCGGAAGAGATGGAAGTCTCCCTTCCGCAGGAACTTGATTTCGCACAGGAAGGAAAGAATGCAATGCGTGCTAGGGAGTATTTCAGCAAAGTGCGGGGTGTGCCTGTTGTGATCCCCGAAGTCCTGTGGGCAAAAAGGAGGATTCTGGTCATGGAGTATGTAAGCGGTAGGCGGCCAGATGACCTGGAGTACCTAGACGCGAACGGCATCGATCGAGACGAAGTCAGCGCCGCTCTGGCGCGAATCTTCAACCAGATGATCTTCGGCGCTGGGGCTCCTCTGCACTGCGACCCTCACGGTGGAAACATCGCCATCCGTCACAATCCCACGCGGTCGGGCAAGGCTAATTTTGATGTCATCCTCTACGATCACGGGCTCTACCGCGATATACCTTTACAGCTGCGTCGCTCGTATGCGAAGCTTTGGCTTGCAGTATTGGATGCAGATGAACCACGGATGCGCCAGTATGCAAAAGAGACAGCAGGGATTGACGACGAGCACTTTCCGCTTTTTGCATCGGCCATTACAGGACGCGATTACAGAGCTGTCATGAAGGATGTGACGACAAAACGGACTGGAGAGGAGAAGGAGATTATTGGAGGGAGTCTAGTGGAGGGGGGCATGTTGGAGAGTTTGATCCAGCTGTTAGGCAGAATGCCTAGAGTGTTGCTGTTGATTTTGAAAACTAATGATCTGAGTGAGTCTTACTCCCCCCTCTTCCTTTTCACGTTCTCTATCGCTCCCGGATATGAGAAACGTCCGTTCCAGCAGTTTTTGATGATTTGGGTGTTAGCACGCTCCCTTGACGAAAACCTTCACACCCGCCAAGGCCCGTTACGGACGTTTCTTATTCTCGCACGCTACGCATCGCGCACTGTGTATGAAGAGCAGGTAGAGAATCTTAGTGGATCAGTGCTGTGGCCGTCGAATCTCTTGGCTTTTTTCCGAGCGTTCACGGCGTACATGAGAGTGGAGATCAAACTGGGTGTGTATGAGACGCTGCTCCAAGTAAGAGCCGCTCTAGGAATGAGGCAAATAACGGCTTAGATTCAACCGAATTTGGTGCAGTGTGGTGCAGTGAAATCTAGTATACCAAGGAAGTGGTTTTGGGGAGGCTGACGAGTAAGTGAAGCAAAGGGGAAAGGAAACGTCGCACGTTTTGCACGGACTCGGTCTTGTTGATATGCATAAAGTGATCATTAAGGCGTACACAGGAATAGAGTTGCCAATAGATACATGGATCTGGCGTTATATATGTATGCACATGGGCATGGTATTCCGAGTCGGCGGGATTAGACGGTGAGAGATAAGCAATAGCGACCCCAGACAGAAGTCAACATCATCTTGATTCCATTTATTATTCTCTGGGTCAAGCGATGGAAGAGCAGAGGGAGAGAAACAAAGCTGGATGTCATTGTCCAGCGCTAGATTTTCTCTTGTGTTTCGCCATTACGACCATTTCTTGGACGAAACAAGGAAGGGGATGATGGCACGGGAATTGCTACTTTGGGACACGAGATTGTTTACCTGCCTAGGTATCAATGTAATTGCGTTGCCAGAGGGCAGTGCAGACGGCAGAGGCAAACTTCAATGTTGGTGCTTTTGGCGCAGATGGACAGTGTCATTATGTCAGGTACGAGTGAATGGAGCATGATTTGTTGATGACGACGATGGTGATGATGAGGGTGGGTGACGATTACGATGGAGGGAGGCTTCGCTTTGCGGTTGGTAAAGGAGAGACGGAAGATGCCTCCCTCGTTGTTTTATGCTATTGCGGACTCTGTCTGGACGAGCGGTGCTGTGATTTAACGTATGTACATGTCCAGCTACACAGGTAAATGGTTGTTCACGTATGTACATAGCTACATACCTACCTAAGTTATACATGGTCGTAGACGAAACAAGGCAAGCAAGAGCAAAGCAGGCGGCGCGGGGTCTGTATCGCCAAGAGTAGCAGCAACGCAACGCAACAGGAACAGGAACAGGAACAGAACAGACCTCTCCAGACATCTATCTCTCTCTCTCCAGATTGTTGTCGCAGCCATTACCCTTGAGTCTCTCTTCTTCCCTTTCCTCTCTCTCTCTGCGCTCCCCTCCCCTCCCCGTTTTGTCCTTGGGGCGTCGAATTTGTAAAACGGTGCACGGCCCCTCGAAGCCCCCCCCGGCAAGTCGCACAGCCCCAAGTTCGTTCGTTCCCTCCCACCGACCTGCCTACTGCTCTCCGATACTACCTCCTCCACGGTACCGCTGGAGTCGGTAGCAGACTTCCTTTGGTATTCACATTGCCCTACACCCCAGCCCTCCCCGACCCATCCTCTCCCCTCCTGTCTGGAACAAGACTCCCACCCGTTCGCGAGCTTTGAGAGCCGCAGCTCCACGCCACCACTCGTCTGCGTTCCCTCGCACTCGGACCCACCATGGACGGAACCGGCACCCCCAACTTGCGCATCACAAGTTCGTCCTCCTGTCTTGCCTTACTGACCGACCTTGCGTCTCTCCATGTCCACCATACTGACTCTGCGCAGTCATTGCCGCCGATGGCCTCTACAAGCGTGATGTCTTCCGTATGTATTCACCTTCGGCTCTCGACGAACCGCAACCACGTCGCTCACACGTCTCCTAGGCTTCCCGGATCCCTTCGCCGTGGCCACCATCAATGGCGAGCAGACGCGCACCACGAGTGTCATAAAGAAGACGCTGAACCCCTACTGGAACGAGAGCTTCGACATGTACGTCATCTTCCTTGCCTGGCTCACGCATGCCGCGAATATACTACTAATCCATGGGCAGGCGGGTTACCGAGGACAGCGTGCTTGCGGTACAAATCTTTGACCAAAAGAAATTCAAAAAGAAGGACCAAGGCTTCCTTGGTGTCATCAATGTGCGAATAGGAAGTGTCGTCGATCTCGACGCTGGCGGAGATGGTAGGCCCAACTTGACCCCCTCAGACCCCGCCTTATAAGCCAAGGGCTAGCTGACATGACATTCACCTCGCTAGAGATGCTCACACGCGACCTCAAGAAATCAAATGACAACATGGTCGTGCACGGTAAACTCATTCTCAACCTTTCCACCAACCTGACCGCACCCATCAGCCAAGCCGGCCAGAACGCCGCTCGCCCTCCACTGTCAGCACAATCAAGCGTCGTCAACGGAGCAGCTGGTCCCTCGGCGGTGCCGACCCCACAGCAGTCGACCCAAAATCTTCATCCGGATATGTATCCTGGCCAGCGCCCACAGATGGCATCGCAGGTGTCATCACAGCGCCCCAGTCAATCTGGGCCCCCAGGAGCTCCGCCTTCGGGCGCGCCCCCTCCTGGCGCTCCGCCGAGCAACCGCGGTAGCGGCGGCACCTACAGTGCATTCGAAGATGCCCAGGGGCGATTACCCCCTGGATGGGAACGCAGGGAAGATCATCTGGGAAGAAAGTATTACGTCGACCATAACACTAGGCAGACCACCTGGATCAGGCCGGGTGCTGGCTTCAACGAGGCGGAGAACAGGACCCAGATGGCAGCGCAGACACAACAGGAACGCACCCGGCATCAGAACCGAATGTTGCCCGAAGATCGCACAGGTGCAAACTCGCCTACGCTCTCAGAGCGTCAGCCCTCACCTCCCGGGCCATCTGCGAATGCCGTCAGCATGCATGCAACAGGAGCCACCACGGCCGGGACGGGTGAACTACCGTCGGGCTGGGAGCAACGGCACACACCCGAAGGACGCCCGTATTTTGTGGACCACAACACGCGCACCACGACTTGGGTGGACCCTCGCCGCCAGCAGTACATTCGCATGTATGGCGGGCAGAACGCCAACAACAGCACCATCCAACAACAACCCGTTTCTCAGCTGGGACCCCTTCCTTCTGGCTGGGAAATGCGACTCACAAACACAGCCCGCGTATACTTTGTTGATCACAACACAAAAACGACCACTTGGGATGATCCTAGGCTACCGTCTTCGCTCGACCAGAATGTGCCACAGTATAAGCGTGATTTCCGTCGTAAGTTGATCTACTTCAGGTCGCAACCCGCTCTTCGGATTGTTTCCGGGCAGTGTCACGTCAAAGTTCGAAGAACGCACATCTTTGAGGATTCATATCACGAGATTATGCGTCAAAGTGCTGCGGACTTGAAAAAACGGTTGATGATCAAGTTCGACGGCGAAGACGGTCTCGATTACGGAGGACTTTCTCGAGAATTCTTCTTCCTTCTATCTCACGAGATGTTCAATCCCTTCTATTGTCTATTCGAGTATTCCGCGCATGACAACTACACCCTTCAAATAAATCCACACTCTGGCATCAATCCTGAGCATCTGAACTACTTCAAGTTCATCGGGCGCGTTGTTGGTCTGGCCGTTTTCCATCGCAGGTTTTTGGATGCATTTTTCATTGGAGCATTTTACAAGATGATTCTGAGGAAAAAGGTGGCACTGTCGGATATGGAAGGTGTGGACGCTGATTTCCATCGCAACTTGGAATGGATGCTGTAAGTTTGAGTCCAAACCTGTCGCGGGCACTCGCCAATTAACGTGATACGCCAGGAACAACGACATTACCGATGCGCTGGAGCTTACATTCTCCACGGATGACGAGCGATTCGGTGAAACTGTTAGCATTGAACTAAAGCCCGGTGGCGAGGATATTGAAGTGACAAACGAGAACAAAAAGGAATACGTCGAGTAAGTTTCGAAGTATTTCGGCGCAGTGTCTCGACCCTAACGATTGCAGTCTCATTACCGAATGGCGTATTCAGAAGCGAGTCGAGGAACAGTTCAATGCTTTCCTCTCCGGTTTCAACGAGTTGATCCCTCCGGAGTTGGTTAATGTGTTCGATGAACGAGAGTTGGAATTGCTGATTGGGGGTATTGCGGACATTGATGTCGATGACTGGAAGAAGCACACCGACTATCGTGGATATACCGAAAATGATGAAGTGATTGTCAGTTTCTGGAAGGTATGTCGCAACATCCTGTGTCAATGGACTAGACAACACGTGACTAACATGCACTCACAGTGCATTCGGAGTTGGGATGCCGAGCAGAAGTCGCGTTTATTGCAGTTCGCTACCGGCACCTCGCGTATTCCTGTCAACGGATTCAAAGATCTCCAGGGCTCGGACGGGCCGAGGAGATTTACAATTGAAAAAGCTGGAGAACCTACTCAATTGCCCAAGTCACATACCTGGTACGTTCAACGCGCCTTTGTCTATCACGATGCGAATAGAGGCTAATATGTTTTGCGTACAGTTTCAACCGACTGGACCTACCGCCGTACAAATCATTCGAGGCACTCAACCAAAAACTCACCATTGCGGTGGAAGAAACGGTTGGATTCGGACAGGAGTAGAGAGGGGCAAAGTGTCAGCATTTTCATATGTGTTAATTTATCCTTTTACCATGTGTCTCTGCGTAGTGTGGAGAGGGAACTTTTTTTTATCATTTTATACTGTAAAGAGTTATGCAGGGCGTTTGGTTGACATTACTTTGCTCAGAGCGTGGAGTGTGCAGGCGAAAAGCTCGATGGGAGGGGTTACTGTGCATAAAGTAGAATCAAGGCACACGCGATGGGGAAGTGAATGGGCCGTGAAGAGAAGCGGGTGTTGGCGGGCATGTTATGAAGGTGTGCGGGGTGTTGGGGTGTTGGGGTGGAGAGGTGCAGATAAACAACGGGCAAAGGCGGGGAAAAAGCAGCGAGCGTAACGTGAGGGGAGATGATATGCGGCATGGACCATGGATAAGGGAGGGGAGTCGAAACGCCCCAATGGGATGGGATACAGTAGGGAGCTATCATTCTTTCAAAGCCGTACTTGAAGCAATCATCAGTGTAGTAAAAAAAAAAAAAAAACGAGGGTTGCGCTTGACTTGGAGAGGCATTGCAATAACAGTATGTATCCACGTCGAGAGCTGGCTAATGGGATGTAAGGTAACGTTATGACTGCGTAGATTGTAGTAAAAAAGAGTGGGCGGATTGATGGACGGCTAAGACGGGCGAGCATCATGGAGACGGGGGGCTAGGCCGTTTGGAGCATCTCAAGCATAGCCAGCGTCCCAATGCAGCGGCACAGACTGCGAGACGGCCTGTGTGGAGCCCCGGGGGATGTTCTTGACTCTGCCCTACTATTTGGGCGCTGTTTGCTTAAATTGAATGGTCCCAGCCTCACTCATTCATTGCCTCTCCATCCCCTTTGCTGGATTGCATTCCGCGTTGCTACGTCGGCGTCCTCCCTTCCTCCTTTCCTCTTCTCAACCCCCATCACTCGCTTTGGGCTCTTGAATACATACATACCCTTTACACGCTAATTAATCTAATTCATCAAGTCCTCGCACTTGACCACCTCGTTCGCCCCTTATCCCACCCAAATCCGAACCACACGCAAACAAACCGACGTGATGCGTTTCACCGTTGCCTTTGCTGCTGCTGCTGCCAGCCTTGCCGTTGCGCAAACCACGACGGCCCCAAGCAGCGCAGCACCATCTTCCGATATCTGTGCCATGGATATTGTCAAGAACTGCGTGTCCCAGTTTCAGACGCGCATCGACAAGTGCAACGAGAAATCCAACGACTGGCTTTGCTTGTGCGACGAGTACACCAACTTGTTGACATGCTACAACAACTGCCCCTCGTCCCAGGACAAGCCTCCGGTCCAGAATCAGGTCACACAATACTGCAATGCTGCTGCCCCGTAAGCGCCTGGTTTTATTTTTTTTTGTTTATTTCTTGGAGGCTAACAAAGGCATGTACAGGCTCAAGGCTTCCCAGTCTTCTGTCGCCGCTACCGCGGTCAAGACGTCGGCGGCCCCTACTAGCGCATCGCCCACAAGCTCAGCTGGAACCTCGATCCCCTCTTCCCCGGTCCAGCCCGAACGGAACGATGGACAGTCCCTCGGTGTCTCTGTGGGGGGTGTTTTTGCCTTTGCTCTTGGCGTGGCCAATATGTTGTAAATTGTAATGGGAGGCTGGAATCGCTTGGTGACTTGAGTACGTTTCGAATCCATCTTGCGTCGATTTTGTTGAGGAGCGCGCGAGGGAAGGGCGCAGGGGTCTAGGGGCAGTAAGGTCACGCACGTCTAGCTGGAACAATAATGCAAATATTTAATAGTCGGGCAGTTGTGGTAATTGATTCGATCCATCCCTGTACCAATGCATCGGCGCATACATATGGAGCTACAAGTTAACTTGGCTACCAAGCGGACGTACGCATACATGAGCATGCACATTACCGTGCGGCTCCAAGTGCCGTTTTCTTCGCATGTTGTACAGTAACGTACCTGGGCTAGGTAAATAACTCGTAGTGGACTGGCTGGGGCGCACTGCGGGGTACCTCAGATATGTATACGGGTAGCTCCATGCGCAGATGCGTTACTTAGTGGGCAGGTAATGATTGTGTGTCATGTGCCACGACAGTATTTGCAAGGCACCAGACGTTTCTGGGCAGGCGCATGACGGCCATTGACGGCCGTGGATGTGGATGTGGATGTGGATGTGGATGTGGACGCACGTTGCGACCACAGCCAGGCAAGTTAGACAGGGCTGACATTGATGTAGGTATGCGGTAAGTTAACGTGCAACTGTGGTAACTTAACTTGACCGCTGAGACGAGACGGGACGATACGATGTTGGACACGATTCTACCCACTGCTGGGCATGTAACTTTATGGATTTGCATGGACCGACGCTGAGGGTGACGTAGCCGCGATAGCAGTAGCTCCGCTCCGCCGTGGATCCGAGTTGGATCTTCGCCAGACTGGACCAATGGCCATGCACTGTGGCCTGCGCCGCCTCAACGCCAGAATTACTTGTACACTCACATTCGCCGACCCCATCCACACCATCCCATCCCTCCCCGACATTACTGACCGACACTCCGCATTTTTCGCCCGCCTTTTTCCCTCGCTCGTTGCTGCTATTGTTTGTCCCTCTGGCCCTGGCCCTGTCCTTGACCCTGACCTGCCCTGGCCCTTTTCTCGTGCCACCTACTTGTTCACCATTGAATCAAAAGACAAAAAAAAAAAGATAATGTACGGCTGCGACAAACGATTCTGTCGACGACCACGACCACGATAGAAGGCAACCCTATCCTCTTATTCTCATGTTCCTCGCATGACTCGTCCCCGGATGGTGTACCGCTGACTCTTCGTGGCCAACCGAACCATTATGGTCAATCAACAAGATGGAAACCGTGGGCCTGCTGTCCTTGCCGTCACCGCAACAACCCTCGCCCTGTGCTCCGTTTTTGTCTTCCTCCGCCTGGTCTCGAGATGGGGCATTGTGAGGAAGCGAGGATGGGACGATTATACCATCTGCGTCGCCTGGCTCCTGTCCTTTGGGACCTCGTTCGCCATCTGCTACGGCACTGCCCATGGCCTAGGCCGCCACCAAGCCAACCTGCCCTACCACCAGGAAGGTGACATGAAAAGAGCTGCTTACACCTTTTCTGTCCTCTATAATCCAGCATTGATGGCGACCAAGACATCCATCCTCATCTTCTACTTGTCACTTTCCAAAACCCACAAAATCTTTCGCTACGCCACCATTGCAACTCTTGTAGTTGTCAATGTGGGCGGTCTCGCCTTGACCCTTCTCAATATATTGCAGTGTAGCCCTGTCTCAGCAGCATTGCAGGCGCCCGTGCCCACCTCCGCCTCCTGCACCGACATTGTTACAATCTACCTTTCGTCGGCGCCCCTCAACATCATCACCGATTTAGCAATCTTCTTCTTACCCATGCCCATTCTCACGGGAATGAGACTTCCCAAAACTCAAAAGGCTATTTTGATTGTCACTTTCGGATTCGGCATTTTCGTGGCCGTGGTTGACATCATTCGCATCTACTATCTCCAAGATGCTCAGCGCGAGACTCTTCGTGCGACCCAGGGAAACCTTCCCGGCAGCGGGAGCGAATCGCGCAACACGACCGATTTCTCGTGGTATGCTTCTCTATCATTCATGTGGAGTGCCGTGGAAATCAATGTGGGTATCATGGTCGCTTGTGTTCCTGGTTTGAAGCCGATAGTACGTCGATATTGCCCTCAGTGGATCCTGGACCATACAGTCCATGACAGGAGTACAAGTAGGACAACTGACAGCATGGTTCTTGCACCTAACATCATCGACCCTAACATTCATTCCATTCCACTAGAATCACGTCCAAATTCGCCACTAGCACCGAAATCACCACCCCCTGCCGCACTCACAGGTCAGAATGAGCCCATGGGTATGATAGATTTTCTAACGACCCCGGACGACCACATGCCACCTCTCAACCGGAACAGTACAGTAGCTACGTGCGCAACCAGTCGCACGCGCCGGAATTCAGCAGCCTTTTTCGACTTTGTGAACATGGAAAAACGAAAAAACATCACCTTGAGAAGCTCCCGTGAAGCAATCTTCCCCATTATGATGGTTACTATCCTTTTCTTCATATGGGGATTTGCATATGGTCTGCTGGATACTCTCAACAATCGTTTCCAGGAAGTGGCCAACATGACGGACAGCCAAACCATTGGCCAGCACAGTGCTTATTACGCTGGCTATGTAGTAGCGCCGCTCGCTTTCGGGCGCATTATCTTCAAAACTTGGGGCTTCAAAGCCTGCTATATGGTCGGGCTTACCATTTACGCGTGTGGAACACTGATCTTCTGGCCTTCTGCTGTGCTTTCTTCTTTCCCCGCTTTCCTCATTTCCAACTTCATCGTCGGTATGGGACTTTCTATGCTCGAGCTTGGTGCGAATCCGTTCATTGTACTCTGTGGACCACCCGAGTATGCCGAGGCACGGCTCAACTTCTCCCAAGGAATTCAAGCTATAGGCACGGTAGTCTCACCATTGCTTGCGAAAAAAGTCCTCTTCAAAGCCTCACCAAACAATCTGATCGATGTACAGTGGACATACCTCGGGATTGCCTTCTTTACGATTCTTTTAGCAGTAGTTTACTACTACGTGCCACTACCCGAAGCCACAGACGACGAACTTGAGGCTGCTTCTGCTCGCATGCCCATACCACGAGAAAGTACCATCGGCTCCACCCGCGTCAAAGTAATGTGGGTATCTTTCGGTCTCGGTGCTATCAGTTTATTCTGCTATGTGGGTGGTCAGGAGACCGTGTCTACGTCTTTCAGTAGTTACGTCGCTCGCCTTGAGCCAAACCTTGATATCGTGTCCCATCAAGCCGTTGGACACGCCGCCTTTGCTGTGTCTCGCTTCGTGGCCGGTTTTGCAGACATCTGGCTCCGACCGCGGTTTACCCTACTATTCTTCTATGTCGGCGCACTTGCTTTTGCTGTGGCAGCCATGTCTGTACCTGGGCTTGGCGCAGCTCCTGCCGCAATCATTATCATGATAAACTTTTTCGAGGGACCTCTTTTCCCTCTAATCTACGCTCAAACCCTTCGGGGGGTGGGAGGGCATACCAAAGACGCCGCGGTGTTACTCACAGCGGCCATCGGAGGTGGGGCGGTTTTCCCGCCCATTGCACATGCCATCAAACAGACTCACAACTTGCAGTACGCGTATTGCGTTGTGGTAGCAGCTTTTGCGATTGGCCTTGCTATGCCTTTATGGCTAAATACGTACTCTGTTGCAAGCAAGATTGCGGATCCCGCTCGAGACGAGCAAACGAGGCAAGAACTACAGGCGGAACGGGAACGACGCGAGAGCATGGGGATTAGCGAAAGCAGCAACACGCGATGGAGCCGAATGAAGAAAAGATGGAGTAAAGAGAAAAATGAGCTGCCTTCAATAGAACATCGCGAGCGTCATAGCTGGCCAGAAGATCAGCTCAGGATGCCGGCGTCGGCATCATCACGGCAAACTGAGGATGAGCATGCTCCATCAAGGGTCGAGTCTACCGTCGATATAAGCCCGAGGGGTTCTCTGTCAAGCTCTCTCTCTTCCTAAGCAGCGAATTTTCCCCCCATGGTCCAAAGAGGCCAATTATCTTTATTCTTCTTTGTATATATCTTTTACTTGCAGACCATTCTATGTATAATGCACCCGATGCTTCTTGATGGCTCATTGTGCCCTGTTCAACGTGATGCTGCCCTAACGAGCGAGAGAGTGAAAGGTGCATTCCAAAGCGTGGTTTATGCCCTTAAATGTATCGTCCTCGTCTTGAAATATCCTTCTACTAAATGCTTGTGTACTAACCTGTAGGTAAGTGACCATATGAAACCAACCTACATATCTATGTACTTGGTATACATATTCACATGCTGGATGGTGTGTGTAGCCTAGGTACACAGAATATATCAATCATGTACGCATACTGCGCGAGTCGAAATAACAGACGCAGGCCAGACTAAGTTACCGGTAATGCATTTCCCAATAGCGGCACGGACCCTTGCTGGCGTAATGGGAACCTCGGCTTCTCCCCCAAGCTTCCCCATGCGACGGTACCGTGACGGGGATAACGGTGGGCAGCATGCGGGCTTATTTAGATGTTCCTCCACCACTCTCCACATACTATCCATTCCCCACGTTTCCTGTCCAACCTCTCGCTCAATTCGTTGTAGCGTCCAATCGTCGCCATCATGGTCGCTCAAAAACAGCCCGTCTACGTCCTGGGCGTAGGCATGACCAAGTTCATTAAACCTCGCGGCAAAGTCGACTATCCTGAACTTGGCTTCGAAGCCGGCGTGAAAGCCATGCTGGATGCCCACATCAATTACGACGATGTAGACCAGGGCGTGGCCTGCTACTGCTACGGCGACAGCACTTGCGGGCAGCGAGTCTTCTATCAGTTTGGCATGACAGGCATCCCTGTCTACAATGTCAACAACAATTGCTCGACGGGCAGTACAGGTCTGTACATGGGCCGCAACATGATTGCTCACGGTGCCGCCGACTGCGTACTCGTCCTTGGTTTCGAAAAGATGTTCCCCGGTAGCTTACAGTCCTTCTTCCAGGACCGTGCCAATCCCATCGGCACAACCAACTTGATAATGAAGGAGACTAGGGGCGTTACCAAGGCACCTGGAGCCGCGCAGTTGTTTGGCAATGCGGGCCGTGAGCATATGGAGAAGTGAGTCCCCATTGTTTTGCTCTAGTGGTTTGCTTCCGCCCCGTTACTATTGAGCCTCACGAGCATGGCATTGATCACGCACTGACATGTCAAAGATATGGCTCAACCTTGGAGGATTTCGCTGAAATTGGTCGCGTGAACCATGCCCACAGCAAGAACAACCCTTATTCGCAATTCCAAGATGAATATACGTTGGAACAGGTAGCCAAATCGCCTATGATTCACGAACCCCTTACCAAACTCCAGTGCTGCCCAACCTCTGACGGCTCTGCCGCCGCAGTTCTCGTCTCACAATCCTTCCTCGATGCTCGACCCCATCTCAAATCGCAAGCCATCCTCATTGCTGGACAAGCTATGGCAACCGACACCCCAGATCTATTCCGACGCTCCGCCATTGACCTCATCGGCTACGGCATGAGTGAACTTGCAGCCACGCAAGCGCTCAAGGAAGCTAGCGTCAATCCAAAGGACGTCAAGGTCTGCGAACTCCATGATTGTTTTTCTGCTAATGAAATGGTGACCATCGAGGCACTTGGGCTCGCTGATAAAGGCAAAGCCCACGAGCTCATCCGCGCCGGTGGCATCACTTATGGCGGCCAAGTTGTCATAAACCCTTCTGGAGGGCTCATCTCCAAGGGCCACCCGCTCGGCGCCACAGGGCTGGCCCAATGTGCCGAGCTTGTATGGCACATGCGTGGCTGGGCGAACAACCGTTCGGTGAAGGATACCAAAGCCGCGCTTCAACACAACCTTGGTCTTGGTGGCGCTGTTGTCGTCACCGTGTACAAACGTGCAGATGGCTCTGCTGCTACAGACTTGTCAGATGAAGAAATCGCGAAGGCAACGGGATTGGGGTACAATCCTGCGGTGGTGGCAAAAGGTTTTACAAAGGAACAGGTGGATCAGGTCAGGAGCAAGAAAGCGAGGAGCGAGTGGGCGTTACAGGATATCCAACAGAAAGTTGAGGCGAGGTTTTAGGTCCTATGCCCTCATCATGTAAATTAACAAAAATAGTATACGAGGATGAGTCCTCGTTCATGCTTGTTTCTTGAACGAATGACGTGCGTGAACTTGAAATCCTGTTGAACATCACTTCCTACTTTAAGGCGTAAACATGGCCAAGACATTCTTCATCCGAGAATGGCTTATCATCACAGACCTCAGATGAGGTGGTGGGGGCTGCGCAAGTCTTGGTTGTGGCGTTGTTTGCTTATGTTCTTAGGCATCCAAGCATTTCTACCCGTCGTTGTCGATGTCGTTTTCGTCGGTTCACCTTTTGTGAAATCCACATCATTTGGAATCTACTACCTCTATAATGCGACTCATAAACTGTCACAACTTTGGTCTCGAAGATTTCGCAGAAGAGAACAAACCTCCGTACGCAATAGTATCGCATACTTCGCAGGCATCTGACATCGTCTTCAAAGATTACTGCAATGTGGACGAGCTAAAGAAGAAACCTGGTTTTGAAAAACTATCCAAAACTTGCGGGATCGCTCTCTCGTTTGGATGTGATTATTGTTGGATCGATACATGCTGTGTCGACAAATCAAACTTCGGCGAATGGAGTGAAGCCGTCAATTCCATGTTCAAATGGTATCAGAACTCGGCCTTTTGTATCGCATATCTGAGCGACTTTGAGGGGGTTGGGCTCGGCGCTGATTCAGAGTGTGATTCCAAAGTCCGCTTGAAGGCCAAAGCAGGTCTAGGAGTGCAAGATGGGCCCCCCGCCTATTCTGAGGTGGATGGAACCCATTCACTCGCGGACCTCGGACAATGCCGCTGGTTTTCTTGCGGATGGACCCTCCAACAACTGATTGCACCACGTTATGTGCAATTCTACGACTCACAGTGGCGTTTCTATCTAGAGAAACGGGAGTTTGCGACGGAATTATCGCGCATCACCGGCGTCCCAGTTGATACAATCAAAAGCATGGACTATCAGTCACGTCGTTATTCCGTTGCGGAGATTATGTTTTGGGCTTCTTCTCGAACTACAACCCAAGTAGAGGATATGTCATATTGCCTTTTCGGTTTGTTTGAGATCAACCTACCGTTGATATACGGCGAAGGGGGAAAGGCGTTCTTCAGGTTGCAGGAGGAGATAATCCGAACTCGTCCCGATCTCAGTATTTTTGCGTGGCAGACCAAGACTCCAGATAAAGATCTTGCGCCGCGGGACCGAATTCGAGGATTGCTTGCGAGGTCTCCGGCGGAATTTTCTCTGGCTGGAGGCATATCGTCGTCGGGCCCAACCAGGGGCCCAGAGGTCAGAATGGGGAGTAGAGGTTTTGTGATAAAAGACGGTCTGGGACAGTATGCTAGCGTGGGAAATCAAAAGGTCTATTTCTTGTCACTTTGGTGTAAGCGCGGCGATCCACTGTCCAGAGATCCGCGATGGCTTGGTGTGCTTTTAAGACAAAGCCATGGATATCTTTTTCGAGTGCGTTCCAGCGAGCTGGAATCCAGGACTCAACAACTTTCGCTGCAACTCTCCGAGGGACGTCAAAAGAGATCATTTGTAAGGGATACTTCAGACATGGAACCAGAAATATTGAAGGGGGTTGCAAGCGCCCTTGCTCGATGATTTTCTTTACACGATTGTGTACTAACTAGCGGATAATCCAAATTCCAATAGTCGTTTGTAGATCATGATTGCTTTAAACATCATGCCCAAAATCTTGTTATATTCAGGTGTGACATTGCAGAACCATCCTCGAGGACAAAGGATTGGATGGCACATCCCCACTCTCGTGCACGAATGAAGATGGGTCTAGAAAAGGCGGTGAAAGTGACAACCAATTATTGCATGAAATGGGGCTGCATACACGTATTGATTTCTTTTTCGTTGACACCACAGCACCAACTTTCCAACACATTTACTTTCGAATTCTTCTACATTCAACATACAATCTATCAACTATTACGAGACTGCTGTTTGAGCAATGCAGTCCAAGATTTCATAATGTTTAGAGCTCATGAGTACGACCATGGATCTCCACAGCTGTACCCTTCGGACTCTTCTTCAGCACGAGCCTACGACCACGAATACAACTACGACTATGATTGGAACTACGAATACGACCGTGATCCGCTAATTTCAGGTCATGGTTACATACCCTATGAGATATCAGATCATCGTCTCCCCCCGTATCGTTACCATTCGTCCTACGGACTCAACCCCTCACTATCTCAGCCTATTCCTCATCCTCAGGGCTACTATCCAACACATCCCCCAATCAGACGTTCTATTTCGCATCCTCATGGACACTTGATGCGTCCGATTTTACCCCCTTCACCTCACCCGCCACCAACGAGACCTCTCCCTTCTTCCCGGCGCAGCTCCCAGTCCGCCCATATACATCATCCAATCCTACCATCTCCGCGTCGCCCGTCAAACGAAGGGCCACATGTGCGTGGGATCAAACGGCCTAATACATACACACCTCGCCCCGACTATGACTACTCGCCCAGCAACTACCGCATCATCCGTGAGGGTGGCTGGGCGGGCATGAAGGCGTTTATGGAGGCTCACGGCTTGGACATTTCAAAGATGGAGGATGTGACAGAAGCAGAAAGGCTTTTGGCAGGATACGCGGAGTTGGATTCAAGGATGAGAGGTGGGAATGGCAAAGGGAGGAAAAGGCATGATGTCGATTCTACACAGGATTGCGAGGATCCAGAGGAACGTGGAGAGCACGAACCGAACAACTACAACATTCAGAAGGGAAGACAAAAAATGAACCATAAGCAACCCGCCGTCTCGGATCCCGACCCCGATCTCGATTCCTGCGATGAGCTTGGTTGCGACTCTACATCTTGCCTCTCACGCACGCCAATGAAAGCAGCATCTTCCAGAAATGCCGGGAGCAATGGTGCACTGGATGAAGCCTTAGCTACACTCAAGCTCGTTGGACAGGAAAGTAACCTTCCTTCACCGCCACCATGTGCACCCAGTCCTCCACCAGCTTGCGCAACAGCAATATCAACACCAACCTCATACAACAGCGACGAGGATGAGGATGAAGAGAGCTCGAAAAGTGAAACGAAAAGTCCGGGCCCGGGCCATGACGAATCCATCCCCATCCAAAGACCGTTCACGAACAAGGCCAATTCAGAGCCAAAATTGAAGACAAACCCAGGTTATCAAATTCCGAGTATATATGTTCCTAATAATACCCCACCCTCTCCTGCAAACAAACAAGATCCACAGAACCAACAGAACGCCCCACCCGCATCGCTATCACGCCAGCTAACATTGACATCAGTCCCACCAGCCGACTATGAAGAAAACGACGCATATTCCTCTTCGGACGAGTACATTGGCCCCAAAATGAGGACTACAGCCAACCACGACTGCATCGATCCTCTGTATTCTTCTCCTTCTTCCACCTCTTCGTCGTTGGTCAGTCTTTCTCGAGTTACTTATGCCACGGCTTTTGATTCAGAAGAGGAAGAAGAGGAGGAAGGCAGTACTTGTGGAGTTGAGGGGGGTGTGGCGGAAGGAAGAATTGCGGGAACGGGTGAATATATTAACGAGTATATTCGTGGAGGTAGAGGTGATGGTGATGGGGACAGAAGGGCGAAGGTCCAGGATTGGACTGAATACCGGGTCCGCTTGTGGTAACATTTAGACGAAGAATAACAGCAAAGGATCATTTTTGAAATTGGCGAAGATAGGATCCACAGAGTTGCGTACCTGGGTACATTAGCAAAAAAACAAAAACGAAAAAGGACAAGGACAAGGGCAGAAGGAGGACAAGCAAATTATCGGAGTAAACGAAACCATTAATTATAGAGAGCCCCGGATTTGCCACGGTAGGAACAACAGGCCAAAGAAGAAAAGGTGTACTGGTTTGTTGCTCGGCGCGATGTCAGAAAGAGTCTTCATGATTTTCTCCGGAATTAATAGATTGGCAAAATATCATTGCAGTTGGTAGATAAACTAGATAAATTTTAATAGAAGTGTTTTTATATGTTCAACAGAAGTCACCACATGCATAGTGGAGGGAGGTACTTCGTTTCTCTTTCGCTTCGTTTTTATCGGCTTGCCGTGGGTTGGATAGCTCCTACACCCAAAACTCTCAGTTTTCACATCTAGAGGAATACTTGCTCCAAAAAAATATGCTCTATTCTAATATTACACATACGCTTTCATAGGAATTCGCCAGTTTTATATAGATTGTGATACATCTTACAACATCCCTCGCTCATCTGATTTACCTCTCCTTATTTATACATGTACACTCATACATACCCTCATACCCTCAACTCGCTACGCGAGCCCTACGCTGGAGTGGCGGTGGTGACAGCAGCTCCAGCATGTCCTGCAGCCGCCGCAGTCGCTACTGCGGAAGCCGGCGCAAGGTGGACCGGCACGATGTCCATCGTTGTCATAGGGCCTGAAGGCCAGGGTTTGCCTAAAGCATCTTGAACCTGGACGACTTGGTTTTTGGGACCCGGAACGCTGCCTGTTCGATTGGTTGAGAAAAATTGTCAGCTTTTTGCAGTTGCCATGAAATCCAGAGATCTCCCTTGCTGTATTTTTTCCATGGGAATCTCGATTGTTGATCAAAACTGGGCTAGAACGAGAAGCAGGACAGTGGAGGAAAGGAGAAACGTACCTTTCACCAACACGATACCATTTGCCTCATCCACTTGCAATACCTTGAGGTTTTTGATCGTGACGCGCTCATTACCCATATTTCCAGCCATACGTTTCCCAGGCAACACGCGGGATCCAGAGCCCTGCGAGCCTCCTGCTGAACCCATACCGCGATGCATAAGCGACTGACCGTGGGATGCAGGTTGACCGCCGAAACCGTGTCTTTTCATACCCTGTGTGGTTTTGATCAGTATTCTGAGCGTAGAATCTTCCAACACCCGGAAAAGCTCCACTTACACCTTCGAAACCCATTCCACGACTCACGGCCCTAACATCCACCCATTGTCCAGGCTGAAACCAACTAGCACTCAAGCTCTCGCCAACATTAACACCCAATCCTTCCTTTCCCTTGACCTTGAACTCGTAGAGCCAACGTTTAGGCGCGACGCCCGCTGCTGCGAAATGACCCAGCATCGGCCTCGACACATTATCCACCTGCTTCTCTCCAGCACCGATTTGTACCGCCCAATACCCATTTTTATCTCGCGTCTTGTGCGCGACGACCTCATTGCGGTCAATCTGCAGCACTGTACAAGGAGAGCGCTTGCCAGTATCAGGGTCGAAAATGGCCGTCATGCCACGCTTTTGTGCTACAAGACCTGTGCGGGTTGGTGTCGAGTGCTCCTTCCTTTTGAGTGCGGCTGTAGATGTACTGTTTAACGGGCCTTTGAGGGGATGGTGTGCGAAACGGTCAGGGCGAGGGGTGTTGGTAGATTTGATGGTTCGGATATTGGTTTGCGATGGCTTCGGTATCGCAAGCCCTGTTATCTGTGTGGATGGAGTTATCGAGCGTGTGACCGATGGGATAAGGCCCGAAGAGGATGCAAGTCCCCAACTGAGGGGTACTTTGGGCGGCATACTGGTAATCTTATTTCGCAAAGATCGAAGTGAGGTTGGGATAGAGGTGTCTGGAGATTTTGGTTCAATAAGGGTCCGTGCTCATTTACGCGCTAAGACACGGGCCCATCACGTGTGATTACATTCACTCAGACAACTTGAGGTGGAGGCGTCGGTATGTAGGTACCAATCCCTTGCAGGAGTTCTTCCATTACATATCAAGGTTTCCCGCAACAGGAAATTAGAAATGAGAAATAATGGCATTCAAGTTACCAATTTGTGCGGGTACCATTTGATAGAACAGGAATGGTATATATCATTGATGTACAGGGGGGGGGGGGGGGGGGCCGCGCCGGAAGGTGACAGGTCGGATAGATAGTGTACTAAGCGATATTTACAAATTAAACATAGCGGACAGAAGTCGCAGAACCTCTAATTTGTAGAAACTGTTAGTCCTCCCGAAACGTCACCACCCGGCGTGTTACCCCCCTGTAGGAAGAAATTTCAAAACATCGTTGCATCAGAATGAATCACCAAACAGTGCAACAACTGGAACACATGAAATAAGAAACCTGCCATGGTATCCGTCATTACTTTTCGTAATGTGGTAGGATTTGTGAATATGACTCAGGACGAAGGATTACCAATGCAATTTTGCCCATGCAAACTTCGAGCTTGCGCTTTCCATTATATTTTACATCAATCCCTTTTATTTCCAAAGAATTCACACAAGAATCGTTCCGAAAAGTAAGAAAATAGACCAAAAAAAATATAAAATACATGAATGCAGTGTATCAGGGTATCCTCCAAAATTAAGTAAAGAAAAACGCCGGCACCACATTCCAAGCAAGTCAAAGGCTGAAGAGATTATGTAAGAAAACAGGCGACATTAAACATAATCTGCAGGATTGCCGCGCGCAATGCAGTTTCCTGGAATATCCTAGATTACAATCAGCTTTGATACAAGCCGTACAGAATACGGAGGACTTACTCGGACAACTACTGATCCGGGATGAATGATGGCACCCGCACCAATCCTAACGCCAGCAAGAATAGTGCAGTTGGAACCAATGTGAACATTTTCTCCGATGTGAATTTCAGCCGCGACTGCAGTTCGACGGCTGCCTTTAAGCCCTTTGCAATCGCTCGGTGTGCGCTGGGTGTCAATGGTTACATTCGCACCAACCGACGAGTTCCTGCCAATGGAAATTCTACCCGAATCAAGGAATTTGCATGAAGTCCCAATGTCAACGTTGTCGCCGATGGAGAGGTTGTAACCATACTCGCACATGAAAGGAGTGTCGACGTAGACCTCACGTCCGAGGTGCCCGCATGGAGGCGATTTTCCCGGCTCACTGTACGCAAGAGTCCACCTTGCCGCAAGAATGGCCCTGAAGAGGACGTCACGGGACTCCCTTGCGATATCTTTTTGTGGGTTGTCGGCATTGTTGAAGCGATATACTGCACTTTTGCATTTTTCACGCTCTGCGATGAGTTGTGTCGAGAACGGTTGGAAAGGCTCTCCGCTCAGCATCTTCTCCTTTTCACTTCTAAATGATCTAGATGTTGAAGGTGCGTGATGATTTGGTGGTGGGGGTCCGATAGGAGCAGTAGTGAGAGGGGCGATCGACGGTGGGTGGCTGTAGTGAGGCTGGGGAGGTAATGATTGTGGCGGATGATGCAATGAACCTTCTGCAGTTACTGCTGGAGAATGGTTGACCACCTGACTCATGGTTTGAGGGGTGTGGTGGTAGATTCGAGGCTGGTGCTGCCTTGAGGGGGGAGGAAGCGTTTGGCTTGGAGGTGAATGGTGCTGATCGCTCGAACGAGGCCGTCCATGATTGGAGGCTGAAGGTGGCTGTGACTGCTGTGTAAGAGGCGGCTGGTGTTGCTGTTGCTGCTGTTGTTGTTGCTGCTGCTGCTGCTGCTGCTGCTGCTGTTGCTGCTGCTGCTGCTGTTGTTGCTGCTGCTGCTGAGGTTGTTGAGGCTGCTGAGGCTGCTGAGACTGCTGAGACTGCTGTTCAGAAGTGTAGGAAGTTCGTGGTGGATCGCTCCAATCCGCACCCCATCTGTTTCTAGGGGGTTGAGAACTGTGCTCTTCAACAACGATCGGTCGACCACGACCGCCATCCACTGCGGGCTGGCTGTTGTGATCTCCATAGGCTTCGCGTGTAGCGCCATGGTTATGATAAAGCTGAGCCGATTCGGGAGGGAAACGATCTCTGGCCTGCAAGGGTGGGTGCGGCTTCTGTGCCCCATTTTTGGGCCATGGAATTTTGTTTGCGTAGCCTTCACAGATGAAGCCACCACGTTGGCAGTTGTTGCCTACACATGTCAGCACTGGCTCGGACATATGCTTTTGTTGATACTTTACATTCTGGTTTTGCTTCGTCGCACTTCTTCTTCCGCCTACGACATGTTCCGCAGCCGGTTTTGGTTCGATTGGCAAATTGCTGGAATAGTCAGATACACTTGCTGGTTATTTAGAGTATATTGTAACCTACCCTCTTCCTCTTTTTGGGGTCCACTTGAACGCCAGCTCGGGTCATTTCCGTCGTAACAGATCGCTCTGCGGCGTTCATTTCATCCATGCGGGAGGCCACATGCGATTCGTGATGAGGAGTCGGACACATTGTCGGCGCTGGTTCCCTTTGAGAATCGTGGCGTTGGGCATCGAGGATACGGCTATGTGGCGCATTGTGAGATGAGGGCCAATTTCGCTCCGAGTCGGAGGGTTCCATTGGTAATGGAAGGGTGCGGGAGTGCAAGTGCTCGTTCACCAAGTGATATACGGATGAAACTGACGGAGGAGAAACATCGTGTCGTAGAGGTGGATAGGAGTCCAAGCGGGATCGTGTTGCGGTGGGTTTTTCGGGAGATAGATTGGGAGGGGATCCTTCAGGCGAGCTTGAGCGCTTTCTTTTGATGTTCGTAACAGTGGGACTTGTAGGGGAAACAGTTGGAGAGACAGAATGGCGAACACTCTCTCCCGCTGGTGGCATCGGGTTTGCTGGAGGCACCGGATTCCAGTCATCCCTGGCGGATAATGATGCCCTTGGCTCTTGTGGTCGCTGCTCAGGGGGGCTCGAGCGAGTGAGAATCTGGAGAGAATCGGCAGCCATTGAATTGATGCCACTCAATTTGCGAGGCGACAAGGGAGAGGTTCGTCCATTCACGGCAGTAAACGCAGGTACCAGTGGCTCCCCAGATTTTTCTTTGAACATGAAGTTCGTAGGGTTGATCAACGGAGCGTGAACTGCAGCCGGCATGGTAGAGACGCAGAAACACGGGTAGGACGCGGGGTCCTTCCACAACGACTGTTTCCGGTGGCAAGGAAGGGAGGAGCGAGATGGTCTCGACTCAGGGTGGCTGCTTGATCGGTATGACGTGACCGGTTTGATTCGGACGTTGAAATGTCGCAGAAGGTCTCCCTCGGGCTGCTGGGTTCCAGCGTCTTGACCGACACGTCGGAGAGAGCGAGAGGGAGGCCGAGTTGAGAAGCTGGATGGTGGGGATCTGAAGATTCACCAAGTGGCAAGAAATGAAGAGACAACGAGTGTCGGGGCGGGCCTTTTCTTTCGGGTTGAATGCAATATTTTTGGTCTCGAGGTGGTAGAAAAGAAGGGTTTCGAAGTGATGTCTTGGTTGTCACTTGCGGGATCAAGGGGGCGGACGCGGATGAGATATGTCTGGAATGAGATACTAGAGGATGGTGGATGGGAAAATTGGAAACAAAACAAGATGTTAGGTTGCGGAGTATGGATGGATGGAGAGATGGGCGAGAGGAGATGATGTACGGGAGCAGTGTTTGGGCCGATGAGGAGGGGAGGGTAGGGCAGGGCAGAGCAGAGCAGAGCAGAGAAGCAAAGCAAAGCAGAACAAGGCAACAAGTCGCGTCGTCGTTTGGCGGGACGGCGGGCGGTGTATAAGACAATGGGGGGGTGGATGGGTTCGAGGGGGCCGTAGGACAAGAACCACTACACAGCACAGCACAGCACAGCACGCACAGCACAGCAACCTAAGACGCGGACGCGGTGCCAATCCAGAGCCGCAAAAAAACTGGACGAGAGAGGGAGGGAGAGGAGATCAATGGATGGATGGATTGGATGGGTATGGGTGGATGGATGGATGGATGGATGGAGTAGGTAGGTAGGCGCAGCCAGCCCCATGTCGAGTTCTCGATGGAGGTGAATGAAGAGAACATCGGCGGCTGTCGCTCCTGCACGCGCGCTCGGGCCAGGGCAGGGGCCCCTGGCTAGCCCGCTGCCTGATTGGCCTGCTCTCCCCCACCCCTGCCCCCCCGCGCTTGCCCGTCAATCAGACTCGGCCGCCTTTGCACTCCAAACACCCAGTTCGCAGCGGGGAAAAAAGGTGGGTTAGGGTTCACTTCTGTTAAGACACGATGCCACGTTTTTTTCTAGAAAAACGCGCGTTTAGGGCTTCAAAGGTCGATGTGGGGTGTAAAGGAGGGTGGAAAACAGCGTACAGGGACAAGGAAGTTTGCAGGATGTGCTCTGTTCACGGACCACTAGCGAACCCGGTGGAGCGGGAGCAGAAAAGGGCGAGCGAAGAAGGGGGCTAGCGTCAGCGCCAGGGCGGAAACCATCTTCTTCACGGAGCAAACGGCCTCGCGGGCAGCGCGACGTGGTGATTGGCGGGGTGTGGGTAGGGGGGTTTCATTGGACATGGGCTGACGCATGAGGCATGGCCCACCGCCGTGAAGGCGTGAAGGCGTGAGGGGGGGCATGACGGGAGCGAGCGCCTGCGCGCATGACAATCGTGCGAACCAGCCCGCCAGCGAGCGATTGGGGGAGGGGAGGGTGACGGAGAGTGACTGAGCTTACTTAGCCACGAGAGGGGAGAGGGGGAGAGGGGGAGAGGGGGAGGGGTAGGGTAGGGGAAATAGACGAGACCGAGACGAGACGGCGCGGAGCAATGCCAATGAGACCCATCGACGGGACGGCCCTGCATGAAATCGCGCCCCTCAGCGTGCATAGGGCTGATAATGACTTCCTGGTATGAGGGGGAGGTTGTGAGACTAGGATAAGGCTATTCTACAAAAAATCAGAGCGAAAAAGGCTTGAGGTTGGCGCTGTGGGGAGGAAAGCCTGTTATGCCACGACACAATGCGCTGTACAAGTTAGGCGCGGAGGCGACGATGCGAAGGTAATTTTTGGGTAGGAGGGATCATAGACATTCAGAATTAGCTGCAGCAGATTATTTTCGTAGAATTATAGCAATATTCGTTGTGCGTATGGGCTTTCCGGTTGCTGAAAGTCAAAGTACCCCTCGTTTGTCTCGCCACACAGTGTGTCTCGCTACGCAGTGAGGGACGTTAGTCTTATAGAAAACCCTTGTCAGATTTGTAGGTACAAATCAAGTGTTGAAGCAAGTGTAGTTGTCTGAAAGGTCATCAGATTGATTGTGTCTGTTGCCTATTTTTTCGCAAACTTCCTCCTTTTGTATATGTCTGCCAAGTGGGGTAACCGAGGTTCCTGCTATCATGACTCGACATAACTGAGTAGTAATACTCAATCTCACTAACAGTACAAAGGCTATACCCTTCTAGAAATGGTATAATCTGACACACCCCCTCAGCTTAAGCTCCCTGAGCTCTGAGCTGGATTACCGGCCTCTGCCTCGTGTACCATCTCTGTCCTACGGCGTAGTCCAAGTTGAGCTACAAAGGTAGCCCATTTGTTAGCGGGAAGGGCCTTCGTTAGACCGTCTGCCAGCATCTCCGCAGTGCGTATATAATTGACCTTGATCATGCCCTTCGACCTAGCCTCCCTCAGCCAATG